>OY720028.1:4238241-4299035 GCA_963082485.1 Eudonia mercurella | reverse complement strand
CGATGTTTATGCAAGCAAAGTGTTCTAGATACAATTCAATTGTTGTGGCACCAGGCCACTAGTTGAACAATCAAAAATAAAGACGAGTAAAAATATATGTCAATTGAATTAGCCTTACAGAGTTTTACCGTATTAATTTACACGAATAAAATTTTCGAAAGTTCTCGAATTAGGAGTTAATCCGACAACGTTTCACCACGAGAGGCGTTACTAGCACAATTACGTAAATAAATAAAGTCTCAACTTTTCATTTGAAATTCGTTATATTACCAAAAATTACATTAATTTTTGTTTCTTTACGGAATGTGTAAGTGGAATGGTTTAAATGTATTCGGTGTATCGTATTAAAAAGGGTTAGGAAAAGCCATTAAAACTACAACAAACAAAACATTGTATTTATTCTAAACATGCCTTTTTATAAAAATAATACACGGAGTAGTACATCTTACAAAAATAACTGTATACTTCACTTAGTATATAGTATATATAGTATATGTATATTTTACTTAGTAGTTAGATCTTATTAATAAAGCCAAAATTCGGCGTTTGTATGTTTACCGTAAAGGCGTACAGGCATATAACCACACAGTTATTTTAATTATTAGTAGGGATAAATTACAACAGGCGCACAAAACACGAGTATAATAAATTCTAGTATCAAATCCGATCAGCTAAAGGACACTTACAGAACATCAACTATGTTGATTATGCATTCAAATCGAACGACGTGACCTAGACTGACTCTTGCAATCGACTTTCATTAACTTACACTTACCCTATAAAATAAATAAAAAAATAAAACACATCAATGACTATAAACATGTTTCACGGTTTCACATTATTATATTACAATGTGAAATATACCGTTGTACAGAGGGGTTGACCATGTTATAATTCTAACTTTGGCATACCTTTGTGACAGATGCCTCCGTCAATATCATTATTAGACGCCTGAGTGGTTCGTGACGGCAATATTGTTAATAATAATTCTTTTGGAGCTTACTGTCGGTACTGTACTTGAGTTATGCGTGCTATACACAAATTCGGGACGTCATAATCAGCTCATAACGGCAAACTAAATTCGGCTATTTAACGAACGACAAAAAAAAAGCGAGGAAAATTGAATATATTTAAACAAAATTTGTTGCAAGCCTTTTTTATCAAATATACATTTTCATACAACGGATTTCGAACAACGCCAGGTCGAATATGTATATAGCATGTCTTACTTACTTAAAGAATATGGTGAACGTATATAATATAATACTCAGTCACACGTTTATCAGGCAGACGGCATGAAATACAGAAGCATTTCATGAGCATGGGCCATTTCATTCAATAATAAAAACTAGATACAGAAGCTGAAGCGGTAGATAAAGCGTAGCACATGTCTCGACAATTTACGCCTCATACGTTCTGAACATTAATTGTATTTTAAATAGAGATGAAATTTAGTATACTATTTATTTGGTTCTAAACATACTTTACACAATTATTTATCGGTATAATTACAGGAGTTTAAAATAAACGTAATTATTAACGTAGTTTTGAGATTAAAGATCAGCAATTTTAAACATTAAAAAAATTGTATAGCCCATGTGGTTTCTATCTTTCATTTCCTCGAAAATCTTCTGAGATTTCAAGTTTATTTACATTCGATTCATAAAAATCACCAAAAAAAATTGCTACTATGCTACCCTACAGACTAGTGGAGGATAGTGAATTAAAAAAATATCATAACTGGAGATTCTTATAAAATAGGACTTACGTGACTATTATTGGCACCAACGCTTTTTAAGTTTTTTTACATTATTAATAAGACATCTTAAAGGCACTATGTTTACTAGACTTATATATTTCCACAAAAAATATATGCATATTATAAAAGTATAATTTTACACTGTCCTCTATCTGCGGTGTATATCAATCCAGGACACTTACATACATATGAGACAACACATACAGTTTGGTTAGAAAGCTTTATGTTAGGCAAAAAATCCACTTCAAAACATTCTAAAATCACACAAAAACAAAGCGTTTGTGATCGTCTGTTTGTACACTGATGAAGGAATGTTAAAAAGGAAACGGAATCATTCATATCGGAATGTTTTTCTGTCACGAAGTATTTGAGATTATACTTTAGCAAACTACTTATTAACAATCTAACTCAAATAATCTAAACAAATATCATCATATCTATCCACCACTCGCATAAGATTGCGAGAGGTTGCGGGTCTATGTTTTTATCAGAAACAGATATTTCCAAAGATTGTGTTATCACAATTTACAAAAGGAGCATTTCTGAACGATTTGGCTGAGGATTGAATGGTTATGTAGTTTTGAACCACCAATCAATGCAGTAACGCCGAATAGGTAAGTTCCGAGAGCGCGTCCAGTGGACGTAGCCGGTCAGTAGTAGTGATAAAGCGCTGACAACTATGAAATGCGCTTCACTATTGCATAGTTTATATAAAAAGTATACAACATACAACGCCAACAAAAATATATGTTAAAATAGACTAGATTTGCACCAATATTAATGTTTCCTAGTACAGAATGAAGAAATTTCCTCGATAGAAAAAAAATCCAAAGTCTCCTCTCCAAAGTTCTACTATCTATTCCATCTCGGGAGCCCCTACTTTGATAAATATGATAAATGTGACGTCGAAGTCAATAAAGACGAGTTTACTCAAAATTGTTGATTTGATTATGTTTACCCCTTTTTGGGTTTTACAAAATTTAAAATAAAAGTGTTTTTCTAATTTCCTGATTTGAATCTATGGGAACACACACTATTAGCATCCATATTGCTCGTATGCATATCGACAGTGTCATAGTTATCAGCGCCTCCCACGTTTGACCAGTAGCGGTTCGGGCGAGGTGGCGAGTGGTTGCGCGTGGTCAGTAGTAGTGGTGGTCGGGCGGGTAACTCACGGTGGGCACGGGCGGCCGCTCGAGCCGCGACTCCAGCGCCGCCAGCTGCGACTCCAGCCGCAGCGACGAGCTGTCGAACCCGCACCCTGCACACAATGCACTATTCTTTATAACATACTCTAATTATTTAAACTATCGTGGTCACTTGCAATAGAATAATTATTAACGGGGATTCTTACCATGTACAATCAAAGCTGTCGGAACAACGATACGCAAAAATCGGTCATTGTAACATCTGATCCATTCAGGTCCTAATTACAACCCTCAGATAATTTCGACAGAACACCACCACGTATGTACCTAGATTGGTGAGAGATAAGCGATTGAAATTACGAAATACAAAAATTTTAATCGTGACGATGGATACGATTAGTCTTGTTAAAAACCGCAAAAACAACAATAAAGCCGTTTCGCGTTCCGATACTGTGACTGTAGTGTGTCGTGAGCAATTTCGAGTGAACAGTGACTTAGAAACCGGTGGTACGGGCATCGAGCGCAAAAAACAACTAAGAAAGAGGGTAGATCGTTTTGTCTGCTCATAAAAACTCACTCATGCAACTGTGCCGAAATATCGGATACTCATAAATAATAAACATGGTAAGAATCCCGTTAATTATTTTTATTATTTTGAATTTTGCATTCACGATGCTTTAAATAGTTACAAGATATTTTTTTTACTATAAAATATCAACCAGCCTAAGGAACCTTTGGATAACCGGTCCGATCGAACTTTCTAAGGCTTTTATGTCCCCACTGCTGGGGCCGTTTATAAATACTATGTTCAAATTATTTTTATTATTTTGAATTTTGCATTCACGATGCTTTAAATAGTTACAAGATAAATTTTTTACTATAAAATATCAACCAGGCTAAGGAACCTTTGGATATCCGGTCCGATCGAGCTTTCTGAGGCTTTTATGTCCCCACTGCTGGGGCACGAGCCTACCCTATGGATGGATAGAGAGAACGGGCCATAAACCACCACGCGGGCCCATTGCTGATCGGTTGTCGTTAACGAGTGCTAATGCAGCCGGGACCAACGGCTTTACACGCCTTCCGAAGCACGGAGGAGCTGGCGATGACACATGGTGTGGTACTGACCGCTGGCGTTGTCGGTGTGCGGCGAGTAGTTGCGGCGCGCGAGGTGGCGGTACCGCGCCGCGCCCTCCGCGCTCGAGAACGACGCGCCCGGGGACAGGCCCACTGCGGAACAAAAACAAAATTGTTGATAAACGACCAAAATTTCGGTTTTGGCCAAAAAGTCCAGTTTCGACCAAAGGGGGGTGATTTTTGAATTGACAAATTATCACGCTATTACATTTTTGGTGTGTAACATCTTTCCGCTCGCTTTCTATATCAGCAATTTGTGAGAGTGATTTCGTGAAATGGGACGGAAGTATGTGTAACAGTGTAACAGGAAGTCGGGTAAGCGCGCAAGCGCACGCCATTTTGTGAATTTAAAATCGATATTATGAACATGACATATTATTATTATATGTGACATATTGTGTCATTTGACTATCAAAGGTCATTTTGATATGTCAAATGTCTTCTAATGAGTATTTACTGCATTAATTTTATAGTTATAAAATGATGTAACACCTGATGACCTATTTTTATCAGAATATAATGTTAAAATTGCTTTTTACTAAAGTGAGATGACAAATGTTACACATCATATGCGACTACTTTAAGGCTCGCTCGTTTTTTTTTTCTTATTCAGTCACTGGGTAACTTATTTTTGACCCGGAAAATTTACGATCGGTGTCCTAATAATCAAATTGTAAATAAGGCATACTTATTATATACTTATATATTTTGTCACTTTTAATTTAGTGATCACCGGTGAGATTAAAAAATCACCCCTCAGGTCAGTGTCCGTGGATCGCACGTCGTTGTTCGGCTACTTTGGATGAGTTCGTGGCTCATGTATGGTCAGCAATTTAGGTCCCGGTCGTCTTGACTGTGATGAGTTTCTCGTGCATAAAAGATAACTAAACTAACTAAGACGTAACTAAACTACTTAGCAAACTTAATATTCATTATTGAGATGTTATTGATTTAACATCTCAATAATGAGTCCTGTCAAGTTCGCCTGGCTCACTACTACCACGTTATCTAAATATCATAACATCAATTATTGAGCTATCCATCACTTCCATCTTCGGCCTTATCGTCGCATAAGAGCGTTTACGCAGCACAATTTTAATCGCCTCTGTGGTCTAGTGGTCAAGACCACCGGTTTAGACCCAGAGGTCCCGGGTTCGATTCCCAGCGGGGGGTACATTTTTGTGTACTCGGTTTGGTGGGTGGTAGGACTTATTTGTCCGCCTGGCTAGCTACCACCATCTTATCTAAATATGTCGCCATAACATCAATGTTTGTAGCATTGTTGTGTTCCGGCAGCTAGAGATAAGATAGCCAGTACCTCACTAGTTGAGGATTCCGGGTGAAGTGCGCTTCCATCATTGGCCTTATCATCACTTAACATCAGGTGAGATCAAGGCACTGTGCTTACCCGTAAATATATAAAATAAAAAAAAATAATAAAAAAACACTAGCGCCGCCAATGAAATAAAATAAGCTAGTAATTAGAGATAGAAAATCAAATTATGCTCAACAAACTATTTGAATGAAATAATTTAGCATTTTTCCGTCACCTAATGAACATCTGACATGTTATGGTTTAGTTAAATACGGCGTTATAGTTAAAAGTGGCCGTTTTTAGCTGTAACGTCTTATTTAACTAAACCATAACATGTCAGCATAATTTGATTTTCTATTTCTAATTACTAGATATGTTTTTTTTTTCATTGGCGGCGCTAGTGTGCTGCGTAAACGCTCTTAACATCAGGTGACATGAAAGTCAAGAACCATAAATTAAATTAAAAAATATCTGCTTTAGAACGTAGAGAACTAAAGAGTATCAAGAGTATCCTCAAAAACATTCTTATCAGATCTATAAGTACATGATCGGTAAACTTATAGACTCATATATCCTTAAATATGGGCTGGCGTGTAGTGCAGTGTATTGTATATTACCGAGCTCCTCCCGGCTGGAGTTGTTCCGCAGTGAGGCGCCGCTGTCGTAGGCGGAGCTGGTATGCTTCTGCAGCACTTTGATCATGGCGTCGCGTTCTGCCACCTTCGACTCCTGCTCCTTCACCCTGTATGCCGATAAACGAGTATTATACTATGTCGATACCAAGACCTCCGACAATCGGACACTTAGTCTGGCCAGAGGCAGATGGATATCGGAAAAGATGGAAGGTAATGGGGGGAAGACCTTTGCCTGGTTAGCAGCAGGGCATTATAGGTTATAAAAAATATGCATGACGTTATTCTGGTAAGAACTAAAACAAGTGATCAAGTTTTATGTGCAACTCTATATGTGCGACAAAATGTAAAGAAACAGTGAATATAAATATACTCAATCAATAAAAAAAATCCATTTGAATACTTTGTCAATAATGGGATTTCCCTCCTAAATACGGCAATATTTTTTTTGGTTGTTATAGCAACTCAGAATTTTACTATTACAACACTGACTTATAAGCGACCATAATTTTGTTTTACTCCAAACAGCTATCTTAATTAATAGAAAATTTATAAAAATAGGTGTCTAGCGTACCTGCTCTCCAGGTCAGCGACCTTCTTTTGCGCGAGATGCAGCTCGTCCATATGCCTGATCTTCTCACTGCGAGCCTCCGCCATCAGTCTCTCAGACTCCGCCGATGTTTTCTCGAGAGCCGCGATTTTGGCATCCCTAGAAAAAGTTTAGCTCTCGTCAAACATCGGCGAAGCAAAGGTATATCGATTTTAGATCGTGGAACAACGAGAGTTTAACTGAGGTCTACTTTGGGGTCTTAAGGAAGATAACCTAGTGGCAGTCCCAAGTAAAGTCAGGCACCAAAGGCGCTAAACCTTGTTAAAGTTAGTTGCTTGTTAGTTGAAATGTAAGCGGAGGCAGGTAGGTTCCGCTCGAAAATCAACTAGATGGCGACCACTCTGATACTTACTTTTGCCGTCAAGCAGCATTGTTTTGTATTGCGGTTTGATGGATACTGGATCCATTGTAATTGCAGGCAGATACATAAGTACTGAAGCTCGACAACACGCACAGGTTGCAGCGGCCACTTTCCTCGGAAAGTGTCCTGGAGGCGGACACGGCGGTCTGCCGCAGCGCCGCCTCCTCCAGGTACCGCTGCTCCCACTAGTCCTCCCCCCAGCGTCCGCGGGCTACGTACTTGGGTATGGAGGCGGCGGACACGGCGGCCTGCCGCAGCGCCGCCTCCTCCAGGTACCGCTGCTCCCACTAGTCCTCCCCCCAGCGTCCGCGGGCTACGTACTTGGGTATGGAGGCGGCGGACACGGCGGCCTGCCGCAGCGCCGCCTCCTCCAGGTACCGCTGCTCCCACTAGTCCTCCCCCCAGCGTCCGCGGGCTACGTACTTGGGTATGGAGGCGGCGGACACGGCGGCCTGCCGCAGCGCCGCCTCCTCCAGGTACCGCTGCTCCCACTAGTCCTCCCCCCAGCGTCCGCGGGCTACGTACTTGGGTATGGAGGCGGCGGACACGGCGGCCTGCCGCAGCGCCGCCTCCTCCAGGTACCGCTGCTCCCACTAGTCCTCCCCCCAGCGTCCGCGGGCTACGTACTTGGGTATGGAGGCGGCGGACACGGCGGCCTGCCGCAGCGCCGCCTCCTCCAGGTACCGCTGCTCCCACTAGTCCTCCCCCCAGCGTCCGCGGGCTACGTACTTGGGTATGGAGGCGGCGGACACGGCGGCCTGCCGCAGCGCCGCCTCCTCCAGGTACCGCTGCTCCCACTAGTCCTCCCCCCAGCGTCCGCGGGCTACGTACTTGGGTATGGAGGCGGCGGACACGGCGGCCTGCCGCAGCGCCGCCTCCTCCAGGTACCGCTGCTCCCACTAGTCCTCCCCCCAGCGTCCGCGGGCTACGTACTTGGGTATGGAGGCGGCGGACACGGCGGCCTGCCGCAGCGCCGCCTCCTCCAGGTACCGCTGCTCCCACTTGGCGCACTCTCCCTCCAGCGCGAGCAGCCGCTCGTCGCGCTCGCGTAGTTGCCGCCGCAGCTCCGCTTCGCCCCCGCCCTGTGGTCCCATGCCGGTGCCGCCGCAGTTGCACTCGCGTTTCCTGGTGAAAGTTGTTTTGTGAGTAACATGAAAACAAAATTGTAAATAAAAAAAAAACATCATAAAGTAAACTTGAATAGCCTATAACTGTCCCACAGCTGGGCGAAGGCCTCCATCGTTGAAATCGAGTCATCACTACAATTGATGGGTAAATCAAAATATAAAATATAATTTCACTCTGAACGTAAAAATTTTGCCGCCCAGTCACACGTGCTGACGTGACGCTACGATTTAGTAAGTGGTCTTGTTTCAGTAATTGTATTCGTGCAATATCCAGCGTTAACAAGGAAAAACAACGATGTTAAGCAATGTATCCATTTGACTTACCAATAGAATAGAATTTGATAGATTTTTTAAATTCAATTCAACAACAATACACCTACATGAACTTACTTATTTATTTATTTTTAAGACATACCAACAGTGTACATGTTATTTACTATTGACATGATTACACACACAGAGGACAAATACTGATGTATATTCCTATAATAGGTACGCACAACATTTGCCATTAAGCTATTCTAACAACATTTTTAAAATGTTCAAATTAAGTTGACGACCTCCTTGGTCGAGTGACTTGCACACCGGTTTTCATGGTGTCGCTATCTCTGAGGTCCCGGGTTCGATCCCCGGTCGGATCAATTTAGAAATACCTGTTTTTCTATATTGTTTCGGGTCTGGGTGTTTCCTATGTATAATAAGTATGTATTTAAGTATATTAAGTATGTTTATCCGTTGTCTAGTTAACCATATAACGAGTTTCTTATGGAAGCTTTTCTTGGGGCTAGATAATTGGTGTGTGTGGGAAACATTAAAAAAAAAAAAAAAAAAAAAGTTAAGTTTTAAGCTACAATTTAAAGAATAACAAAACACCAAAATTTAAGTTAAAAAATAAATATATTAAAAAAAAATTCCAACTAACCCTACAATAATTAAAACTATGCAACTACTTCCAGCACCTTTAAAAGAAAGAAGCTTAACTTACAATAAGGATTGTATTAAAAAACATGAAGATGTTAGTCTCGCAATGCTGCGTGGTCGCTTACCGTAGCGCCTGCAGCTCCTTCTCGAGCTGCGCGCGCAGCTTGCGCTCGGTGTGCTCGCGGCGGTCGGAGGCCTGCTGCAGCGAGGCCAGCGCCCGCTGCAGCCCCATCACGCGCTCCACGTAGCCGCTCGCGTGCCGGCACTGCAGCAAACACGAGGAGTTACACACTATTCAAAACTGAACTAATACATCACAATATACATAAACACAAAATAAGAGTCTATTTATATATATATATATATATATATATATAAAAATCAATTGCTGTTCGTTTGAGTCGATAAAACGGTAGAGTAGACTTAATTCACCTGGCTGATATCACCTGGGTGCATTAAGTCTACCAAATAGTATACTTAATTCACCTGCAAATGGGTGAATTAAGTCTACTGAAAGAAGAGTAGAAGAGTAGAGAGATTAGTAGACTTTATTCACCTACGACTATTCCACTAAGTTCAAGTATACAATTTTTTCCAATATTAATAAAAATACAATGTATGGGAATTTCAGAAAAACAAATGAATTTCGAGAAAACAAATGAATGTCGGGAAAATAAGTGAAGGTAGAAAAACATTTTCTAGTGATCTGTAGTTAAAAAAAAAGAACAAGCTATTTTCGACCTCATTGACATTTAAAATTGGTTGTATTTTTCCATATTTTCGTTCACTAACTTTGTTGTTTCATTAAAAACCGTTATTTTGAGAAATGTTTATAATAGTGTTGTTGTTATGTTGGCCTGTGCGTTGGTGAGCGCCTGGTCGAGGATGTCGATGTGTATTGTGTATTGTGCATTGTGTAGTGTGCAGTGTGCAGTGTGTATTGTCCGTACCTCGTCCTCGAGCCGCACGACGTTGGCCTGTGCGTTGGTGAGCGCCTGGTCGAGGATGTCGATGTGTATTGTGTATTGTGCATTGTGTAGTGTGCAGTGTGCAGTGTGTATTGTCCGTACCTCGTCCTCGAGCCGCACGACGTTGGCCTGTGCGTTGGTGAGCGCCTGGTCGAGGATGTCGATGTGTATTGTGTATTGTGCATTGTGTAGTGTGCAGTGTGCAGTGTGTATTGTCCGTACCTCGTCCTCGAGCCGCACGACGTTGGCCTGTGCGTTGGTGAGCGCCTGGTCGAGGATATCGATGTGTATTGTGTATTGTGCATTGTGTAGTGTGCAGTGTGCAGTGTGTATTGTCCGTACCTCGTCCTCGAGCCGCACGACGTTGGCCTGTGCGTTGGTGAGCGCCTGGTCGAGGATGTCGATGTGTATTGTGTATTGTGCATTGTGTAGTGTGCAGTGTGCAGTGTGTATTGTCCGTACCTCGTCCTCGAGCCGCACGACGTTGGCCTGTGCGTTGGTGAGCGCCTGGTCGAGGATGTCGATGTGTATTGTGTATTGTGCATTGTGTAGTGTGCAGTGTGCAGTGTGTATTGTCCGTACCTCGTCCTCGAGCCGCACGACGTTGGCCTGTGCGTTGGTGAGCGCCTGGTCGAGGATGTCGATGTGTATTGTGTATTGTGCATTGTGTAGTGTGCAGTGTGCAGTGTGTATTGTCCGTACCTCGTCCTCGAGCCGCACGACGTTGGCCTGTGCGTTGGTGAGCGCCTGGTCGAGGATGTCGATGTGTATTGTGTATTGTGCATTGTGTAGTGTGCAGTGTGCAGTGTGTATTGTCCGTACCTCGTCCTCGAACCGCACGACGTTGGCCTGTGCGTTGGTGAGCGCCTGGTCGAGGATGTCGATGTGTATTGTGTATTGTGCATTGTGTAGTGTGCAGTGTGCAGTGTGTATTGTCCGTACCTCGTCCTCGAGCCGCACGACGTTGGCCTGTGCGTTGGTGAGCGCCTGGTCGAGGATGTCGATGTGTATTGTGTATTGTGCATTGTGTAGTGTGCAGTGTGCAGTGTGTATTGTCCGTACCTCGTCCTCGAGCCGCACGACGTTGGCCTGTGCGTTGGTGAGCGCCTGGTCGAGGATGTCGATATGTATTGTGTATTGTGCATTGTGTAGTGTGCAGTGTGCAGTGTGTATTGTCCGTACCTCGTCCTCGAGCCGCACGACGTTGGCCTGTGCGTTGGTGAGCGCCTGGTCGAGGATGTCGATGTGTATTGTGTATTGTGCATTGTGTAGTGTGCAGTGTGTATTGTCCGTACCTCGTCCTCGAGCCGCACGACGTTGGCCTGTGCGTTGGTGAGCGCCTGGTCGAGGATGTCGATGTGTATTGTGTATTGTGCATTGTGTAGTGTGCAGTGTGCAGTGTGTATTGTCCGTACCTCGTCCTCGAGCCGCACGACGTTGGCCTGTGCGTTGGTGAGCGCCTGGTCGAGGATGTCGATGTGTATTGTGTATTGTGCATTGTGTAGTGTGCAGTGTGCAGTGTGTATTGTCCGTACCTCGTCCTCGAGCCGCACGACGTTGGCCTGTGCGTTGGTGAGCGCCTGGTCGAGGATATCGATGTGTATTGTGTATTGTGCATTGTGTAGTGTGCAGTGTGCAGTGTGTATTGTCCGTACCTCGTCCTCGAACCGCACGACGTTGGCCTGTGCGTTGGTGAGCGCCTGGTCGAGGATGTCGATGTGTATTGTGTATTGTGCATTGTGTAGTGTGCAGTGTGCAGTGTGTATTGTCCGTACCTCGTCCTCGAGCCGCACGACGTTGGCCTGTGCGTTGGTGAGCGCCTGGTCGAGGATGTCGATGTGTATTGTGTATTGTGCATTGTGTAGTGTGCAGTGTGCAGTGTGTATTGTCCGTACCTCGTCCTCGAGCCGCACGACGTTGGCCTGTGCGTTGGTGAGCGCCTGGTCGAGGATGTCGATGTGTATTGTGTATTGTGCATTGTGTAGTGTGCAGTGTGCAGTGTGTATTGTCCGTACCTCGTCCTCGAGCCGCACGACGTTGGCCTGTGCGTTGGTGAGCGCCTGGTCGAGGATGTCGATGTGTATTGTGTATTGTGCATTGTGTAGTGTGCAGTGTGCAGTGTGTATTGTCCGTACCTCGTCCTCGAGCCGCACGACGTTGGCCTGTGCGTTGGTGAGCGCCTGGTCGAGGATGTCGATGTGTATTGTGTATTGTGCATTGTGTAGTGTGCAGTGTGCAGTGTGTATTGTCCGTACCTCGTCCTCGAGCCGCACGACGTTGGCCTGTGCGTTGGTGAGCGCCTGGTCGAGGATGTCGATGTGTATTGTGTATTGTGCATTGTGTAGTGTGCAGTGTGCAGTGTGTATTGTCCGTACCTCGTCCTCGAGCCGCACGACGTTGGCCTGTGCGTTGGTGAGCGCCTGGTCGAGGATGTCGATGTGTATTGTGTATTGTGCATTGTGTAGTGTGCAGTGTGCAGTGTGTATTGTCCGTACCTCGTCCTCGAGCCGCACGACGTTGGCCTGTGCGTTGGTGAGCGCCTGGTCGAGGATGTCGATGTGTATTGTGTATTGTGCATTGTGTAGTGTGCAGTGTGCAGTGTGTATTGTCCGTACCTCGTCCTCGAGCCGCACGACGTTGGCCTGTGCGTTGGTGAGCGCCTGGTCGAGGATGTCGATGTGTATTGTGTATTGTGCATTGTGTAGTGTGCAGTGTGCAGTGTGTATTGTCCGTACCTCGTCCTCGAGCCGCACGACGTTGGCCTGTGCGTTGGTGAGCGCCTGGTCGAGGATGTCGATATGTATTGTGTATTGTGCATTGTGTAGTGTGCAGTGTGCAGTGTGTATTGTCCGTACCTCGTCCTCGAGCCGCACGACGTTGGCCTGTGCGTTGGTGAGCGCCTGGTCGAGGATGTCGATATGTATTGTGTATTGTGCATTGTGTAGTGTGCAGTGTGCAGTGTGTATTGTCCGTACCTCGTCCTCGAGCCGCACGACGTTGGCCTGTGCGTTGGTGAGCGCCTGGTCGAGGATGTCGATATGCGTGCGCTGTTCCTGCAGCGTGGCGCGCTGTGCCGCCATCTCGATCTCCTGCCGCTCTTTAGCGCACGCTAGCTCCTTGTCTGTTCATATGAAAAACTATTTAGTGAACTCTGTTACGTACTATTATTTTAAATTTTGGTTAGATCGAACAGACAGAGCAATCCTACAAGATCCACAAGGCCACCGTCCTCATACTCTAACTGTCCAGTAAATTTATTATTATCACAAAAATGGTGACCAACAACAAAATAAAGTAAAAATTCTAAAAATCACTAATAACTTGCATTGCAGTTGAGTTAAGTCAATAGGAATTATTGTTTTTTAAATCTTACGCGAACACTACACATTGAAATGAAACCACTTTAAATTAACTTAATTAATTTAAATTAATTAATTTAAATAAACGCGAGTAGATCCATAACAGTTGTTTCATTTCAATAAATAGCAATTGTTTTTCATATATCAATAAATAGTTAGTAAATAAGAAGCCCACGTTGCGACCGGTGCAACGGGTACTTAAAAAAAATATTTTTAGATTACTTATGAGTTTGCATTAAACACTTTTTTTATATTAGAGAGCGAAAGTTCAACATACTTTATTCTTACAAAAATGCAGAGACTTTGGACTATCTAGCGATTGCATCGATCAGCATGCTATTTTGCAATGAAAAATATAACAAAAAAGAAACAAATCTTACTTTGCGTTATAAGTTGTGCGATGAGCATCTCCCTATTCTGTAATTCCTTGCGCAACGCTTCCGCGCTACTGTCGTTTTCGGTTCGCACGCCCTGTGATAGAAGTTCCACCTGATAAACAAAATATTATATTTGTTAATATTTATGTCCATCTCTTCAAAACCTGTATAAGATGCGCCTTAAAACCAAAATAAATCAATCCCATTTTATTTGAAAAGCAAGCCTTAGTCGTAAACTAAGGCTTGCACAATCACGGTAAATAATAGCGATGTTCTAAGATTCTAAGTATTTGGTAGCTATATTATGCAAAGAAATACCATCTTATCATGGAAAGTGTTCATCAGTATAACAGACACCCCAGTAGATGTCTTGCATCCTAAAAAGCTAGTTACTTTTGCACTCTATCGAAGTCTTGTAGACGGCGAGCTTCGGAAGGCACGTAAAGCCGTTGGTCCCGGCTGCATTAGCAGTCGTTAACAACCACCAATCCACATTTGGTGGTTTATAGCTTGTTTTACCTATTCATCCATGGGAAGGCTCGTGCCCCAGCAGCGAGGACACAAAATGCGCTGGTGTAAGACGGCAGGCGGCAGACCAATATCAAGCACTTACACGAAAGCATCCCGGTGCGCTTTCCGGCGTTTACCTTTTCTTTCAGCAACAACAACCATACCAGCTCTTATCATATCTACATATAAACGAACCTGCTGCTTGAGCGCTCGGTTGAGGTCCTGCAGCCGGCGGCAATCCGCTTGCAAGCGAACGCGGGCCGCTCGCTCCAACCGCTCGCGCCGCTCGCATGACCGTACCAGCTCCTCGTGCGCTGTTCGCACTTTTTCCACTTCCTCTTCTAGCTGTAAACAACAAACTTATACAGCCCTAGTAATCATAAGTCGTACCTAATCGATTAGACAAACAGAAGACGTGAGGCGTATGGATGCTGTTATTAAATTATATTTAGAACAGCGTTGACCCTCTGACCAGGGGTAATCGACCTGGCTATAGGCAGTCTCAAGGAGTCATAAGTCAAAAGGAGACTGACATAACGGATTTCAGCCACCTGAAGGAACATGTAGTATTCATTTCCCTCCAGTGTCTAAAGAGCCCATTTTCCCGTTGGGTGGAGAGAAAAATGTTTAGATTTATAGGAGATTTTAGTGTAAAAATCGTTTTGTAGAGCAGAGGCATGATTATGCCTAATCAGTAATGTCTGTAGTGTTACTAATCCAGAAAAAAGTTCTAGACGTTATCTTAAAATAGCTACCTCCAACAGGACGTTACAGAATTATAATTAAATGCATACAAAACCAAGCAATAGCGTCTGCCCTCTCAACACATCAGGTATCTAATAAACGAACAACACAAAGACTTACAAAGTTGCAGACTTTATTTTGGCGACCCGCTCGCAGGCGACGTTGAGTTGCCGCTTGAGCGTGAGGTTCCCGCTGCGAACGGGTCCACGGGCTTATCGGCGTTACGACCGTGGCCGCATTCAGACGGATGCAGACGGCAGCGACATACTTTTATCGAACGCTTACGCTGGAGAAACTATGGGCTATAAATGGCGATCGGCCGCGGCTACACACCCATAATGATCGACCAATCGAGTTCGCACTCTCAACAGGCTAAAATGTACAATACAAAGACTTACAAAGCTGCAGACCTTATTAGTCCCGCTCGCAGGCATCGTCGAGCTGACGTTTGAACGTGTGGTTCCCGCTGCGAACGCGTCCTCAGGCTCGTCAGCGTCACAATCGAGGGCGCATCCGTCTACTGGTCGACAAGAAAAGTGTTGTCGCTGCACATACTTTTATCGAACGCTGGAGAAACTCTGGGATCTAAATGGGGAACGACCGCACCACGTGTTCAAAAACGTAGCATCAACGGTCGAGTCCGCACCCTTAACGGCCTAAAATGTACAACACAGAGACTCACAAAGTAGCAAACTTTATTAGTCTTGGCGACCCGCTCGCAGGCGTCGTTGAGCTGCCGCTTGAGCGTATGGTTCTCACTGCGAACGTGTCCTCTGGCTCGTCCGCGTTACAATCGCGGCTGCATCCGTCTACTGCGCTACATGAACAGCGTTGTCGCTGCACTAACTTTTATGGAAGCTTACGCTGGAGAAACGCTGGTCTTTTAAAGGTGAAGGAGAGGTGTCGGCCTCGGCTACACAAGCATCATCATCGAGCAATCGAGTCCGCACTTTTTCTTAACGGTCCAAAATGTATAACACAAAGACTTACAAAGTTGCAGACATTGGCGACCCGCTCGCAGGCGTCCGTCGTCGTTGAGCTGTCGCTTGAGCGTATGTTTCCCGCCGCGAGCGCGTCCAGCACCGCGGCGAACGCGTCCTCGGGCTCGTCCGCGTTACAATCGTGGCCGCATCCAGACAGATCCAAACGGCAGTGACATACTTTTATCAAACACTTACGCTGGGGAAACGCTAGTTTCCAAATAGTGATCGGCCGCGGCTACACGTGTTTTAAAACGTAGCATCAACGATCGAGTCCGCACCCTCAACCGTCTAAAATGTACAACACACAGACTTACAAAGTTGCAGACCTTATTAGTCTTGGCGACCCGCTCGCAGGCGTCATTAAGCTGCCGCTTGAGCGCGTGGTTCTCGGCGGCGAGCGCGTCCAGCACCGCGGCGAACGCGTCGTCGGGCTCGTCCGCGTCGCCCTCGCCGCCGCTGCACCAGCCGCTCGACTCGGAGCCGCCGGGCGCCGCGCGAACACCCACGCTAGCAACACAACCTATATTTTAATACGTGAAGTAAAAACTTCTTGCCCCTTTTTAAGCACATTGCGCACAAAGTTGGGAGCTCGGGAGTCAAAGTAAACGAGATTATAGTTTAAAGTGACAATTGTTAGTGACTCAATTACATTAGAAGATCGTTATACAACAATGAACATATCATAAGTATACTTATGTATCGCACAATTAACTGTCCTATCTCATTTTTGGTATTTTTTCAGTACAGACGTTTTCCAGTTGATAGTTTTCAAACTATCACTGTAACTTATAGTAACGGACATTTTAAACATAGTTGTATTATGTGTACTTTGTTTATAAAGTTCACCACACTAAGTAGTTTCAAAACTATCAGTTGAAAAAAGGTTGTACCGAGAAAATACCAAAATTGAGATAACACAACTATCGTTTGTCACCACCAAGTAGTTGTAAGAGCGACGATATGTCACATACTAAACGTCCATTGGCCAAAAATATATAAAACATTTTTTATTTTTTATAAGGTAAATGTAATTTTGGTACCTAATATGTCATGTACCAAAATTACATTTACCTTAGGTTAGGCTAACATATACTATATCGAATAAGTTATCTTAATACCTAATGATAATTAGTTAAACTTATTATTATCATTGATTACATGAAAAACATTTTTTCTTATAAGACCTTATCCAGAAGGAATAAAAAGGGCCCGAATTGTTTAGAAAAATTCCAAAAAAACCTTGGATAAAGTCTAAGTTCACGCGAAAAACTAGACGCAACAAGGAGTTTCGTCTCTAATTGCATGAGCCACGCGCGTCGTACGCACAAATCTAGTCTGGACTCTGGCCTACTATAAACATTTAATTGACACAAACTAATGAACGCGATGTGTTTGCGCTCATACGTCAGCGGCAACATAGGTATAAATTCGCACAAGAATAATAACGAAAAATTCACCTCTTGGTGGCTGGCGAAAACGATGGCTAAAGTTAGACAATGCTTAAAACAGATGTTGTCACTTTTTAGCTAATATTGTTAGGCAGAGACACAATATTTTAAACATGTATTTAGCCATTGTTTAACTTTAAACACTGTTTTGTTGTTGGTTAAAAATATATTTACGTCGTACATATAAGGTGCAGCGCAGAGGACAGACTATCTGTGACGACCTTTTTAGTCTGTTAAAATAGAACCTATAATTACATGCAGTAACCATGCAGACTTTTTGTGCGCAGTAGACTCGATCGCACAAAAAGTGTGTCTTCTGCGCTGCACCTAAATAAAACTAAATAATAACTCTCTACATACCTAGTAAGATCCGGCTGCGACCTCGACAAGTTGAGTTTCTCCTTGCTAAGCTTAGCCTTGGAGCCCTTGCCCTTGGGCTTCCGGCCATCGTCGCGGGGCGCGGAGGGCGCGCGCGGCGACGCGGGCGGCGTGGGCCCACGCGGGCTCGGCGATTGCGCCACCTCTTTGGCCAAGTGTTTTAGCACCGACGATTGATTCAGAAAGTCGTCCGGGATTTCTGTTATTTCCTTTACAAATGTATAAAAAAAAGTATTAGCCAAATATGACAATATAACAAGAAATTGTTTTAAAAGTATTTTACAAAGACATTATTTATCTGTGTTCAAAGTTTGAGAAACTAGGCGCATTACATAGATATAACATATGTCGTAGTTATATCGACCGAGCTATAGAATTAGTGATGACCTTAACATCTCTAAGGTTATTTTAATTGTTTAGTATTATTACTCATGATTTTCTATAGTATGTAATCGGCAGCATTCTCGTAGACAACTACGAGAATGCTGCCGACAACCGTATTACGGTTTGGTCAAAGTATTTTTTTTTATAAAAGAAGGAGGCAAACGAGTAGACGGGTCACCTGATGGAGAGTAATTACCGCTGCCAATGGACACCCAAACTGGCAAAACCAGAGGAATCGCAGACGCGTTGCCGGCCTTTAGGGAAGGAATAGGCTCGTTTCTTGAAGATCCCAAGGCCGTAATGGTCCGTAAATACCGCCGCCGAGAGCTGGTTCAACAACACTGTAGTTCGAGGCAAGAAATTTCGTGAAAAACGCAGAGTTGATCTGGCACAAATCTCTTCTCTCCAAGCTCCCGGCATACGGTCTGCCTGCTCAGTTCTACAACTGCGTCGTTGGCTTCCTGCATAAGCGCAGAATCCGTGTTCTATCTGATGGATGATTTAACAATGTTTGTAGCATTGTTGTGTTCCGGCAGCTAGATAAGATAGCCAGTGCCTCACTAGTTGAGGATCCCGGGTGAAGTGCGCTTCCACCAAATGGCCTTATCATCACTTAACATCAGGTGAGATCAAGGCACTGTGCTTACCCGTAAATATAAAAAAAAAAAAAAAAAAAAATGCGCTTCGCGACTCATGTCAGTGAACGCTGGCGTCCCTCAAGGCTCCGTTCTGTCTCCCACGCTGTTCCTTCTGCATATCAATGATATGCTTCCACTTGGAAATATTCATTGCTATGCAGATGATAGCACGGTGCATGGGGGATATAACATCCTGCGGCAGGGCGGGTCGAAGAAGTGAATCGAGTGAATCTCGTCATTGAGCTCAATCGGGTATTGGACCTCATATCTGATTGGGGCTCCAATAATCTGGTTGACTTCAATGCCAAGAAAACACAGGTATGTGCATTCATGGCAAAAAATGTCACCATTCCTTCCCCTTCCAACTCTTCAGGGTACATCTCTAAGCCTGCAGAGCAGTATCAACATGCTCGGTATGACGATTCGCTGCGATCTAAACCAAAGGGACTACATCGAAGCCGTGATCAAAACAGCCTCACGAAACTCGGTATGTATTCTGAACAGAGTGCGGCGATTCTTTACGCCGGACCAGCAGTGCCTTTTGTACAAGACACAGGAACGGTCTTGCGTGGAGTATTGCTCGCACATCTGGGACGGTTCCGCAAAATACCTTCTCGATGCCTTGGACAGATTGCAGCGTCGCGCTGAACGCATTATTTGCAATCCAGAAATCGCAAATACTCTCGAATCTCTGCAATTGCGTAGAGATGTTGCATCACTCAGCGTGTTTCACCGCTTATACCATGGCGAGTGCTCTGCAGAGCTCTTTGACCTCATTCCACCTTCCCCCTTCCTTCATAGAAGTACACGTACTGCTCTTCGGAGTCACCGCTTCACTGTCTCAAATATCCCATCGCGCACAAAGAAATTTGATGACTCGTTTCTTTGTCGCACCTCCAAAAGGTGGAATAGTCTCCCAGCACACGTTTTCCCTCCTTCCTATAATATGGGGCCTTCAAAAGAGGCATGAAGAAGCACCTTGTGGGCCGGCAGAGTGAGGTTAACTGATGCTACGTTTCTTTTCACGCTGCACCAGTTATCTTCGCGTCTGGACTCCATTTCCACTTAACATTAGGTGGGATGGAGTCATTTGCCAAGCTATCTATAAAAATAAAAACAGTAGTAGACCGCCATCCATCAAGGTGATGTGAATGGAATGACAGTCGATTGTGTGTAGTGTGGTGAAGGAAATCAGCGGCCGGGATCAAGCCGAACAATTCTTTAGACCACTCCCCATGATATAAACAGTACAATATACAGAGCGACGCAACGTCTCTCTGAAGAGACGGATCGAGCCGACCTGAAATAACAGTGTCGTCGACAATTCGAGCTCTGCGTTGAATGCGGTCAAATCGAAGGAGTTGATACTGGGGTGCTTCATCCCAAAGATGGGAGCAGTGTTTCATATGCGGCCTGACCTGTGCTTTGTACAGTTGTAAGCGGTGGAAATTGTGTTATTGAATAAAAAAACTCTTTACATATTTTTAAAATTAATAATAAAAGAAAATAATATGTGTTCAATGTAAGCAATGTACAGTGTAGAACTGACGGTTGTTTTATTAATGGACAGGGAAATGCTTGTAGAACTAACGGTAAAAATAGATGCTGTAAATAGAGAATGTAGATGGACTGCACTAAATTGCAGAAAGCTACTGTATGCCAAAAGCAAAATATATGTTATGGAAAATCTTCAGTGAAGCCTATGTTTAGCAGGACATTTACGATAACAACAAAGATAAAAGCAACATTCGGGAAACACTTCAGAAAACTTTGGTTGTAATTAGCAGGACACTAGGCTAGGCACTATACCTCTTTCTTTCCCATATCTCTTTCACTTGCTGACTAAATTCTAACACTATTTAAACTGAATTTATTAAAGACTGATTTTAATTACATACCTGAACTCCATGATCAGGGGGACTAGTATAAATCCGCTGTCCACCAATGTCAATGTAGTTAGCAGTGGTGGTCACCACTTGCTCTTTGTGCACTTTAGGCAGTGGGATACCACTCGGCTTCTTCCCGATTTCACTCTTTTTCAGAGTATGGTAAGGGGAAGACTGAGTGGTGGAATGCTTTACTTCACTGCTGGTTCGTTCATGTTCACTAAGGACAAAACTTAATTTAGGCATATATTTTCTCATATAACATATGAACATGCTTTCCTAATGTTCCGCCACCAATGACTGGCTAGATATAGATACCAGATATATAGATCTAGTTAAATGTTCACACTAACCGAATAGGCGTTGGACGAGGAGGCCATGAATCATCCTGATTATGTATAATAAGTGTATTGTAAGATGATGAAGACACATCCAACGAACTTCTGTTACTATTTCCCCCGCCAACTGAGTCTTTAAGTGAATTCCGATTACTGCCTGTCACATTTTCCTGTAAATTAACATTAAATCAACAGTAGATTCAGAAAAGTGTATAATGGTAATTTCTATGCAAGCATTATACTTCCAGCAAAGCAGTGGTACCTATCATCTACTCATTTTCATTAGAAATTGGTTTATTTATTTAGTTTTAGGAACACCAACAGCTATCTTACGAGTAAACATTTTAAAAGCTACAGAGTACAGCTCTCCCTTATTGTGGGATTTATAAAATACCACCTACAATAAATAAATGCATAGTATTGAATGCAAATAAAAGAAAAGAATATGTTACACTTATTATGCCTTACAAATAAACAAACAATAAGTTAAGAACAATTATTCTGTGTTTTGTCTCTTTCACTCTAATTTGAAATGAAGTTTACATGGAGGGAACAAAACACAGAATAACTATTTGCAGCTAATTCTTTGTTTATTTGTAAGACCCATTTGCTTTTGATGCTTTTTTCATAGATTACCAACCTTCAGTAAGTTTCTATTGTTGTTACTTTCCATATGGTTTTCTTGCCCCTGCGGCTCAACACGAGCAGTGTGGCGCACAACATACCGCTCCTCTCTGGACAAGTTCTCATTTGAGGTAGAAACATCAGTCTCACTACCAGAAAGGCTTTGTGGAAATCCACTTGGCACTGTTAAACATTTTAACATATTTTAAATATGTCAGTATAACGAAATAATCCTTAAAAAAATATTGCATTCTACATTCCAACATATTGCACACAAGGATGTATGTCTAACAAGGGCATCCACAATATTGCATTATATCTATGATTCATTGTGTGGGAATGTAGATTGGTCAGTTTTACAATACATACACTTACCAGACTGTTTTTGTGTTCTCTGAATGTTGTTAGTGAAGGAAAGGAATCGTCCTGTAGGTCGCATGGATCCCATGTCTGATTTGAAACAAGACAGGCTTCAATGTGAAATCATTTTTTTTAGACTAGTGTGATGCACCGATAAACGTATGACTACCTACCCGTTATGTTACGATCATCTGAAAATATGAAATACAATGTCGTTCGATTATTTTTGTATCAATTATCCAATAAACCAAAATAGAAGCTCAATCTCAAAATATGACATGGTAAAATGACATGACATTGCATTGGTTAAAATCGATGGAACTCAATTGTTAAATTCTTTAATATTCCAACACCATGATATTTTACTGACTCACAGCGTGCTAGGAGTTAAGATATTATAACACAAATTATCATGTTTTTGTATCATCACTTTCATTTCATCGAAATCGCTCTTCACTCACATTCACATTTTTTTTTTTTTTTTTTTTTCCTTTAGTTGATGGCTTCGTGCGGTTAGCACATTTAGCCAGTGTCAAAGTAATTTTTCTTACAAGTTATAAATAAATAAACAATATTTCCATCTTGTATGATCTGAATGATGATGAATGATAATAGAAATGAGAAGTGAGAAATGATATACCCCCCAACCCCTCGAGTATCTTAGTAAAGATGTGGAGCTTTACTAAGTCCTCGGGCGGACTTCTTGAGAGAATTTGAAAAGTGACGTTGCACTGTTTTGTTTCATTTGCCAACAATCATGCACACTCACGAACACTTAACGGTTAATAATCCACCATTACTTCACATTAATATTCGACATAACACAAATTTTAGAAAATAAAACAAAACCGCAGACATGACTCTTCACTTTCCCGCCAAGAAGTCCTCCACATTCACATTGATATTGATTGTGTCAAAGAGAATTTAACACTACGTTTAGATTGTGTTGGTTTGATTGATTGATTGAATGAAATTATCAGTCAGTGTTGCCAGGACGCCCAGGCAGAGAGTCAGAGACTCTCTGATCGGTCCATGATCGGTCGGACTCTTTTACTCTACTAGGCATGCCCAATTCTACTACTACTCAAATTGTTTTGTAAATCGTATGCCATGCAATATTTTTGGAAGAGTTAGTTGTGCTAAATGAAACATTTGATTAAGTAATATTTAGTTAAATTAAACATGACCATCCCAATTACACACAATGTGAAATTACCAGTGATGATCTAATATTACTAACTATTGTCAAAACTACAGAAAATTTTGAATGTTGTTGTTTTATCGTAGTTTAAGCATCGATTTAAAAATACCTAGATACATCGTCACCTACAAATTCACGTCGAAAAAGTGTCCGACTCGCTTAGTTATAAGATGCGTGTATAGTAGACAAATTAAAAACGTATAATGTGCTAAGATGAGTTTAAGGCGTAATAGCAATATAATAAAGAGAAATAAGAAATCTTTATTGTTGCTTTTTATTTAACGCCTTTGATTGTTTCGTTGCTTTTTACTATTTAACGCCTTACGTTACGACACCTCATTCATTACGCTAGACTAGGTACTTCTCCGATTTTGAAACTGTGATCACTAATTTGTATTTGTATGTGACGCAACAAAGAATTATATATATTTTCTCGATAGCTGAAAACAATCGAATATTATTGTAACTGTCGCAAGTATAATAGCCATGGACATAGCCTAGCCATAGCCATTAAGTCCATGATAATAGCTTATTCGGCCAGCGGAAATAGTATCGATATAAAAGTTCAAACTGAATACAACCGATGTAATTGCAGGTATCAATAGCTTACAACATTTTGTGCTATCGATATTTGTACATTTCGTAACTATTTGGCGAGTTATCGACAGTCTATTTTATCGAAACTCGAAAGTCACCTATCGAGTGCGTTTAGTTCTAGGGGCCTAGTGTGAGTTTTGTATACTATCTCGCCATACAAATTCTCGTTTTCGTTTGTTTACGTGTTCGAATGGCGAATGAAACTCGCACTAGGCACCCTCTTATAACCGGAGAGGCCTGTAATTGAAGCAGCCTAGAACTGTATTTGTTTGGTGACTGTATTCGAATTCAATAAATCAAATCTACCGATAAATGGGTAAACTAAAATAAAATTACCACTATTTGCTAGGGTAAACGTGATATTAACGGTAACGATTAAACGGATGTTTATTTTTAATTCGAACCAATTATCATAGTGTGCAAGTGTATTGAGGCACCCTTTCTACACATAATTTTGATATTTACTATGACATAACATAAAAACGGGGCTCACGTTATGTAGATTTTACCTTGTGTTGATATAATCTGAGGTGCCGTACTATAAGTACACGCCGGTGCCAGTTCTCGAAAATAGTTATGCAACGCCCTACTGCAACTGGGATCTATCTGTCATCCATCACGGACAGGACTGTTATTGCAAATAAGCCTGATATCGTGTTGACAGATCGATTGACGCGCCAGGCAATGCTCATCGATATCACCATTCCGCATGATGAGAACCATGTGAAAGCCGAGAACGGCAAGCTTACTAAGTACCTTGACCTGGCTCACGAGGTGACCGCTATGTGGGATGTGGATTCGACGATCATCGTCCCCATAGTCGTATCTGCAAACAGCCTTATAGTGAAGAATCTCGACCATCATCTCAAGAGACTTTCGCTGGATGGCTGGATTAGGGTCAGATACAGAAGGCAACACTCCTGGACACGGCACGTATTGTCAGGAGGTTCCTCACTCTGCAGCCTTGACCACCGGTGGCTTGGGCTCTGCCCCGCTGCTGGTGGTACTCTAGGATTAGGTTTTTATAATGTTTGATTGTTTTTATATTAAAATATTGTAAAAATCTAGTTTTAAGAAAGAAAATAAATAAAGGAGATAATAATAATATAATAATATTTTTTTTTTATATTTAGACTAAACTAGATTTTTACAAAATTTTAATGTAAAAACAATAAAATAATATTATTATTGTCGACATATGGAGTGTGGATTCGACTGTCATCGTACCGATTGTTGTTACGGCCAACGGCCTGATGGCCAAGAGCCTCGATCAACATCTAATGAGGCTCTCGTTAGGCGGCTGGATCAAGGCTACAGTAGCCAACTGTCTAGGATGGTGGTGAGAATCACCGTTGAGGTACCTATCTGCATGGGTTATTTTACGATACACAGTGGGACTCAAACTATGGTCCGGATTCCTGATGATTAAAGTATCCAAGAAAGCTAGCTTACTATCTGCTTCTAACTCCACTGTGAATTGTATTTTTGGATATATGTTGGTAGGATAGTGAAAGTATCATCTACGTACCGCTTGTAGAACCTAGGGGTTACCGGTGCTGTGCTTAGGGCGCTCTCCTCCAAGTCTTTCATAATAATATCGGCGACGATGGGCCACATTTCCACAAAAGGTAGCCAGATGTTAGACAATGCTCTAATAGTACTGCATATTCATCAGGCATATCTTGTTCTGCTAGTCGTTTTTTTTGGTAATTTTAATGCAATCCTGTACTGGTAAGCATGTAAATAAGGACTGCACATCCAAACTAACCATAGTTTCATTGTCAGCAAGATGTAGGTCTTTGATATCGTTGACAAATTGGTAGGAATCCTTCACATAAGCTGTTGTGTTACCTCTAAGTGGTGAAAGAATCTTAGCTAGATGCCGGGCCAGTCGGTAAGTTGTTGAATCGATCTGGCTTACAATAAGGCGTAGCGGAGCCTCGAGTTTGTGAATTTTTGGGTAACCCATATACAGTTTTGGTGGTTTAGGGCAGGAAGGAATTAAATAGTTAGCGTCTAGATTTAACCATTCGGAGTGTTGTTTGACAAGATTACTAGTTTTCTTAAGTATTTTGTTGGTTTGGTCGCACTTAACGCGTTTGTACGTCTTGTCATCCGATAAAAGTATTGTTATTTTTCCGTTATAATCAGACGTATCCATTACTACCGTAGCATTACCTTTAACAGCACGAAGGATAGTTAATTCGGGCTTAGCTCGCAGGTTCTTTAAAGCGAAATACTGATCACGAGGAAGTTGGATTTCGGCAATTTGCTCCGGCGCAAGACAGATATGTCTTGCTTGACGTATTGCCTCTGCATCAGCCTTCCTAACGTTATTTTTACTAAGCAATCCTCGACGTTGCTAATGACGCTTTCTTATTAAAAAATAATGTGTAAAGTAAAATAAACGCGAGTAGATCCGTAAAAGTGGTTTCATTTAAATGTGTAGTGTTCGCGTAAACTTTAGAAAAAAATATACTACAAAGTCAAAGTCAAATATTTTTTATTCAAATAAATTTTAGAAAAGTGCTTTTCAATCGTCTAAACATATTTTACCATCCTTAGCCCGGGGCGTGAGCGCCCTTACGGCACTTAAGCGACAAAAACTATATTACTATAATTATTAGGGGAAGGTGGGGCACAGTGTAACTAAAAAGATATAAACGCTCATTGTAATCAAATTATTTATTATATGGCACTTTTAAAGTCTCTCAATATAATTTCAGTCCTTAGTCTTTCATTTGGAATCTAAATATCACGTTATTTAACCTTACAAACTATCTGAATAATCGTTTTAAAAAAAACATTCTTTTGTTACATTGAACCCCAGGGTAGGGGCTCATTGTAACATACCCTGGGGTACTGTATAACAGTACTGTAAAATTTGTGTAGAAAAACATTTATAATCTTAAAGATAACATAGGAATTCTAAAGAATCAACAAAATTGATCAAAATAAGAAATTATCAAAATTAACATAGAAATTCTAAAAAATCAACAAAGATTATTAAAATAAGAAATTATTCAAATAAACAATAAGTATTTCAAATTTAACATAGAAATTCTAAATATCAACAAATTAAAAAAATGGAACAAAGAATATTATTAAATTTCTTACAAAATGCTTTATTCTAAATTTATTTTCTTAAAATTTTATGAGGATGTAATTTACATTATTTTTTTTCCCGCCGCTTTTCTTAAGCTTTTTTTTACCTGTGCTACGGCCTTTCTCATATCCTCTTCATTGTGGAATCCTATATTAGTCTTCCTCTTCCGGTTTCGCACCATTTTTTCCTTGAAGCCTACTATAAAAACAAAAAGATATTACAAAAGGGGCACACTATAACATGTTACACTGTACCCCGTTACACTGTACCCCATGGTATCAAAGTTTAATAACAAACATGCTCAAAATTTATAAGTTATAATTTCAGCCAAAATATCTAGTATTAAAACGAGTCATAATATAGCGGTACAATATAAAATAAACTTACTCACCAAAGCTGCAATAATGTAGGTTAAAAAACAAATATACTCTAGCTATTTTAAAATTTCAAAATACAGAAAAAATAATAGTCGTTTATTTTGACGTACCCAAAGACAACTGCCAAAAATGATAACTGGCCTAAGGTGGCGACAGGTGAGTTTGACAATTCAGTTCAGAAACGTTAGTAAAATATTAGAAAGCCACACAGTAATAGCCACTGTTATACTGTGCCCCTTGTTACACTGAGCCCCACCTTCCCCTACTTATTAAAATAATATTGGAGTAAAATCGGCAGATGATTTTTAAAAAGATAACGGCAGCTTTACTATTTTGTATGTAAACAAAATAAACAATTTGAGGTAGATGAATGGACATAAAGTAGGTAATAGTAAAATATGAACACTTCATACTACACTTTAACAATAGCAACTAACAGAATAAACTCAAAACAATAGCATCAAAGTAAAAAATAAGAAGCGTTTTGCTTATCCTCAATATTACTTATTATTCCGTAACAAACACTACTTACATAAAAATAAGTACTTATTTATTTCGCTAATCACAGTATTTCTTAGACCATATAACCAGTATGTATATTACGACAGTCAGCAGATCAAGGCATACATAAACAAATGAATGACACAATATCAATCAACAAACAAATACAAAAAGTCAAACTCAAAGATTACAAACGTAACTTTGAAGGAAACTAAACACACAGCCATCTCGCGAGTTTTTGAGTAATTAACCCTTTAACTGACAACACCGTAATATTACGGGTACATTCAACTAATTGTAAATAATTTTTTGGTTTTTACCAAAACAGAAAAAATCGAATGCCGATTTTCAAGTGTGAAGTATTGATTCACTGAATCGATTCAGTACTACATATCGATTTTCATGGCCTGAAAAATCGATACTTTGATTAATCGATCTCAGATCGCCATCCCCACAGAGTACTCTTTTGCCATCCCTATGTCACACACACACCCGGCCGGGCGGAATGCCATGCCAGTTGATTTGATTGATGCCAGATTTTGGTATATTTATATTTCTCTATGTGCCAGACCTTAGCAAAGATTCGCAAAGAAGAAAAGCACAAAAGTTTAGTTAGTTTGTTATTTATTTAGCTCGATGACGTGCTAGGTTGCGGAATCATTATTACTATTTTGCAAACTAATTTAACTATAATATTTGTAAATTTAATTTAGTTACCTACTTGTGCAATAGTGATTCAAAATGTATAATAGATCCTTGGGACTCATAGTTCAAATGTTAAGAAAATCTACAACGTTAGCAGCAAGTTCAAAACAATGCTTTACCAACTCTTCTTACAGTAAGTCTGTACTAGATACAATAGTCACGTACCAATTTTATCTAAAGTACCTACTGTGATTGATTATCGGAACATTATATTTTTCTCTAGAAAATGCCACTTTTGTCCGTAACATTGGTGCCCAGCACCGCCTTTATTCTGTACAACCCACCATTGAAGAGATGATAATCAGTTATGAAGAAGTTAAAACTGCTACTTCGAATAAAGGCATTTTAATAGTCGATGTAAGAGAGCCAGAAGAAATCAAGGAACATGGCAAAATCCCTAATAGCATCAATATACCATGTGAGTAAATAATTTTTATTAATTTTAACTTTTCTCTTTACCTGCACCTAAGAGCAGGTGGAGAGAAAAGGTGAAAGGTTTTGATTTGAAGAATGTTCGTATTTGATACCTACTTTAGAGGTTAGTGACATAAGCTTGTGGTTGATTATTCTTCAATGTTCACAGTGGGCGATGTTACCAAAGTACTGAGTTCAATGCCAGAAAAGGAATTCGAAACAACCTATAAAAGGTTGAAACCATCTGAAGATAGTCCAATAATTTTTTACTGTATGATTGGCAAGAGATCTGGGATGGCACAGCAGAATGCTTTGAATTTGGGATTTAAGAAGTAAGTTGTAACATTACTACATTGATAATTTTATATCATTTTAAATTACTCATTTTTGTAATTATTGTAGTTTTTGTAATTATTAAATGGGTTGCAAAGTTCTATTTATTTGCTTATTGAATTCTTTGCAGTGTCAAGAATTACCTCGGCAGTTGGACAGAATGGGCTTTAAAAGCCAAACAATAGAATCTAGTCACATGAAGCAGATAGTTTGTTAATCTTTCATAAATCAGTAGTGTAGTTCATAAAATACTGTACATCATAACTAATGCAAATAAAACATGTTTTAAACAATTTACTGTATTTCAAATTTATTATGCACAAACTATGTTTTTACAACACATTGTAAGTTAAATACAGACAAGTACTTCACTAAAAATTTACTGTATTTCTAATTTATTATGCACAGACTATGTTTTTACAACACATTGTAAGTTATATACAGAAGTACTTCACTTCTGTCTACTCGACCAATCGTTCCAACTTCCAAGATATGTTTTAGAGCTGTGAAAAAGTTAAATAATGTTAGGGTATATAATGACAAAACAAATATCCAAAGTAATATGTATACATATTAAGACAGTACTTAGAATAACCAAGTTTCAAAGCTTTGTCTAACGCCTCCGATGATCTACGGCCAGATTGACAATAAAAGATCAGCTCGTCTGAAGAAGAGGGTTTCTCTCTTTGATAATTTTTCTTGAACTCATCATTGGACATAGATGTTAGAGCATCTTGCACAGTGTTTACTAAAAAAAAAATTAATAATCTAGTATGATAGATAACTGACAAAGCACTTGTAAAATTTGTTTTATAAAAATTCATAAAAATAATATCAATAAAATTAAGTTACATGGAATGTTAATGCTTGATGGTATCTTTCCTGTTGCATTGACTTCATCAGGATTTCTGACATCAATAATCACCTTCTCAGGCTGCTGTATGACTTTAAGCATATCCTCATAGCTCACTTGTCTCTTAGAATCCACCATTTTATTGAAATATTGATTTTGAATTGAAATGTTCTTAACCAATAATGTAGAATGTGGAATTATGTTATCTGAAAAATATGCATTGCTTGATAGAGATGACTTGCTAATAATAATGTATTCTGGTTAAGCTAAGACCACTTTTGTAATATAAATAGTAGGATACTGATTATCTTTAATTATAAGAAATAAGTTATCTACAGTAAGCAATAGGAAATGAGCAAAATAAAAACTGATATTGCAGTAAATAGGAAAGCATAAAATTAAATACTTTGTAAGTGTTTTGCCTGCACCGAAAATCTAAGTGAAAGTATTGTAGCAAATCGTGATGATGTCATTGTATAATTCCAGTTACTACTAGAATTAGATACTACTGAATTTTCAGTTATTATTACTCCTCACAGATATTAGATGCGTTGCCTTTTTCATCAGCAATATCACTACTTATCGAACACCGGAACCACGGAACACTATAAAAAGACTTCCTGAACGAAGACTGTTCAGTGTCACTACAATTTTGTTACAGTTTGTGAATAGTTTATTGACATACAACCATCGTAAAACATACCATATAAAAATATCACTTTTTAAATTCGAAGTTCGCACGCAAAACGGGCGTCCGTAGATCCAGCGGTAAAGTAAGTCTTACTAACTTTCAGAAGATAAAGAAGTCCTACTTTAAATAATCGGTAACGACGGTAAATAAAAGGGATGACTTTGGAATAAGGATTCTTCATTTCATCATCATTACAATGATTAATTATCTAGAGAATAGGCAGTATAAGATAGATCCCTTTGCCTGCAGAGTTGGGCGTAATCAACTACTTTTTTAATCAGATTAATAATCTGATTGAAAGTAATCATGATTACTTTTAATCAGATTAAAGTAGTCGTGATTACTTTTAATCAAGATTAAGCATATTATCTTTAATCTTGATTACAGTAGTCAGTAATCTAAATTACATGATTATTCTTAACTAAGTTTATATGAATTATGGTTTAGGAATTAATTAAGTTTGCCATTAATTATCACAATTTGTAGGTATGCATCTAGAAATTGAGTGGTTGGCTTTATTGTACTATAAATTATACCTACGTAACACGCGTGGTAAGGGCACAGATTAGGTAATAGTTACTTCGTAACAGATAAATCACTTCCTACAAAAATTCGTATACCTACTGCGTTAATAGCCTACTTCATTTCGTGGCAGCCGCGCGGCCTTGCTGCCATCGTAGTAATGATAGGGCTGTTGCTACGATAAAAATATTGTTCACACACAATAACTTGTACCTAAATTAATCTGTGTCTAAATGGCTTGTTTAAGCTTTGTAATGTAAATTAAAATGAATGATAAATTGAAAAGCTCAATTGTTTATGATCAGTATGAAAACATGGAACTCGGATTATAATGTTACCTATGATATTAAATGAATTACCTACTTAAAGTTATAAATCTTCATCATCGTCAGTCCATAATATCCCACTGCTGGAATATAGATTTTCCTTCGTATGAAAGTGTTATGATATGAAAGAGAACTGAGTGGGTATAGAGATGGATTATACTCCTTATTTTTTGTAAATAAGGAATATAATCCAGTATAAAATAGGTAACCACATTCATCATACAAACTTTAATGCAGACATAGTCACAGGTCATTTATATTTGTCTGACGTGTCGTGTCGCGACGCGTCAGAACGGAATCGATTTCATACATACATTGTTTCATACATTTTTAGATTTATATTTTTATGTTGTGACTCAAAATCCGCCTTTAATGTTGAAAGTAAGTAATTAAAACCAACCTATTCTATTCTATAAATTCATCCAAATAAGTACGTATCTATAATGTACCTATACTTAAAATAGTTTCATTAGGTAGATACTTACCTTTCTTCATCAACAGGCAAACTAAAAAATGACAGGTTTTTATTCCTTTTGTTTGATTTACAATTATCAACTTTACAAAAATTGCCAGGTGGCATTGTTTTATATTATTAAAACGCGATTTTTAATCACAAAATTACTATTTACAATAATCTAAAACACACAAATGTCAATCAACATATATATTAAACTTATTCACTATTTACAATACTTATTTAATAATAACTATAGAATACAAATGATCGATGTTTTATGAATGACGCAACGTGCACAGCGAACGAGCGTACGATAACGAGCGCTTGCGACACTCCACTGATGGTCCACTGGCTTTTAGACCGCCGCCGGCGGTAAGCCGCTCGGTAGGTATCTAACGCGCGCAAGTACATGGAGTGACGTAGGCCTGGTAAGGGTGCAGAGGACAGGGTATTGTACGATCACAGGCTAGCTAATCGCCGCGTCCGCATTGTCGATAGTCGACAAGTGCACACGCGCCATTTTGTTCAGTGCGCATCAGTCAAACGAATCGAGAGCAAGGAGACGATACGAGACGACGTAATTCTTTTATCGTACGTGATCGAGTATTTTTTTAAGTTTGAAAGTATCGAGTACCAGAAAAATTACCATGCAGCAGATTTTTTGCGTAAAATAATTATCCTAAAAGCACAGTGTATGAGACTGATAAAAAAATAATGTTCTTTTATTTTTTTAAGGTTTCGACTGTTGGTTTTATTAATCAATCATAAAAGTAATCAAGATTACGATTACAGATTTATAATCATTAATCACCGATATGATTACATTTTTGATTAATTTCTGTAATCTGTAATCGTGATTGAAGATTACAAATTGTAGTCGTAATCCTTAATCATTAATCTGATTACTTTTTGCCCATCACTATTTATAAGGAATCTAATTCAATTCAATCATTTTTACGGAGCTTATGTTTGTTATTCAATTTGACAGTTGACAGTTGGTAGTTGGATCATGCAAAAAGTTATCGAACAAAATGGTACCTACATACTGTATAACTAAATAATAATAACAATAATAATAATAACTAAAATAAGTATATTTATATAAATTGTATATATGTAGGTATATACTGTGCGTTTTATATTATATTATTTTTATTTCTAAATTGTTGTTTTCACCCTTAGAATAATAATAGTTATAAGTCTTCACCTAATTGCACCTACCATGTTATTTCTGCACCACTCTATGGTTGACTGGTAGAGAATGCCTCAGGTATTAAGTCCGCCATGTAATATATCGATACCTCGGGGAAGATAGGTCGTAAACACCATTTTTGGCGAAAATGAGTTAATGATGCAGTTTTGTATAGAATGTCAAGCTCTATCGATCTGTTTTCAAAATTTCAATATTTAAAAAAAATGTGTTATACAACCTCCTTTTTTTATATCTTAACCCAGTTTTTTGAGTAAATAATGGTGTATATGCCAATTGCATCGGATCGTGAAGTTGGTTTGGGTGTAAAAGTCAATGTAATAAGTATTTGTCTTTTACGCCCTTTTGATCTATGAGAGATATCATTATTTTTAAATTTCATTATTTCTCATAGATCAGCATACATCAGATAGACAGATAAGGATCATAATCCCGGAATAGCAAAATCCCAGATTAGTACGACAGATTTGCATAAAGGCAGAAGTACAGACCCACACAGAAAATAAAAATAATTAATAAATATTAAAATCGTAAAATTTTATTTGAAAATATTATTAGTTTTAAACGAATTAATTAGTCTTTGTAACTTTAACCAAACGTATCAAACATTCTATTGCAGAAATTTTGTCATTGAATAAACTCGTGATAACTTGATAATTTTTGACGTGATAACGTCTTATAAATTGATAGACCCGGCTGCATGCACGAAAAAGTTCCGCGTTACCTCGCTCGCTAATTATCGCTAATATGACGCGGCATTAGCGAGCGATAATTAGCGAGCGATATCTATGATATAGAAATGGTTTTCGGGGGTGCCGATTTCGAATACAACATTTATTTCGAGATCCAAGATGGCGGACGCAACTTTTTTATGTAAAATCAATATGGGTATCATTTCCATGGTTTTCGGGGGTGCCGATTTCGAATACAACATTTATTTCGAGATCCAAGATGGCGGACGCAACTTTTTTATGTAAAATCAATATGGGTATCATTTCCATGGTTTTCGGGGGTGCCGATTTCGAATACAACATTTATTTCGAGAACCAAGATGGCGGACGCAACTTTTTTATGTAAAATCAATATGGGTATCATTTCCATGGTTTTCGGGGGTGCCGATTTCGAATACAACATTTATTTCGAGATCCAAGATGGCGGATGCAACTTTTTTATGTAAAATCAATATGGGTATCATTTTCATGGTTTTCGGGGGTGCCGATTTCGAAACAACATTTATTTCGAGATCCAAGATGGCGGACGCAACTTTTTTTATGTAAAATCAATATGGGTATCATTTCCATGGTTTTCGGGGGTGCCGATTTCGAATACAACATCTATTTCGAGATCCAAGATGGCGGACGTGACTTTTTTATGTAAAATTAATATGGGTATCATTTCCATGGTTTTCGGGGGTGCCGATTTCGAATACAACATATATTTTGTTGTATTTTTATTTTTTAAATTTAAAATGATTTTCTAAATGAAGAATTTTATGAAAAAAATTTTTAAATTGTTTCGTTGTCACGTTCAACTATCGTCAGTAAACCGACTTTACAGACAACCAATTTTTTTAAATAGTTTTTATGTTACCTTAGGGCTGATTTTTTTATTTATTAATTTAATTCAGACATTATTACGTCCATAGAATGTGTTAGTTTAATCTTAAGTGTACTTAAGAACGTTTTTGTGGTTTGCTATTGCTGGTCAACTTGAGATTTTGAAAGTATGCTTCTTTTTTTAACAGCTGAATAAACAGGAATTCGAAATTTTTCTTTAAAATAGCTAACAATGTCCTTTGTGATTTTGAGGATCCACTGGTTATTAAAATACTTTGAATTTCGTTAAATTCTGGTTTTTCGGGACACATGTCACATATAGCGATATAAGCTTCCGTAATAAGAACTGCTGGCAATAGAGGTAACTGTGTGTACAAGGTTATTATTTTGTGACCATCTTCAGCTTGAGTTAATCCAATTTTTTTACTCATCTTCGAGACATTCTTAACAAAGTGATAATAACAGCCCTTGATTGTGGTGTGTGGATAAACGTATTTGACAGCATTTATGGTTACCAATTCGAAATCACATTCGTAGACTGTAATATTAATTTTAAATAGGTCTCTAAGTATTAAAAAAATCTTCTATACGTATTTAGATTTGTTTGGTAACACTCGGTAACAGAGTGTAAAGAAGGAGAACAAAACTGACAGTGTTTTCGTCATTACTTGTAATGTCTACGTGCAAGGTATAAAGCTAATAAAAGGGTGTCGGTGTAACCTTAAATGTTTCATCGCCGCGCCGTAAAATACTTCATATTTTGTTAGCAGTTGCTTAGCCAATGGAGTTCCAAAAATTATAATTCTTTCATCCACACCATCATCATATAAAATAATATCTATCTACTAAACAGTGTGGCAATTAAAATAAAATATAACTAAATTATAATTGTACTATAGTCAATTTTGCACTATATTGATTAGATTACATTGGTTTTTAAGCTCAAAATCAGCTTAGAGTGTCAAGATAAACGTAGTCACGCCGCATGGTGTGTTTTCTGAACAGGCGTATCCATTTCATTCAATTTTTTAGTTCGTCACTCTGTGGCGTCACTCCATGCTAACTTTGAACTTATGAGGCTTGTTCAAATTCAAAGTATATGGCGTTAAAATTCATTTAAAACCATAGATTTAACAGTTTTTGAAATAATTCTATGTATAAAAACCTTCGATCAATAATTGATCGAAGATAAAAACAAAAAAGTTATGAGCCAAAACTTTTTGTCACGTTATTTGCGTCTCCTGTAAAGTTGCGATTTTGGTGTTTACGACCTCTCTTCCCAGAGGTATCGATATATTGCAAAAGTTTTAAATAAATAAATAAAATATCTTAAATATTAGAAATGCATTTTTAAAAAGTTTTTAATGTAAAAAGTATTTATTCAATTGGAGTGTTCTTTTCGCTTCCGGGCGTAAAGGGCGCTAATCTGGGTCTATGGGTAGGACGTAAGACGCAAGGCGGGCTTTAAAAAATAGAAAGGATAAAAAATGTGAATAGAGGATAAATTATGGATGGATAAGGATAAGAATATGGATAAAATATGTAAATTTTAAGGAAATGCTGAAATACTTTAAGGAATAAATTATTAAAAGGAAGTTTTGTCTTTTGAATTGTTGACTGTCGCCAACACTAGTTAAAGAATAAACTATATAAAAAATGATTGATTTTTCTTTAAAAAATGCGAAGAAACTTTTTCCCCAACCTAATATATTCAGTGCAGACAGGCCTCCAACAAGGTGTACCGACGATGTGGTAAAGGTAGCGGGTTGTCGCTGGATGCGAGCTGATCTTTGTAGAGATATTTGGTTGGGAGGCCTTTGTCCCGCAGTGGACCTCATTATGATGATGATGAATATTTAGATACCGAAAGGAATCAAAAGCAAAATTATCCGCAGTCCTTTAAAAGTAATACTTCGGGCAGATTGAACGATAGTCCATTCGTTTCCTTTTATCTCATAAGGACAGATTGTCAAAAAAACAATAAAAAAAAAAAATAATTATTATTGTACGTACATTAGCTATTTTGTTAAAAAAAAAAAAATTAGTTGTATTTTTGTATGATATTTTGTTATACACTTCTCATCAGAAAAATCGAAACACTTCCCGTTTTTATGGTTTCTGTCCTAATTTTACACAAGAGTTTTCATTCCATGACAAGCGAAAATTCTAATAGATGAAGAATCGTATGGAAGCAGTAATAAGAGTGTGTTGTTTTATCAACTTCTTTCATACTCCATACAGGGGTTAAATTTTTTTTTTAAATATAAGGAGGCAGACGAGCAGGTGGGTCACCTGATGGAGAGTAATCACCGCCGCCCATGGACACCCGCAAAACCAGAGGAATCGCAGACGCGTTGCCGGCCTTTGACTTGTTGAACAAAATACGAAACCTATGAAAATTTAATTTGAATTTAGAACATTAACATTAGGATTTGAAAACCTTATATTAAATACTATTAAACGACATTTGACATATATTCCTAAATATACACATTTTTCTGATAATCCTTACAAAACATAAACTTGCAAGGTATTTCGGTTTTTTCTGATGAAAGTGTATTTTAGTTTTTATATAATTTTTATAAAACCTAGATCTATGATTACAAATAAATAAAAAGCATTGTAACGCACCCAATATGGCATACCTAGACTTTAATACACCAATGTCACTCTCTCTTTCGCTCGCGCGATACCCCGCACCCCCGCGGTCGTTTGTCGCCGCCTGCGCCGCAGCCACGCCGCTAGCCGCTTACAGCCGCTAGCCGGCGAGCCAGTTAGTTGCCCAGAGCTATCCTATGGGAATGCGCGTGTCGCTGCCACGCCGCCGATCGACAAATTGTATACGACTTACCATCACGTTATATTGGCTCCCAACGTTTGGCCGAGAATCCATTGTTATAGTGAGTATTGCATACCTACGTAGGTTCTTAGTTACTTTAACGCGAACATAATGCCGCCGCGTAAAGTTCGTAACAACGACTCCAGTTCAGATGAAGAACCAGTGACTGCGACACCTGTAGCGCCTGTAGCACCTGTGCTTATGTCCGAAAATCAGTTATCGTCGCTTCTGGCCGCCTTCTCTACGGCACAGGCCGAGGCAAACCAGAAGCTCGTCGAGTCTCTTCTGACATCGCACTTAGGAACGCCGCCGCCATGTGTGAACACCGGCGCCGCCACTGTCATGTCGCCATCTTTGTGGTCATCATCTAACCCAGGCAACCTTGCAAAATGTACCGCCCGGTTCGACGGTACATCGCAACATCCAGAAGCCGTTGAAGCATTTATAGACGCTGTAGAAATGTATAAAGATTGTGCTTCGGTCAGCGACGATATGGCACTTCGTGGACTCCCCATGTTACTTCATGGAGATGCAGCGGTATGGTGGCGTGGTATCCGGAATGAAGTTGTGTCGTGGTCAGAGGCTGTGAAACGCCTACGTTCGATGTATGGAATACCACGACCAGCATACAAGTTGTTCCGAGATGTGTTTGCTGCTGAGCAAGGTGTGGAACGGGCCGATATTTTTATCGTAAGAATACGAGCTATATTAGCAAAACTACCATATCAACTACCAGAGGACGCGCGCTTGGATATGATTTACGGATTACTGCATAAGAGAATCAGGAAGCGACTACCTAGAGATATTGTGAGCGACATCGAATCTCTTATAGAAAGATCTAGAGCTATAGAAGAGTCATTGTCAGAAAACTACACGCCGCCGCCGCAGTCGTGTGCGTTGCCTACGAGGTCCGGCCACGCCCACAGGTTCAGCGAAGGTGTACAGCAAAGTCAGCAAAATATCGCTTCGAGTTCGAGTTCCGCGGGTTCGAGTTCGACACCGGCGCCTGCCGCGCTGCCGGCGCCGCCGCCAGTTCGTGCCGCCTCCACTGCCCGTGATCGCCCGCAGACGTCGCGTAGTGATCAGTGTGTTAGCAAAATTTGTGATAGTGATAAGAAGCTATTTTGTGTATACTGCAAATCTCGAGGACACGTACGCGACTCCTGTGATAAGCTAAGTAAACGACCTCTATCATCTGGTTCAGGCACATTTTGTTATAATTGTGGCGAAAAGGGCCATATTAGAGTTAATTGCCCTCAATGTAAACAAAATAGCTCATCTGATAACAATGTTAAGGTAGAAAATGTATTTTCATCTGTGTATATCGATAACAGAAAATCGAATTCTAGTTTTGTTAATGTTAATGAACAGGGTCGGCCTATCGTGCGAGTGAGTATAGAGGGGTATTCGGGCACCGCGTTATTAGATACTGCCGCGCGTCGTAGCATTGCGAGTTATTCACTCTACTCTTTAATGAAACGTATTGGTTTAAACTTTCGCGCCGAAGTGATGTCAGTGAAACTTGCGGATGGTACTGTTAGGAATAGTGAGGTGCTACTGACGGTCGTCAACGTTCAACTTGCTTCATTATCGATGCCAATCGAGTTCATAATTCTGCCAGACGCTGTTAATAACGATACTCTGTTAGGCATTGATTTTATAACAAAGGCTAGAATGGTTATTGATTTTTCTAAATGGAATTGGCGTACAGCTGATCAGCCTCGGATAATTCACGCTTTGTCATGGGAAACTCAACGCGAACCTATTGAATGCGCATCAGTGAACGTGTTGCGGGAGGATGAGGGCGCTGCACTATCAGAGTCGGAGAGGTCTAGGTTCAAGAGTCTGTTATGTGAGTATTCTGATATTTTTAATGTAGTCGGAGAGCCGACACCATTTGCCGAACACCACATAGATACAGGCGACCACCCGCCTATTGCTGTGCCCCCGTATCGCGTCACGCCTGCGAAGAAATTAATCATGCGCGCCGAGTTAGACAAGATGTTAGCGGAGGACGTGATAGAAAAATGCGAATCCGCCTGGGCAGCGCCATGCGTCTTGGTACCGAAACGTAACGGTACGTATAGATTTTATGTTGACTACCGAAAGTTGAATGCGGTTACCAAGACGGATGCGTATCCCATGCCGCGAATCGACGAGCTGTTACAGTCAACCAAGAAGGGTTGTGTAATGAGACTAATGAGTTCGCTAGACCTTCGTAGTGGGTACTGGCAAGTAAGCACAGCGGATCAGGACAAAACCGCGTTTGTCACGCCCTTTGGTACCTATCGCTTTAAACGTATGCCGTTCGGACTTAAAACCGCACCGGCGACATTTCAGCGACTCATAGATCGTTTCAGATCAGGTTCTACACTAGGTGGTAAGACTATACTGGGGTATTTAGATGACCTGCTGGTGATCTCTGAGGTCCTGGAGTCCCATATATCAGATTTACGTGCAGTATTTGAGCGTCTCCGCGTGTTCAAGCTAAGAGCGAACCGGGAGAAATGCGTGTTTGCCAGAGACCGGCTCAAATACCTCGGTCACGTGATATCAAATGATGGTATATCTCCAGACGAAGACAAGGTATGTGCTGTTCTGGAGATGAAGGAACCCACTTGTCTTCAGCAACTTCGTACCTTCTTGCAAACTTGTTCTTGGTTCCGGAAGTTTATACCGGATTTTGCCAAGGTTGCTGAGCCTCTTACGCGTCTTACCAAAAAGGCATATTCCTGGAGATGGGGAAAGGAGCAAGCTAATGCTTTCGTACAGCTAAAGTCGCTTTTAACTTCACCCCCCATTCTTGTTCAACCAGATTATTCAAAGCCTTTTATCCTTAGGACGGACGCTAGTGATTTCGCTCTAGGTGCAGCTTTGCTTCAGGGGGAGTCACCGCATGATGAACATCCAATCGAATACGCTAGCCGTCTCCTTACGTCAGCTGAGCGGAGCTATTCCACCACCGAGAGGGAGGCGTTGGCCGTTGTCTGGGCGGTGGAAAGGTTCCGCGGGTATATCGATGGTCATCAGGTATGGGTCAGAAGCGATCACCAACCCCTCAAGTGGCTGTTTTCACTAAAAACACCTAGTGGCAGGCTTGTTCGTTGGGCCTTGAAACTACAGTCTTATGATTTACGAATTGAATACACTCCTGGGAAAGCGAATGTACTAGCCGACACACTCAGCCGTCCGGTCACTGATAATACATTGACGGAATGTGGTGTCTGTCCTGTTACTGTGGATATTCCGCATTGGGATGCTACATCGACCCGTGAAGCCCAGTTGGCTGATCCGGAAATAGCTAAGATTCTCAACGACCTAGAAAGTTCGGATGAACTGTCAGGGCATCGGTGGTTGGGGAGAGGATACCTTATAAACAAAGGAGTTTTGTACAGGTACTTAGAAGATTCGGATTCCGAGGAGCCTCAGCTTGTGGTGCCAGAAAGTTTGCGAAGCAAAGTCATGTATGAGTATCATGACTCGCCAACCGCTGCTCATGGAGGTATTCACCGAACTATACATCGCATATCTCAGCAGTTTTACTTTCCTGGTATGAGGCGCTATATTACCGATTATCTGAAGACCTGTACGGAGTGTCAGCGATACAAGTCCTCTAACATGAAACCGCCTGGCTTACTCCAGACGCCAGTACCCGCCCAGCGATTCGAGATCATCGCTGTAGACCTCTTTGGACCATTACCTAAGGGACCTCAAGGTGAAAGGTGGGTTTTGATAGTAGACGATACTGCTACGAAGTGGGTCGAACTGTTTGCCCTTACCGAAGCTACAGCCGAGGCCTGTGCGAAAACCCTTGTAAATGACGTTTTCATGAGGTTTGGACTCCCAAGGCGTATGATTTCCGATAACGGCGTTCAATTTGTAGCCGATGTTATGCAGAAGGCCCTGTTTGTCTTAGGCGTGAAACAGAATCTAGTGTATCATCCAGAAGCCAACCCAGTAGAAAGGAAAAACCGGGACCTAAAGGCTCACCTCGCCATTCTCGTGGAGGGAAACCATAAGCAATGGCCTGAGGTATTGCCTTTTGTCCGATTTGCTCTTAACAGCTCACTGACTGTTTCTACAGGTTCCACTCCAGCTTACTTGACGTTTGGTCGCGAACTTCGTTCCCCTCTATCTGTTCAGGCTGATTTACGCGCGGTCATCGAGTCTGAGAATTTTGTCCCTCAGATTACACCCTACCTTCTAAAGCTAGCCATCTCTCTCTCTCAAGCTAAAGAGAACATAGAACATCAGCAGGACATTCGGAAGGACCAAGTCGATTCAGGTCGTCGTAACCCAGATCCATTCGAACCAGGGGACCTCGTGCTCATGAAGACGCACGTGCTGAGTAATGCCGCTAAGGGCGTTACTTCCAAGTTTATCCCTAAGCACGACGGCCCTTATGTAGTGTCAAAAAAAGTGAGTCCTACCACCTATCTTCTAACTTCACAAAATACAGATGAAGTCGTGGGTAAATATCACATGTCAGACCTACGTAGATACCATACCAGGGGTGGTGAGTGTCCGGAGCCGGTAGCTCCGAAGCGTCGCAGAGGTCGCCCTCGGAAAATTTGTTCTTAGGCGTTCGTTATCCGTTATTGGTTTGACCATTCGCGATGTCCCCTCTTGGTCAAAAGGGGGAGTGTGTAACGCACCCAATATGGCATACCTAGACTTTAATACACCAATGTCACTCTCTCTTTCGCTCGCGCGATACCCCGCACCCCCGCGGTCGTTTGTCGCCGCCTGCGCCGCAGCCACGCCGCTAGCCGCTAGCCGGCGAGCCAGTTAGTTGCCCAGAGCTATCCTATGGGAATGCGCGTGTCGCTGCCACGCCGCCGATCGACAAATTGTATACGACTTACCATCACGTTATAGCATAATATTAATATTTTTTCTCTTTATGTGCTTACGTGTACTCCTGCCCTTTTGAGAATCTGTCCTTATGAGATAAAAGGAAATCAAAATTGTATTACTATTGTAGGTGGGTATCCAAAAGTAACAAAGATAGTGCCTAGTGCAAGGTTTATTCAACTAATGTTGAATAAACCTTGCAATAACGAAGACAAGAATAAATGGAATTGAAGCAGCGCCTCCTGGTTGCCTAGTGCGAATTTTATTTGCAATTCGAACACGGTATCGAAAATAAAATATGTTTGGCATTGAAGCAGCGCATGCCTCCTGGATGATTCAAATTTTTGTATTCGTTAACGTAATCAAGAGAATCGCACTAGGCATGTAGGGATCCTCCCTGGTGCAACTTTAAAAGGGTTGTAAATGTCGAATTCTTCCAGTAGGTATTTAAAAAAATCCGATAAGCCTTGTTTGAACACTGATGGCATTTACATTTTAAGGCGCTTGTCATTACGCTAATAATAGTTTTTCCTTGCTCTCAAAAATATGCAAATGAAAAATAAGTTTCTGTTAAAATTTTATTTGTAGGAAAATAAGAAAGTAAAAATGCGTAATTTTTTCAATTGTAAATTCAGTCTTTTTTTACTTCTACTGTATAGTGTGATTATTAGGTTGAAATAAGGATCTTTCCTCAAAATATAAGTACCTATAAATTATTCTATGACTATCAAAATACCTGTATATTACTATAGTTTGTCTTACATTGAGTAAATCTACTCCACACTATACTTATTGGCTAAAAGAAGCTTATTTTTACTTATATAAAAATGATGAGCATCATATTATTTTAATTATTGAAAGGTGTTATTAATCTTTTTATTTTAATTTTCTGCTATCTTTGCAAAATATTTTTTCTTTTCATCTGGGTTTGGTATAATCTGAAACAAGACAGCATAAAATTAAGTTATTGGTATAGTTTAAAACTAAGACTCTACACTTTCTTTTATAAATCAACGCAAATGGAAATGAAATGAAAAAAAAAATTAGGTTAGGCACAATAGTGCACTTATGAAAATCGAGTACATATTGTCTTAAAAATAAAGAAAAAATATTTAATAAAATAAAATGAGTAAATACACAGAATATTATAAAATGTAATAAACTATACATATATTTAATGTGATTCTACTGCTGGTTCGGGAGGTGGTTTCTACTAAGAAGAACCCAGCAAGAAACTTGGTAGCTACAGTGCAACAGCTACAGTATAATGCTGTGCTACATACAGTACAATGGAAAAAATAATATTGAAAACTATGATGCCAGTTATTATGTATATAAAACGCAGTTTGATTCGTAATTGTTTATTACTTAATTACAACATGTGTATTGATGCTATGTAGCATGAAAGATAAGAATGACAACTGACACATATTATTGTACTACCTCTACTTCATTCGCCTTTTTATCAAGAAGGCAAATAAGTACCCACAATCATGTAAATAATAATTCTAGTAATATCTGTGCTATATATGACATACCTTTCCCCCAAGTAAATGTCATAATATTTTTTAACTATTTAGAATTAACAAAATCTTTCACTTTAAACAAAACGAAACGAAACTTTAAAGTAAAAACAAAACAATAGGTATTTAAATGTAAATAAAATCAATTAGGGATTATGGCCCCTTTCGTAAGGCGATTTTAAATGAGTATTGATCTTACTCCTAATTTTACCAATAGAGGAACTGCTTTCGGGATTAGATGGAATTCCTAACATTTCAGCCCATCTATCAGCACTAGGTATCTCAATAATTTCATCAAACTCCTGCTCCCTACTACTTGGATCCTTATTTATATTATCATGTCCCTTCTGCATAACAACATTGTCATTTCCCGTAGTTCCGCTAAGCTCGATACCCTCTCTTTGAAGCTGATGTCCTACTACTTGAATCAATTGATCAATATGACGATTCACTACTACACCGTCATCAGTTTGTATTCTGTAACTAGAAGGTCCATCCTTCTGTAGAACCCTTCCTGGCAACCACCTTGGCCCAGTACTGTAATTCCTGTACATAACCTTTTGCCCAACATTAGTCTCCCTGTGTTTTCTCTCAGCATTAGTTTCAATTTGGCGTTCCGTTTTTTTAAGTTGTAGGTTGTCAGGGTGTATAGTATTCAGAAGTGTACGTAGTTGCCTATTCATTAATAGTTCTGCTGGACTCTTCTTAGTAGTTGAGCATGGCGTAACTCTTAAAGCCAGTAATAAATTTGGTATTTTTACATCCCATGGCACTTGATCCATCTTGCGTAGCTTGTCTTTGATAGTTTGAACCATTCGCTCCGCGAGTCCGTTAGTGGCCGGATGATACGGCGCTGTCGTCACGTGTCTTACTTTATTGGAACTTAAAAATTGTTTCATCTCAGCGCCTACAAAAGAAGGGCCATTGTCTGACACTAATGTTTCGCATATTCCATGTGTAGAGAATAACATTCTCAAATGTCGTATAACAGTAATGGCTGTCATGTTATTGACAATAAATACTTCAGGCCACCGTGAGTACGAGTCTACGACGATCAAAAAGTATTTGTTTTGAAATGGTCCTGCGAAATCGATATGGATCCTTGACCACGGCCTCGTCGGAGTTATCCACTCATGGCTGGTTTTGGGCGGCATGTGTCTGGTTTCGAGGCACTTCATGCAACCATTTACTAACGTCTCGATGTCATTGTTGAGTTGTGGCCACCATACGTAACTCCTTGCGAGTGCCTTTGTGTGTACGATTCCTGAGTGAGTGTTGTGTAGGGCACGTAGTATGGCAGAGCGTAGCGATGTGGGTACTACCACGCGATTCCCTAGTAACACGCACCCATCCTGCAATGCTAACTCACTACGATGCAACCAGTATATGCGTAGCTGCTGATCGCTTACCCTGTGCGGCCAGCCACGTTGTAAATAATGTATAACCTGTGATAAAATCTTGTCTTTATTGGTCTCTGCCACTATCTGTTCTATTTCGAATGGAAAGTCTTCAGGCTTCTCAGCCATCAACAGTATTTCACCGGGCAGTGGTTCTGGCTCATCTGGGACCGGCTGCGGCCACCTACTCAAAGCGTCGGCATTACCAATCTGAGAACCGGGCTTATAAATTATATCATAGTCATGTGACGTCAAAACGATCGCTATTCGCATTAAGCGAGGTGACAGCGTGTTAGGCATAGGTCTTCTAGGGTCAAAAATACCAAGTAAAGGTTTATGATCCGTAATTATAGTAAACCTTCTTCCCGATATGTAATTATGAAATTTTTGAACCCCGAACATAATTGCAGCTGCCTCTTTGTCCAATTGTGAGTATCGCCGTTCATGGGTATGCAGCGTTCTTGAACTCATTGCGATCGGTTGCTCTTGTCCGTCTTCCATCACATGAGATAGAACGGCCCCAACCCCGTACTCGGAGCTGTCACAAGTTAGATGTACGGGCTTCTGTAAGTCATAATGAATCAAAGTCATGTCAAAAGTTAAGATTCTCTTTGCTGTATCGAAAGCATTTTGTTCTTGTTGACTCCATTTCCAATCCCGTGCCTTATCTAGTAAGCGATGTAATGGTTCTAAAAGTGTAGCTTTGTTAGGGATAAATCTCTCGTAAAAGTTATATAAACCTAGGAAAGCTTGTAATTCCTGTTTGTTTTTTGGTTCTGGGGTATTTTTTATTGACTCTATTTTACTAGCTGCAGGATGAACACCCTCTGCATCAATGACAAACCCCAGGAATTCGACTCTTTCTTTAGCGAACCTGCATTTCTTTTTGTTGAGCCGCAGTCCCGCCTGCTCGATGCGTTGCAGTACTGTATCGAGACGCTGCAGCATTTCTGGTGCGGTGCTGCCGCTAACAATGATGTCATCGATTAGCACCGCGACACCCGCGATGCCTGCTAGCAACGACGTCATAAGCCGTTGGAAAATACCCGAACATGCCTTTACACCGAAGGCGAGTCGATGAACTGTGTAGAGACCTTTACATGTATTGAGTGTTAATAGCTTCGCTGTAGCGTCATTTACAACCACCTGTGTATAAGCTCTGTCAAGGTCAAGCGTGGTAAAATATTTGCCGCCGGCCACCGTTGCAAAGACTTCGTTAGCAGTAGGCATCGGATATGTATCTGACTCGGTAGCTTGGTTAAGGGTACTGCGGTAGTCTCCACATAGCCGGATATCGCCAGACCTCTTGATAATAGGCACGACCGGAGTAGCCCAGTCAGAGAAAGATGTCGGACGAAGTACGTCTTCGGCAACCAATCGGTCTATTTCTGTCTCTACTTTGTCTTTAATAGCGAACGGCACGGGTCGGGCTTTGAGAAACTTCGGCGTGGCCCCGGTCTTTAGGTGAATGGCTACCGGTTGACCTCGGTAAGTACCGAGTCCATCTTTAAACACTTCCTGGTGTTTCGAAGTTATCTTATCTACTTCGTGTAAATCGGAGTCCGAAATATAATGTATCTTCAGGGCGATGTCCAGTGGGTTGAGCCAGTCACGACCCAAAAGATTAGGTCCTGAACCTTTTGCAACAATAACGTTGAGATTGCGAGTGACGGTGCCGTACTGTACATGCAGCGCGACCTGACCCAGCAGCTGAACTGGGGCGGCCGTCCATGTGCGCAGCGTGAGCGGCGCGGGGCGCAGCGCACTACCTGGTAGTCGCGTGCGTAGAGTACGCCACGTGCGTTCATTCACTAATGAGAAGCTTGCGCCAGTGTCCACTTGCATAGATATGAGTATACCTTCCAGCAGCACCTTTACTTCGATGGGAGGCACACGAGTCCCGTTCTGTATGTAAGTCGTGTATATGCCATTCAAAAAATCCACATCGTCATCATGTGCAAAATTAACGTTTCTATTCGTATTTTTCTTTTTTGTAATACAAATTTTTTCCAGGTGTCCTTTTTTATTGCAGTACCGGCACACAGTATTTATGAAACGACACAGCCCTCCATGGCGTTCCCCGCAACGATAACATAGTCGCATGTTTGGTTTAGACTGCACCGCGTTGATGTCCATAGGTTCCGGCGGTGCCGCAAGCGCTACGGGCGTGCAGCTGGCGGCAGCAGTGCCATCGCCGCAGTGGGCACCGGCGACACCCTGTATCATACGCACATCCTTTCCTGCACTTTCTGAAGATAACATCGCATCTACAACGTCTTGATAACGCAGATTGTCTTTTTTAAGCAATTCGTATTGTAACCTTTGATCACTCATACCGCATACTAATCGGTCACGTAACATTCGCTCTAACTCCGAAAAATTGCAACATGAGCTGATTCTCCTAAGCTGAGCGATGTATTCTGATGCCGGTTCACCTGGTTTTTGGTCCCGTTTGTAAAATTTGAACGATGTCGATATCTCATTGGGTCTAGGGCTGTAGTGTTTGGTAAGAATTTGTTCAACTTCCACAAATGTCACTTCATTGGCTTTTCGGGGTGTAATTAACGCTAAAAATGTTTCAAACACTTGTGCACCACAAACTGTAAAGAAATTAGCTCTTTTGACTGTGTCCAACATAATTCCATTTGCTTCAAAACAAAATTTTAACCTGTCCATGTAATTATCCCAATTGTCCGTTTGTGGGTTAAATTCACTAAATTTCACTGACTTTTTATCCATTTTGAATATGTTTTAGTCCTCGTCGCCACTATTATGTATATAAAACGCAGTTTGATTCGTAATTGTTTATTACTTAATTACAACATGTGTATTGATGCTATGTAGCATGAAAGATAAGAATGACAACTGACACATATTATTGTACTACCTCTACTTCATTCGCCTTTTTATCAAGAAGGCAAATAAGTACCCACAATCATGTAAATAATAATTCTAGTAATATCTGTGCTATATATGACACCAGTTTTCAATCTCACTGGTGATCTTGAAATTAAAAGTGGCATAAAATACACAATGAAGATTCCAAATTTTTGCATTATTTACAATTTGAATATTAAGTTACCATATTGTAATATTAAGATAGTGTTCGAGAAGTTTCAGTGTCAAATTAAGTTACCAGTGAATTTGAAAAAGAGAAAAAGGAACACTTGTTATTGAGATATTACAAGAGCTATATTATTTTTTTAAAGTACTTTTTTACGTTTTTTTAAGTACTAATATTTTATTTTCTTGAAAACCTCTGAACTGTTTTTTCATTCTGCAAAAACCCGAATTTAGGGACTAATTGTAACTAAACTGGTGTATTATTTTGTTTGAATAACTGAATTGGTACTTCAGTTAAGATAAATGTTTACTAACCGTATCTTGCCCTGGCTTCCATCCTGCTGGGCACACTTCTCCATGTTGGTCTGTGTATTGGAATGCTTGAACCAATCTAAGAGTTTCATCCACTGAGCGTCCCACTGGTAAATCGTTCATGGTTATTTGCCTTAAGATTCCTTTATCATCAATAATAAATAATCCTCTTAGTGTATGTCCAACATCTTCTAAGTACACTCCATAGTCTTTTGAAATTGAATGAGTTAAGTCGCTAAGAAGAGGTATTTTTATTTTTCCTAAGCCCCCTTCTTTTCGAGGAGTATTTATCCAAGCAAGATGAGTAAAATGTGAATCAACTGAACATGCAACAACCTCAGTATTAATGTTTTTGAATTCTTCAACTCTTTCAGAAAATGCTAAAATTTCAGTAGGACACACAAATGTGCTGAAACAAAATTTTAATGAGATTACTATTTTGACAGGTTCACAGTCCCGCAGCCTATGGGCTATATAATATGGTACATGACAATAAATATAAAATTGTAAGATTTGGTGAATACTGAACCTGTGTATATTTAGTATATAATCTATGTATAGAAAAAGATTTTTTTTATATTGGTCCCTTTTCAAAACCTATTCAAATTGTAATTTGTTTGCCACGTAATGTGCATAAAATTATATATATCCATAATTATATTGGCAAGTCACATATTAAATAAGTATCACATACATTTTAATAAGATAATAGTATTGATAAGGTAGATTAAATCCTTATTCTTAAGTTACTTTTATTACTTTTAGCCAATAAGTCCGGTATACTTACAAATCCAAAGGATAAAAGAAGAATACTAAATATTTTCCCTTAAAACTAGATAGAGATAACTGCTTGATATCTCCATTAATAACTGCGGTAGCTTCCCACTCAGGTGCCGGTTTTGAAACTAAACAATATTAAAAGGGCAAAATATTAACCATCAGTTTTATAAAAATTAAATTAGCCTTATTTCAATTATTTGAACCACTTACTCATTGCTTTAGTAAATTGTAATTTATGATCTATTTTTCTAGCGCCGCCGGGGAATACATTTCCACTGCCAAATGAATAACAGGAATCACTTTCAAATAAAGCTGATTTGCCATAACCACCTAATGATATGAGTAATAAAGTTATTGTTGAAAAATACTTCATGGTTTGTTAGTTAAAACTAACAACGATAGTTAAAAGTTATTATCAACAAAGCGGCAGCCAAAGAGAATTTAACACTAGCGGCAGCAGCGAGCTACACGTATTTCAAAAAATACACCTCCACAAAAACAAAGTCACAGATAAAATAAAGAACACGTATGCTATTTTTAAGTGTTCCGTTTCTCCAAATATTTTTGGGTCCGTTAAGGTAGCGTACATATGGTCAATTTCACGTTTGTTGTTATACTCTCTTTTATTGCGTAATTAGTGCGTAATTTTACTGCAAACACAAAATAATTAGTACCTCGTTAGTTTAAGAAATAAAGACCTTTTTAGTGTGTACGCTGGCATCATGATCAAGCTAGCGTATCCATGACCATTCTTAAAAACGACTTATATTACTGCACCGAAATTTAAACACATGTTTACTAGAGAGTCCTCCTAGCTAGAGAGTATAGAGCTGGCATTAACATCATCACCCTCTTTTTGTTCCTTTTATAAACCTTCCCTAAGGATGGATAGGAAGAGAAATCCTTGAGAGAACGGATCAAAAATCACAAAACATAAATGCAATTAAATTACCTCATTGTTATTTTTTATCGGTCAGATTAATATTTAATTAAAATAGAATTAATATACCGGTGCTTCATAAACTTTTTTATTTTCTCTATTTCCGTCTCTCTACTGGGAAATCTGAAACGAGAATTATTTGTTCGACAGGACGAAAACGCAATACATCGCTACTTACCGTTTTTAAATCAAGATTCTTTTCTGAAATCTTTTATGTAGTGTGAACTTAACTTTTTATTTCCAATTTAGCTAGGGATGTTTATTATTATGCATTAATTGAAATCTAAATCGATAGTTATGTACATCACTTCTTGTTGATTATCGATTGTGTGCAAACCTACTCGACTACTGGCATTTGTATGCTATTTTTTCACATCACTATTTATAATGTGCGCTTCGTTCGCAATCAGCGAATGTCGCGTTATTTTCCTATGTTTTTGTGTTTTAGAGTAAAATTAAACAAGATAATGTATTTCCGTTGTATTATTTGGTTATTATCGTGAAGTCTACTCGTCTAGTGTCCATCGCAAACGCTTGCGGTAAGTTGCAAAGTTTAGTTTGTTATCCACTTGTCGTTCACTATGGCGGTCTTCATTTACATTACTTCGATGCTGTTGTAAATAATTTCATCATTACCACTGTGTTTCAATTCTGGGGTTGTTTGTGTGTTATTATTTAATTTACTTATTGTAGATGGACGTAACAGACGAGGGTGTATTGGATGTGGAGTTGTTAGGTGACGATGGGTCAGAGGAAGAAGGCGAAGCGCCGCCGTCTTCAGGTACGCCAATCCTTGAATTATTGCTCATTATTCTCTGTTATAGTTCGCCCAATGTGTAAAAAAACTATCGTTGTTTATGACGTGATTTAATATTTATTTTACTAAATAGAATTTGCTTGCTGTGATTATTTGTTTATTCAGTTAATTTGGCATTTTTTCTTTCTTGTGTGATCCTATGTAAAACATTATACTATTAAAAAGTTTCTATAACTCCATCAATCAGTAATTAAAACTTATAGGGTCAATAGAATTCTAAATGTCTGAACAAAAATCATTTAATTAGAATTTACTGCTTATTCCTAGAAATGTCCCATTTACTTGTCTATACAATTGTTTTATTAATATTGATTGATTTAAAATGGAAATAACATAATATATAATGTTTTTGTGCTGTATGTATTTCTTTAAAATGTTTGGTACAGTAAATAGTAGACATTCATCAGCATTATAATATAATTTTAAAATCAATGTTAACCAAGTAAGATAGATTTTTATACAGGGCCAGGCTCAACTCCAACATCGTGTGCTTCATCTCCTCGTGGCGAGGAGCCTGCCTCTCCCCATGCTGTGGTATCCCAGCCCTCATTTTTTCACCATCAGCCTTATGCTCGACCTTTCTTCACGTCAGCCAGACGTGGACCTGGTAGACCACGTAAAGAAGGTCCAAAACTTGTTAAAGAAGGGAAAATTGTTAGAAGGTAAGTTGTTATTTATAGTACAAACCTTTTTAATATGCACAAATTTTGTGAAAGTTGAAAACTTAACTGAAAAACTGAACTGAACTGAAAAGAAAAAAAATAGTAAACAATCAAACTCAATAAAAATTTATTCAGGTACAGAAATCCTGGATCCGTAAGAGGAGCTAAGAGACACCGTGGTAGCCGTGATGACGTACTTGATGATGCTATGGATGAGGATGATTTTACAATGCCTGCACCTGAAGAACCACCTTATACTCCAGAAAAATGGTAATTACATATATATTTATTTCGAATAAAAATAACTACCTACCTAAATTATTAACTATTGTTTATATTTTTTAATATCTTAGATTTGATTCTCTCCTTGGGTGAAGGCCTTTATTTATATTATTATTTAAATAACTACACTGTCTTACTTTAGTTTCTTAAATAAAACCAATTCATTAATGAATTACTTAATTATTAATAACTAGCTGTGCCCCGTGGTTTCACCCGCATAAATATTTTCCTGGTTTTACTACATTTTTCATTGCTGCTCCACTTACACATTGCTAACACAGAAATAATTTTTCAATAAATTCGAACCAGTAGTTCCTGAGATTAGCGCGTTTAACCAAACAAACAAACAAACTCTTCAGCTTTATAATATTAGTATAGATTGGTTGATTACTTTCCTCAGTTCCTTATTAGTATGTTCATTAGCTGTTTTCATCCTACAACAAATTCTGCATTTGGTAATGTGTAAAATTTTCTTTAAAATGAGTAAACAACTTTACTAGCTTACTTCTCATTAATCAAAAAATTACAGAAGAAATGAATATGATATATGAAAAAATGAAATGAAAGGAATTACAAAATTATGAATGAAACTTCACAGGCCTGGCAAAGTGTGCGCTCTATGTAACCTGAGCGAGCGCAGTCAGCTCGGCCAGGGTGAGATGAGGCAGATCCTGTGCAGCGGTGATTTCGACGGCAGCGTGACCCCAGGCGTTTCCAACTCCGGGGGCGCCACCCCCACCGGTACCCCCACGCCGACAAGCACGCCGACTACCCCTGTGCCCCCCGGCTTGGCGTCTCCGCCCCCCGAGTTTATGGATACCAACCAACAGCAAACAGCATTGCCTTTGAGTAGGAGACAGAAGGCTTTCAACAAGTGCAGGTAAATGTAAAAATTATGAATCTCTCTGACATAAAAAGCTAATAAACTAAATCAATAAAAGTGACATGAAAAAATATATATTTACAGTTTTCTCAATTATTTCAATGCTCTGAAAATATTTTATTCAAATAGGTTCACTGTTAGTAGCATTTTTAAATTGTCATGATTCTACTACCATGTAGGTAGCAGTATTATCAAGAGGTGTTAGCAAAAATATCAATAGTTGCTCCTTCATTAAAATGAAAATTTTCAACCAAATCCAACCATAGACAGATTCTTTTTCATGTACCTTTAGCTAGAAACAATGTATCACATCATAGCCCATTGATAATGGATGTGTCGAAAATTTTACATTTTATGTAAGGACCTTGATATATTTCATCAAAAATTAAATTCATTCTTAAATAGTATCAAATGTTCAGAAAGTATTGGCTTGCTTCTTACTATGAAATAAGACTGTGAATTAAGAATGGTACTTTTATACATATTTTTTTTTTCTCTTTATTTTAATAAATTTAAATTGAATGTTGTGCTCGGTTGTTACTGAAACAGAAACAAGCATTACTGAAATGCAAATTTACAAATATCATTCTACCTATGTAAAAAATGTTATGTTTTGATTTGTATTTTGTTACCGTGCCAAAAATAAGTAAATAAATAAATAAAAATATATACAGTGGTTGGTTTATAAATAGAAACAATTGTTTTTTAAAAACTTACTACAAATTAAATTGTTTTCTTATTTCTTGTAGAACTCCCATTTACAACATGGAACATACTGACGAACTGTCAATAATTGGACATGTTGAAGCCTTGGAGCTAGCAGTAGTAGTATCTTCTGGGGCACTGTATGTGCATCGTTGCTGCCTTGAATTCAATCCGCCATTCCAAGATCAGGTGGCTTCAGCATCAAATTCTGAAGAAGATAAAGACCAGTTGGAAGAAGCCAGGATAAAGGGGATAGTGACTGTTGCTTTGTCAAGGAAGTGTGCTTTCTGTACAAGACATGGTGCTAGCGTTCCTTGTAAAGTGAGTTCTTTATACTGAGATTTTGTGTTTCTTATGAAAATAGCATTATTAACATTTTATTTTATTACAGATGAGCTGCAATAAATACTTCCATCTGCCTTGTGTTCTCGCTTCTGGTGGATATATGGATTTCCAGACGAAATCTTCCTTCTGTAAAGATCATTTATATCAAATACCACTTGTTTGTAAGTGTAAAACGTTATTCCTTTGATTCGTGATGTTGTACTATGATGACGTGGGATATTCATTTTGTATAATGTGTTTAGGTTCCGCTGATATCGAGTGTCGGACGTGTAGGACGATCGGGGACATAGCGAATTTGATGACTTGTGTCACTTGTGGGGGGCATTACCACGGCACTTGTGTTGGCCTAGCACAGCTACCAGGTATGTTTTTTTAAATAGTTTTAATGCACATTATATTATGACATTTGGGTATCGGGCCAATATGGTTTGTATGTGGTGTATGGTATGGTGTTCATCAGCTCTTTTTATGTCCCCACTGCTGGGGCACGAGCCTTCCCTATGGATGGATAGGGAGTACGGGTCATAAACCACCACGCGGGTCCAGTACGGATTGGTGGTTCTTAACGACTGCTAATGCAGCCGAGACCAACGGCTTTACGTGCCTTCGAAGCACGGAGGAGCTCGAGATGATAAATTTTTGTTCACCCATCCGATGACCGGCCTTTGCGAAAGTTGTTTAATCTCAGCACTCGCAGACCGGGCGCGTTAACCACTGCGTCATCGAGAGCGTCCGAGGCGTTACTTACCCTTACGGGTAAGTAAAGTAAATAGCCTATATACTGTCCCACTGCTGGGCAAAGGCCTCCATCATTGAAATCAAGTTATCGCTACAATAAGAATGATGACAAAAATAATAATAAAGTACAAAGTTCAAAGTTCTTTATTGCATTCATGTTGTACATATACAGGTTGTAAAAAAGATAAAAAAGAAACATTAACATTAACAGAACATTAAACAATTAAATGAAATCTCACATAACAGTTCTCTAAAACATGACCTATTTCATATTTGACCTAAGCATGAATTTCTGTTTTTTTTCTTTAGTTGATGGCTTTGTGCGATTAGCATATTTAGCCAGTGTCAAAGTAATTTTTCTTACAAGTAATACATACATAAATATACAATATTTCTTTCCTGTATGATGATAATAGAAATGAGAAGTGAGAAATGATATACCCCTGACCCCTCGAGTATATCAGTAAAGAGGTGGGGGCTTCTTGAGAGAATTCGAAAAGTGACGTTGCACTGTTTTGTCTCATTTGCCAACAATACATAAATAAACAATATTTCTTTCCTGTATGATGATGATGAATGATAATAGAAATGAGAAGTGGGAAATGATATACCTCCCGACCCCTCGAGTATGTCAGTAAAGAGGTGGGGCTTTACTAAGTCCTCGGGCGGACTTCTTGAGAGAATTCGAAAAGTGACGTTGCACTGTTTTGTTTCATTTGCCAACACTCATACACATTCACGAACACTTAACTGTTAATAATCCACCATTATTTCATATTAATATTCGACATAACACAAATTTTAAAAAATAAAACGAAACCGCAGACATGTCTCATCACTTTCCCGCCAAGAAGTCCAAAAGCCTTATACAGCGTGTTGTTCCAGGCGTCCGGTCCGGGTGGTCGTGCCGGCTGTGCCGCGTGTGCCAGGTGTGCCGCGGCGAGGCGGCGGCGGCGGACTCGCGCGCCGTCTCCTGCGAGCACTGCGACAAGTTGTACCATGCTAACTGCCTGCGCCCGGTCATGGCCACCGTGCCGAAGTACGGGTGGAAGTGTAAGGTGAGTACATTGTGAAATTAAATGAAATTAAAAATATTTATTTGTGTCACAAATACAGGAACAGTATTCGCAAGAATAAAACATGAAAATTTTCTATACGGTACAAAAAGGCAACTCAGCATAAAGGTAAAGCCACCATAGAGTACCGCAGTGCTACTAATTGAATAATGATAAATCTGTTTGCTATTTGCCTGTGACAAAACATGTGCATGGAGTCAATATGCTACAGACACCTGGCATATCAACCTATCCAAAACTGTAAAATTTCTTCAATAAATGTTCAACCATAATTCTATATACATAAAGTTCAAATTCTATTGAGGAAATTTGACAGGTGGTAGTCTGATATGCAGGCGTGTGTACGTAGTACTTATTAATCCTATGAACGTGTGTCAATAGAAAAAATAGAATTGCGTATAGGAATACGTACTCTTTGGTGGCTTTATTCTACATACATACAATGCTTCTATTTTCTTAATGTATCTCGGTAATCATCGCATTTCCGAATGCAACTGCATACTAATTTCCATGACCATTTATTATTAGATTTATCATGTATAATAATAATTGAATTTACAACAACATACTTTATTGTTGTTTTGTTTTCATTTTACGTGTGAACTTTTTAAAGACCTGTAAATCTATAAATCTTAAATCAATCAAGTATGACACAACAGTATTTCCCTTCATTTGTGCATGACAGCACATTTATGACTTTCAAGAACACTTAACAGTTAATAATCCACCATTATTTCACACTATTATTCAACATAACACAAATTTTAGAAAATAAAGCAAAACTGCGGACCTTGTACTTTCCCGCCAACGAGTACGTCTTCGACATCTATCTATACTATTAATAAAGAGGTAAAGTTTGTGACTTTGCTTGTTTGTTTGAGCAGGGTAATATCTGGAATTATTGGTCTAATTCCAAAAATTATTTCTCTGATAGAATGCTACATTCCCGGGTATTTTGTTTAAAAAAAACTTAAATCCACGCGGACGAAGGCGCGACTTAAGTGCTAGTGTATTTATAATAAGCCCGTTGTCTCGTTGGGCAGTGCTGCCGCGTGTGCTCGGACTGTGGCGCCCGGTCGCCGGGCGCGGGCCCGTCGTCCCGCTGGCACGCGCACTACACGGTGTGCGACTCATGCTACCAACAGCGGAACAAGGGCTCGTGTTGCCCGCTATGTCGCCGCGCCTACCGCGCCGCCGCCTATCGCGACATGATACGCTGCATCACCTGCAAGAGGTACGTACCGCTGCTAGTATACAACGCGCCCTGCACGGTGTGCGATTCGTGCTACCAGCAGAGGAACAAGGGCTCGTGCTGCCCGCTGCGCCGCCGTCTACCGCGACATGATACGTTGCATCACCTGCAAAAATGTATAATCTCGAACTCCTCCTCCGTGCTTCGGAAGGCACGTAAAGCCGTTGGTTTCGGCTGCAATAGCAGTCGTTAACTACCAATCCGCACTGAGCCATATCCTTCCATAGGGAAGGCTCGTGCCCCAGCAGTGGGGACATAAATGTGCGAATGATGATGTTTATGATGAAACCAGAAGACTTCAGCAGACGTTTAAATTTATGATGGCTATGGCTATAAGTTCTTCGGAGGAATAATTATATTTTATGGATACATTAATTTTGTTTGCTTATGAACTAATAAATGATTGATTGATTGATTGATTGATTGATTTGTATTTTCGAAAAAATTAACGGCATTAATTGGTGTCATTTTGTAGGTATGTCCATGGAATGTGTGATCCGGAAGCAGAACCAATACAATACAAGCAAAAGAAAGAATTGAACCCCGCATATGAATACAACTGTCCGATATGCAAGACGCAAATGCCGTTGATGGGTGCTAAGTCTGGATGTAAGTTTAGTTTATTAATATTTATTTATACAGCTTGTTAGTTAACACGAGGGACATATTTAATCCTATGGAAGTTTATGCCTGGGTAAACATAAACAAATAAAAAAAATACGGCGCAGATTGCCCGCGGTGGGGTACGCGCCGGGGCATGCGCCGCAAGGCATGGCCTTGCGGGGTGTGTGCGGTGTGAAAAGCAAAAAGTGACCTTTCGGCATGATCTATCGGCGGCGCCGCGCTCCGTCGGCGCAGTTAGTTGGCACATATTTGATCTTTTCCCGCGCTTAGTGTATACGGTATAGTGTACGGTATTAGTGTATAGTGTATACGGTAATTATTTATTAGGATTATGCAAAAAAATAAGTTTTTTTTAATATGAATCGGATCGGGAATCGAATACCTAATGTCCTCCCTTATTATGTCCCTTGGTTTAACTAACAAGCTGTATATACTAGAACTAAAAATTCTGTATTATAATTATTTTTGTAGCATTTGACGAAGATAACGCGGCGTCGACATCACAAGATTCATCATTTGGCGATGAGAATTCGCAGCAAGAACAAGATCCCCTTGCTTTGGAAACTTCTAAGGTAAGAAAAATAAAAAAGAAATAAAATTGTTTTTTAAAGTTTACGCGAACACTACACATTGAAATGAAACAACTTTTACGGATCTACTCGCGTTTATTTTACACATTACTTTTAATATATGTTTATCCTGACGTTTCGAACCCTTTACGTCAGAGGGAGACTGAGGTGTTGGTCGTCTTATAATTAGTTAGTAGGTTGTATACCCTCATTTGAATTTAATCATATTAACCATATTTAACCATATATTTAGGATAAACATTAATTAAATGTAATGTGTAAAATAAACGTGAGTAGATTCGTAAAAGTTGTTTCATTTCAAATACAAAATTATTAAAAGAGAATTTCTGTAAAATAAATATATTTACATATTTTACATATTTTTTATGTAACACAGCTTTATGTTATTAATTTATAATTGATTTTTATTGAATATCATTAGCTCAGGCTTCAATGGTCCATATACAAATACCTTACCTTTATACTCTGTAAACATCCTTGCTTTATAGAATTGGGCTGCTTTTAATAAAAGTCTTTAATGCACAGTTTTTTTCACAGCCGGATGTCGGTTTAGGCAAAGGCAAGCCATTTTCCGTGTCATCGAAAATTGCCAAGAAAAAGATGCAAGGGTACAAGTTGAAGGGTGGATTCCCTCCCGCTGGCAAGCTGGGCTTCCAGAAGCGGCAACGGTCGGTTCTTGACTTCGGCAGGAAGAGAGGATCGAAGCCCAAAATGAGGGGGGTGTTTGGGGTGCCCGGTCTCGGGCTGCAAAGGCCGCAGGCACCTGACAATAAGACTTCAGAAGACGATCCAGGTACGTTTATCTTGTTTTCATGTATGTCATTCTAAAGTTTATGATTACTAACTAGCGTGACGCGGTGACACCAGAGTGGGTCTTGGTTTCTATAGTCGCAAAATACATATGTCTCATTGCTTATTAAAAATGCCGCAGATAGATATGGCTCAATTCGTTTTTAATTGATGTTTTTTTTTTTTCAGGAATGGAGAATAAATTAGTATTGTGTTCAAGTAAAGACAAGTTCGTGCTAACGCAAGACCTATGCGTGATGTGCGGCGCTGTCGGGACTGACTCCGAGGGGTGCCTTATCTCCTGCGCGCAGTGTGGACAGACGTACCATCCTTACTGCGTCAATATTAAGGTAGACACGATTTTTGAACATATAGCTATAGTTCAGGTTGATTCGATTATTTAGATAACCGCAATATGACATCTGAAATTTAAATGAAACTGACTGCGATATTTCGCACGTATAAAGGTTTAATGTTCGTCGTCGTGTGTTTTAGGTTTCTCAAGTGATAGTGACAATGGGTTGGCGCTGTTTGGACTGCACTGTGTGTGAGGGCTGCGGCAGCCGCGGCGACGAGACGCTGCTGCTGCTGTGCGACGACTGCGACACCACGTGGCACACGTACTGCGCGCGCCCGCCGCTGGCCGAGGTGCCGCGCGGGGCCCTGGCGCTGCGAGCGCTGCCGGCGCTGCCTCGTGTGCGGCACGCGCGACACCGGCGCCTGGTGCGACAACTACACAGGTCAGCACACACTACTGCGCGGCCCTGGCGCTGCGAGCGCTGCCGGCGCTGCCTCGTGTGCGGCACGCGCGACACCGGCGCCTGGTGCGACAACTACACAGGTCAGCACACACTACTGCGCGGCCCTGGCGCCTGCGAGCGCTGCCGGCGCTGCCTCGTGTGCGGCACGCGCGACACCGGCGCCTGGTGCGACAACTACACAGGTCAGCACACACTACTGCGCGGCCCTGGCGCTGCGAGCGCTGCCGGCGCTGCCTCGTGTGCGGCACGACGCGACACCGGCGCCTGGTGCGACAACTACACAGGTCAGCACACACTACTGCGCGGCCCTGGCGCTGCGAGCGCTGCCGGCGCTGCCTCGTGTGCGGCACGCGCGACACCGGCGCCTGGTGCGACAACTACACAGGTCAGCACACACTACTGCGCGGCCCTGGCGCTGCGAGCGCTGCCGGCGCTGCCTCGTGTGCGGCACGCGCGACACCGGCGCCTGGTGCGACAACTACACAGGTCAGCACACACTACTGCGGCGGCCCTGGCGCTGCGAGCGCTGCCGGCGCTGCCTCGTGTGCGGCACGCGCGACACCGGCGCCTGGTGCGACAACTACACAGGTCAGCACACACTACTGCGCGGCCCTGGCGCTGCGAGCGCTGCCGGCGCTGCCTCGTGTGCGGCACGCGCGACACCGGCGCCTGGTGCGACAACTACACAGGTCAGCACACACTACTG
>OY720028.1:4212410-4238041 GCA_963082485.1 Eudonia mercurella | reverse complement strand
CCAACTTTAAGACAAAATTTGTAATGTTACGTTACAAAATGACCGGTGTCAAAAACCTTTGAAGGCGTTCAATGCGTCTCAGCTAAAGTTTTAAAAAACGTCTGAAATATATCCACAAATGGCACCTACTTGAGATACATGTTCCGCTCCGTGAAGTTGCAGGAGGAGAAGTGGAAATGCAGGTTGTTGAGCGACATGATGCGTGGCAGCAGCATGCACTCCACCGAGCTCTCCACGTCCTCGAAGTGGTTGCCGTACATGAAGATGCCTGTGCAACGTTTTTATGCTGTAGTCTGAACTGATTGCTAGTCTGTCGTAGTGCCGGTTATAAGTATATCAATTGTGTATGTATGTAGTGTAGGACAGCCTCAGATTAGGTAGAGCGACGATCTCCGCAAGGTGGCTGACAAGAGCTGGGTGAGAGTAGCCGCGGATCGGACTAGTATAGGCTGATGATGATGATGATGATGTAGCAAACATTGCTGATGAGATAAATGTTGACATCCACAGCAGCGGATGATTAGATTTTTATTTTAAAGAAAATGATAAAGTAGACGCCACAACAGCCTATTCAAAGATAGCATCTTCTTCTTGGTGGAGTTGAAGTTGAAAATTAGATTAAAAAAAGTATGGGAAAATGAGGCGTCATTTAGAATTCTAAGATGATCCCAAAGAACCATAAATAATAGCGAAAGAAGATATTAAATTGTCATAATTTGAAAGTTTTCATAGTCTTCGTGAAAATACAGATGATTCTAGAATAACGGAAAATTTGCTTGATCGGCTTATGTAAACGTGATATATTTTTAACTGAATTAAAAAAAAAGAGGAGATTCTCAATTCGTCTGTATAATCATGATAATCTTTTTATTATTACTATTTTGTTAAAATTTTCTTTATTTCACTTATTTATTTATAAACTTTCTTCATTGGAGACTTTAACTTCCTGCCTTCTATATTTAATCAGTTATTTCCCGCGAAAACCCCTACCTTTTTTGGAGGCGTGTCCGTGCAAGTCTATGTAGAGGTAGAGCCCCGACTCCGGCTCCTTGAGCACGCGCGGGGCGGCGGGCGGCGCGGGGGGAGGCTTCTTCTTAGGCTTCGACATCGGAGACTTCGGTTTCTCGTCCTTGGCCAGTACGGAGTCCTGTTGCATGTACGTTGGGAGATCGTCATGGTTATTTTATAAGGTTTAGCAGTAAACATAACTTATTTGTTATTATATATGTGTGTATATGTATAAAGATGTTTATTTTTGTTTGTATGTTTGTTTGTAGGGTTTTGGTCTGTGGCTTAAATTATTCGTGAAAATGTAAGTTATTTAAGACAGATTGTACACAAATTATTGAACACGAGCATAATATGTTGTAAAGTGCCTTTTGTTATTCTTAATATGTACCTAGTTAATGAATTAGTCTTAGTTGTGGAATTCTCTAATTGGATTATGTATCTTGAAATAAGCAAGTTAAAATGTGTTTGTAAAAAGAAGCTGTAGGATTTCCTAATAAATAAAAAAAGAGGGGGGGGGGGGCTTTATGCAACATTAATTTATAACAACTAGCTGACCCCGCGGATTTCGTACTGCTTTGACAGTTTCTATGACAACAAAACAAACAAAACGTTAAATAGTTTACATGTGAAAGTAAATGTATCAAACAAAGTGACTTTAAAAAAAAATAAAAAGTACACTATGTCTTTGATAGAAAAATGTGTACAAAATTTCATGATGATCGGTTAAATTGTTTACGCGTGAAAACGTATCAAACAACAAACAAACAAACTCAGTTTCACATTTATAATATTAGTTATATAATATTACTATTAACATTCATCATCATTATATATTAACAAAAGATATATTATTTATATATATAACTTTTAAGAAAATTACTGACACTGGCTAATGAGCTAACCGCACGAAGCCATCAACTAAAATAAATAATAATAATAATAGGTATACTGCGATTCAAATAGGATGGCGGCTGTGAAGTATGCTGCGAGTGCCGGTGTGCGCAGATGTGCCTCGTTCTCCCCGCGTTGTAACGTCCCACTGACACCTTAATTCGCTACTGCGACGCGACTTGTAACTAACTTCACAGCCGCCATCCTATTTGAATCGCACAATAAAGCTGTACAAACCGGCGGCGGCGTCTGCGGCGCGGGCGGCGGGCGGTGCGGCTCGCCGCTGTCGCCCGCCGACACCGCCACGCTGGTGGTCGACACCGCCGAGCACACCTGCATCACGGGAACCACATAAATACGGGAGATCTCACCAGTACAGTGGTTAAAACCACCAGTCTCAGACTTAGAGGTCCCGGGTTCGTTCGAATCCCAACGGGGGTACATGTTCGAGTACTCGGTTTGGTTGGTGGTAGTGCTCGTTCGTCCGCCTAGCTAGTCACCATCTTATCTAAATATGTCGTCATAGCATCAATGTTTGTAGCGTTGTTGTGTTTGGCAGCTAGCGATAAGATAGCCAGTGCCTCAGTAGTTGAGGATTCCGGATGAAGTGCGCGAAGTGCTTAATCGTAAGAAGTAAAAAAAAACAACGAACATAAAACATATTATATGTCATCATCACGTACCAGCCCCCCAACTGCCTAACTCTCTCGCTTTCGATCGCTTTGAAGGCGAGGCCCTGGCTTCATCTTCTAATATAACTTTCGAAATGACAAGATGACGCCTCCTTCTCGCCTCGCCTTCAAACCAATCGAAAGCGAGAGAGTTAGACGGTCGGCCCCCAGTTCTTAAAAACATTAACCTGTTTTTATTTGACCAAAGCATGATTTTCTTTACCGAATCAGGTGGTTGACTGGTTAGTAAATTTTTAGAAACTGTGAAAACCGAGTTTATAATAGAAATTGTATAGAAATGGCAAACTATGACGCCACTATTGTGTTCCGTCAAATGAGTGTTTATTAAAAAACTATTTAGGTAACAGGAGTTTATGCTTAGGTCAAATAAACGATATGCACATCTTATACAATTAAATGTACTACGTTACTGGCTGCAACAAATGCGATTTGTTTTTAATTATACATCACACACACATTTTAGATTTTAATTCTTTCGCGATAAGGTATAGTAAAACTTACTACTTCCCCGTTGTCGCATAGCGTATATTTCTTGAAGCAGTTGGTACAAAAGTAAACCGCATCCTCTTCCGCTTCTTGCAACTACAAAAAAAACAGAAACATTAAAAAATATAAAAAAATACGGAAACAAATAATGACGTCACGCGCTCCCGTGAGATGGATGCCACACAAAATGGCGGTTCTTTATATGGTCACACGTTTTGACGATGTACAAACTTGGATCTATATTATATTTAAGTATTATAGGGTCAACTTTTACTGTATCCAAAGTTTTAGTTTAGAAAATCTATAAAATCTATAGGTATTTATATTAATTCATTGACAAAACATCTTTGTAAAAAAATCAGTAGCTTTAGTACTGAATATAGATGCTCTGCTTACAGCATATCATGGATTAGTGGCGGCGACTCTGAGATATGGTATTATTTTTTGGGGCAACTCGACTAATAAAGATATAGCATTTAAAATGCAAAAACAATGCTTGAGAGCTATGTTTGGGCTTAAAACCACAGAAAGTTGCCAACCATATTTTATAAAGCATAGAATTCTGACGCTTCCGTCAATGTATATTTTGGAAGTTGTTCTTTTTGTCAAATCGAATCCTGATTTTTTTATGCGTATGACGGATGTTGTTGAACGCAACCGTCGTGACAACAGTCGCCTTTGTATGCCTTGGGCAAAAACAGCTTTAATGAGCAAAAGCATATTTTGTATGGCCCCTAGAATTTACAACAAATTACCTGTGAAGCTTAAAGAGCTAAATTTTAATCAATTTAAAAATAAAATAAAAAATATACTTTGCGAAAAATGTTATTACACCATATCGGATTTTTTAAATGATAATTTGTGAAATAGTAAAAAAAATTGTCAGCATAATACTTTTGATTTATTTTTTATTTTTTATTTTGTGCAAGTAATTATTATTGACATCTCTGATATTTAAAATTAATTTAATATTGTTTGTGGTTATAATTTTTGATTTTATTAATAAGCATGGACGTCTATTTTAATTTGTATAAACTTAATTTGTACACCGTTTATGGTATGGCATGTTGAACCTAAAATAAATTATAATATCTTTTTTTTACACATGTGCAAACAAATAAAGTATCTTTATCTTTATCTTTATCTTTAAAAACTTTTTACGATATTTTTTTGTATAATATGCGTTTCATTACATAGTATAAACATTAACACTCTTACTACAAAACAGTGTTTTAAGCTAAACAAAACACTAAATACGTGTTTAAAATATTGTGTCTCTGTCTAAACGTATAAGCTAAAAAGTGACAGCATCTGTTTTAAGCATTGTTTAACTTTAGCTATCGTTTTGTGGCAAAGCTGTATTTATTTTGTGTATAACGATCACTGATTATTATAAACGACTATTTAATTTTATAGGAATAGATAAGATTTTCTAGGATAAGAGCGAGGCATCCCAACACAAGTATTTACATTACTCTCTGGGGTTGTCTCACTACATATTATGTATTTTATTGGGAATTATTTTCCAATACAAAATTATTTGTTAGTTTTGTTGTCATGGAAACCATTGATATATTTTTTTGACGCTGCGCTGTCTTGACTTCGTGAAAATGTCGGCGGTTGGTCTTTGTTTTGCTTATTAGTGCGATAACATTGAATATATTCCCTAAAACCCTAAACGTGTCTTCTACTTGCCTTTACCTACCTTTTTTAGAGATTTTTGACGCTGTCTTGTATTTTTGATACGTGTTGACTGTTTCGTGAAAATGTCGGCGGCTGGTCTTTGTTTTGCTAACCATATGGCATAGACACAAAGTTCAAAGTCAAAGAAGAAATTTGATGTGATGTGATGTGAAGGTAGGGTTGCCATCTCTAAAATTTGGCAACCAGTACAAGACGCGTGAAAATCCCGGATTTTGGAGCTCAGAACCCGGACATGTTAAAAGGTTTTTATGAAACTCGAATTCGAATAGATTCGTGTTTCAATTATCGATTCGAGTCCCATCACTAGTGCAGTGCCAGTGTCGGTTCGTCGGTTGTCCACACCGCGGCGCGCGAGTCGCGCCGCCCCACCCGTCACGTCACTCAGGGCGCGGCGGGCCAAAACTTTAAAATGTATAACGCGGGCTACAAATGAAACCTCGCTCGGACGCTCCCCGGATACCGTCTAAACTAGGACAAATCAAGACAAGGTAGTCATGTTTTGCAGCCGTATATATATACGCACAATTTTGTTTGGACATTGCTACTTTAGCTTGGTTATAATAATAATGTTAATACAAGATGCAACTAAATGCTTACTAAATAAGTTTATCCACCACAAAAGCAACCTTTTAAACTACCCTTAAATACAGTTTCTCAAAATATACATGACAGGAGTAAATATATGCTTAGTTTGGTATCTACAGATTTTCTATTTATTTATTTAGATAACTAAACCAACGCGGCATTAACAGAAATATAAAATCTGGCCAAAAGAACTATATTCTAGTAGCCCAACCAATTGTGTTATTTATAGGAACACGCCTACGCATGATACTAGATGATTTGGGTACATACAATGCGTTCCTGCTCGTCTAACTTCTGTTTCTGATGTTCCCTGTACTCGTCAATACTGTGGTGGATTTCTGGTCGCAGCTATCGAGCAGAAGATGGCAACTTTAATGGTATGGCTCTAAATACTGTTTAAATTTGATTGCTCCTTTAAAAGGAAAATGAAAGGTCAGAACTTTTAACAACTGAGACACTTGCTATCGTATCTCTAACTATCAGGACATAACAACGCTCCTACATTGTTGTTACTGCGACAGATTTAAATAAAATGATAGTAGGGTGGTGTCTTGTCGCGTGTACAGTATAAACGACACACATGCCAGGTAGGCCGACGGAGAGTAATAAAATTTAGCCTCACTGAAATACGAATCTCCGATGGCTAAATAACACCGTAACACTTTATAGGTATTATTTTAATAAGTTGAAAGATGATTTAAGGGGGTGCAGCGCGGACGCAAAACTGCGAGCTTCAAGTTTCTTTATGATAGCGAGCGAGCGGCGCGTGGCAGTGATGTGACAACGGCGCACGACTACGAATACGCACGTACACTAATATCTGTACAGAGTAGGCCGATTTAATTAGAGCAATGTTTACTTTCGTAAAATCATAGGGGATTGGGTAAAAAATAATAAGTCTTAATATTTTCATATTCATATTTTTTTTATTGAAAAATAAGACAACAGTGGCCTGCGGAATATCAATACAAACATTGTGATGCCGGATCATTGTCTCATTCGTGCTATATTTACAAAGTTTCTGAAGAAATAAGTTTTATATATCTTTACTTTTACGTATTGTTTATGCAGTTTCTGGGTATTAGTTTCAAATTCCAAGACAACTTTGACCTTGTGAAAGGATTAAGCTAACCTACACTAGTTCTTTTAATGTATATGACCTATTCAGCGCCTAGCACCAGTGACTTAAAAACACGTAAATTTTCGAAATTCCGCGCGGCACCCCCTTAATCAAGGGGTAAAAAAAGTGCGCACTTTTCAGCGAGTATAGTCTAAGCACTGACCATAGGATTAGGTAAGATAAGTTAGACTAAAAAACATAAAAACAAAAATAAGACAATATCAAAATATAAAAAACATATAAAAAATCACTAGCCTAAAAAAAGAGCTAAAAAACCGATGAAAAACTTATTTACCCATGTAATAAAAACCTCCTTTTACTTCTAAGCGAGATAAGGGGGATTAAAAAAAAGAGCACTTACCATAGAGGCGCTGTAGCCGGGCACCATGGCGGCGATGCCGGGCATGGTGTCCTCGAGCCGGCTGACGGCGCGCCGGCACTCCTGGCACCAGCCCATGCGCACGTTGGACACGCGCGAATCCTTGCCGCCCAGCGAACTGTCACTACGGAACCACAAGCAAATACGATTTAGCTCATGCCTCGCGCTTAAGGTCGATTCATATCGAAGTAGTTGGCGGAGCAGTATCCGGCAGTTTCACTGTCATACTATTGTAAGCTTTTATATAAGTATCGATTGACCCGACATCATCGTTTTGATGGGCCGCTTGCCGGCACCGCGGGTGGCGGTGGTAAATACGCAGTCCTACCTGACTCTTTCAAGCGAAAGTATGCGTTATGTAATAGAGATACAGCTTAAAATGGTTTGACAGTGAAACTGCCGACCGCTGCCACTTCGGTGGGAAATGACCCTTGGAGTTTGGATCCCGGGACGTGCCGTATCTTAAACTCTCGGGACTTTACCTGAATTCTATGTCTCAAGGCTTAATGGGTCTTCGAATTTTAGCTCAATAAATGTCGTTATTTTATAAAATTCGTTAATAATTTTATTTTGAAATCTAAGTCTTAGGAAGCCCTGTGACTTTGATGCTGCTGGGTGTGTCTTGAGACTTTGAAAATAAAATCTATAGCTTTGATGATTTTTTACCTTATGCCAAATGTTGGTTGGTGATCTCAAACCCCAGCTATGACGCATCATAGAGTCGAACAAACCGATCTCTTATTTTTTGACGTTGTGCATTATCTGTCTTTTTCCAATCATCGCAAAGAACGCATAAAATTGTCAACATTAAATTATTCCATAACTTACAATGTCTATTAGTAATTTTAAATATGATTTACGTCTGTTTAATTTGAGGGTAGACAGAAATTTTTGTTTTATTTACAAAATACTACAGTAATATTACACACATATACACTCACCCAGCCACCGAGGAGTTTGACTCCATCAACAGACTGATGCTATTCTTGAGGGTGTCCCTTAGCGGCCGCAACGGGTTGGAACCCTGGAAGTTGAGCTCCTCACTCGTGCTCAGGTGCACGTTTGAGCCGAGACACGAGCGCAGCATGTTGTCGTTTAAAAGCGACGGCTGCTCGGGCAAGTTCGGGTTGGAACTGTCCGACGTCTGTGACGGCATCTCATGGAGTTTCATGTCGCAAACCTGGTGGGAATACAACGTGTAATGTTTTATTTATTTACATACACAAGCTTAAAACTATTATTATAGGTTGCACGCAATGCAATAGTGAGCTATTATTAAATCAAATCAGAATATTTATTATATTATCGACATAATTTTGTTATCAATATATTAAGTATTACATATACGTGACATATACGATATATATCTTAGGAAGTGCAAGATTTGGTCAGCACATTCTTGTACATGTGCAGACAAGACAAACGCGTTTTACCCTCTATACTCTATTTAGGATGATTGTTGTATAGTCTTGTAGGCTAGGAATTTATGAACAATTTATACATACACAATAAGATGAGCAATCCAAATGGATCAGTATGCGGTAGTCCAAACTATACGAGATTAGAAAATTTGAAATAATGTCGTTTATTTTAAGGATAAGTAAAACCGCATACAATAATTTCAATCGAACCCGATCAAATGAAATTTAAATCAATATAGAATCTTCTTTTGAGTATTAAATTTATTTATAAGAGACTTTCGATACTACAGATGGACTGGGACGACGATTACCCTAGGAAACAGCTTTGAAGGAAATATAGTTCGTAGAACTGCAGAATATGCGTTCATAGCTATTTTATATTCATCGCAGTATTGATATTCCTAGCTGCACTAGTGCGATTGTACGGACAGTGATTTGCTTACTAATGTTATTGTAATGGCCCTATGGCCCTTCATGGAAATGTAAATATAAATAGCAAAGCTGCAGTTTACAATGAATATCATCCTAATCAAGAGCACTATAGTAGTTATTGCATTCATCATCATCATCATCAGCTTATTTTTATGTCCCCACTGCTGGGGCACGAGCCTTCCCTATGGATGGATAGGGAGAACGGGCTATAAACCACCACGCGGGCTCAGTGCGGATTGGTGGTTGTTAACGACTGCTAATGCAGCCAGGACCAACGGCTTTACGTGCCTTTCGAAGCACGGAGGAGCTCGAGATGGTAAATTTTTGATCACCCATCCGATGACCGGCCTTTGCGAAAGTTGCTTAACCTCAGCACTCGCAGACCGGGCGCGTTACCACTGCGCCATCGAGCTCGAGTTATTGCATTATAATAAATAAATTACGAAGTCACTGGTAAAGTGGTATTTATAACAAATTACTATCGTTTCAATTAAACATTGGCTTTTCGTGCTTTAGATAACGCGTAGTTCTCATTATGTAGTGATGGTTTTGCTAATATATACCGATAAGCTTCTGGCGATTATCACACGCTTCGCAAATTAATTAAAAAAGGTTACGGAAAACTTATGTAGGCTTTACGGATAAACTTTGTGTGAAAGTAAAGTTTTAGTATATGTATAAAAATCATGCTATATACAAAGTGTAACAGAAAGATCTAGATCTTGTATGCAGAGTTACTATGTCATGATTATTAACTTTAATGTGTTATGCAATTTTAATTTAATATTTCTAATGTGACGTTACATCAAAATAAACAAGTCTCAGCTCTAGTAGTTTAGTAACCTCTGCGTACTTACATTTATGATCACTGCTGCTTGCCTGACGCGCATCATTTCACAAATATAAATATTTCATTAACCATTGCATGATAAATTAAAGTTAATAATTATGTCTTAATAACACCATATACAAGTTTGAGATGGGATACATTTTGAATCTTCATTTTGACCACACTTTTTGTTACACGTTGTATACTCGTATATATCTACAATAAAATGACATTTTAAATAAAATTAACATTCAAGTTGTGGCCCAAGATTAATCGTAATTTTTTTTATATTTATTTATTTATTTGTATTAGGGAGTCATACAGAAAAATAGTCAAGTAAATATAAGTATTAAAAAATATGGCTGTGCTAACAACAAGTTTCCACCTATGCATAGAAAAAAGTAAGAATCTATTATAACTAAATTATTTTAAAATAATTTTAACAATTAAACATAAAAGGGAAATAACACAGTAACTTTTGGTATGTGGACAGTTTAGGTAAAGAACTTATTAGCTACTTTGCTCTTTAAAGATGTGCTGCTGGTGCAAAACAGGTCAAAATCTAAATGGACTTATTTATTGCAGTAGATGTCCGAGGATAAACGAATTTTGCCTATATGTAGGAAGTGATACGCTGTCTAGCGTTTATTGCCTTTACGGCGTAACTGGGAAATGAGGTTTAGGTTCCTCAAACCGTAGTGACCAAACAGGGACTGGCGTCACGTAAGCGTGTCCATGTACCTGACCAGGTTCTCTGAGGCGTTCCAGTCAGATTACGAATACGGAAAACCAGACCTCTAAATAACCGTGTCGTGGTCCCGATATTCTGAGCCGAATTCTAGCAAGAGCTTATTCACAAGGGCGAAATACAGTGCTCACTTCGGTCAACAATCCGCACTTGACATTCGAAGGCAGCTGCCAAATGAGTTAGGTTTTCTATAAAAATGAACAGACTGCTATAGCTCGTCCCTCTAGCACTCGTATCGCTCACCTGCTCGGCCAAGTTTGCCGTCTCCCCACTCAGACTCTTGAAGCCATCCTTCTTGTTGTCGGTGTTGGAGGGCTGCTTGATGGTAGTGGAAGACTTGTTGCCCGTCGCCGACTTGGTAGATTTCTCGCGCTTCAACTCGCCTTTGAAGGGACCGGTGTTAGACGACTTCTTTTTCTTTGGATCGATTAACTGTTTCCGAAATAAAGTTACGTGTAAGTCAGCACGCTTAAGTTACATTTATATTAATTTAGCAAATAAACGTTCAATTGCTAGGGTCAGATCTTGTCACATGAACAATAGAATAGAACTTAGGGATGACCAGGCCACCTACCACGCCAATGTGGGTCTCAATGTGGGTTGGTGGGTTTCAACGACTGCTGTCTTACGACAATAACCGGGACAAACGGCTTAACATGCCCTTCGAAGCACAGAGGAGCTCGAGATATTTTAATGTGGTCACCCTTCCGGTGACCCAGCATCGCAAAAGATGTATTACTTGATCAACACGCAAGTCGTTGCGATGGAGAGGATTATGTTATACTAGCGGCCCGCCCCGGCTTCGCACGGGTGTATTTTTATAAAACATTTATTTTTATTACACCTACAATTTGTTTTGAAAGTCAGGGTGCATCAGTTTTTAGTAGGTTCGAATCCCGCTCGCGGAAATTATTTCAACACTTTTTTCAAATTGTAATTTAATCGCAACAAAATTTGTGTAAAAAAAACAATCGAAGTTATTGAGTTTGACTTCAAAAAGAAGCATGTTTGCAGCAACATGTTGGCTATAAATTATCAAAATGAATGAAATACGTGGTTTAATAATTCCAAATACATATTTTGTTGTTGACATTAGTCCCTATTCATAGATTTTAATAGGACTTACCTCCGCGCTCTCACTAATGTTCTGTATGCTGCGTGAAGTGAAACTTTTGATGTCTTCACCGGTGTCTTCTCTTTCGCAGCCAAAATGGTAGTATCTGGAGAAAGAAATTCATCACCATCATCATCATCAGCTAAAAACGTCCAAATGCTGGGCTCAGGCCTTTCCACATGAAGGAAAGATTAGATTTTTATTTAATGGAAGTTTTGGTAAATTACTCTTTTCTGCTTGACGTTAAACAGAAGCAGTGTCCAGATGCAAGCACAACTAGTAGGGCAGGATGGTACCACTGGCAGTCCTCACCTTGCCTACGCGTAAGTTGCTTCTTTACACTTCGTTTAAAGGTATGTGGTAGGTAGTATCACATGTAGTAGGAAGGAGGAAATATGTAGGTATGTTGGGTCAAAATAACCCACTACGTTAGCTAGGGTGCTGGTGGGTTTTAACGACTGTCATCGTACGATAGGAACCGCGACCATTGGCTTACGTGCCCTCTAAAGCACGCTCGATCGGATCCGAACCCATTGGAGAGTTTAGTTGGAGACGGGGGGGGACACTCTTGTGTGCTGCCATCACCTCTTGAAACCATCTGACAATGTTTCGATGGCTTGAAGAACTATTTAAGTTTCTCGCCGCCTATATAAACGTCTGGGGACATCCGTCGTAAAGACCTTATGCGGATCAGCGGCCAACAGCAAACTCTCTTTCAAAACAAAAACAAAAGCATGAAAGAATTTTATTTTGATAATCCATGATGGCAGCCTTTAGGCATGGCAGCATTACTAAAGTTACTTAACTTGCATCGCAACCCGATCGTGCAAGAAATTACATTGTACAATTTCGTTAATGTACGTAAGAAGATGCTAAATACGTTAATAAGATAATAATACCCTTCTAACGCTTTGTAAAGCAGAACATGTTTGAATATTTCATTGGTTTTCAATCTTATCTCAATCACATAATGTTCAAAATATCGCAAGATCATCCGCTGCCTGTTAAAAGTTAAACTCTTATAGGTATACGATTGTTTAAAGTCAACTACAATATACTTTAGCCTGGAGTCTATAATTTAGAGGAAATATAAGGACCTGGTAGGTATTCTTTTTGATTTGCTGTACAACACAAAAATATTTAAGAGTTGTAAAATGTACGATTTAAACGTGCTTGTATAGCTTAATATTACACGACGTTAGTCGTTTTCAAGCACGCAATATTCGCATTGCCATTCTCTGGATGTCCCTTTGTGTGTAAGTGCCATTTACTGGCAAAACTTATTACCACTTGTATAAGTATTTGCATTTAGTTTAGTGGTTGTCACTATCGTAACATTGTTGTATTTATGGTGATAGAAAATGTTCAATGTTTTACTAAACTACATTGTCATATACTTCGACGACAGACGAACGTTTCTATATATATTATGTACCTACAGCCGAGTACTGTATTATGTATACGTCTCTTTAAATTAAATATATAATATAACAGTTTTATGTAACCACACAATGTGGCATATTTTGTATGCATCAACAGGTACATGGTCATTTATAATGCTTTAAGATATATTTGTGTACTGTTGTTGGCTAAACAGCATAATATGTTATTTATATTGAAATCTTCGGAATGAATACATAAAAAAATACTAGACTGTACAATAGTAAGTACATTAACAACTATTAAATTGAAGAGTTTACTACCTCTTAATTTTAGTTTGTTATACCTCACTGTGATAAAATTTGTAGATAACAGTTTGGTTACTTTGAAAGTAATGTATTTATTTATTTGTTATTAGGTGTACGGGCACATTCAAATTAGATAACTAATCAGTTAACCTATATAATAATCAAATAACATAATAATAATAAAAACTAAACCAAAGTTCTAAGTACATTCATTGACACAGAAAGAAAGACATTTTGAGATAATTAATCCCCATTGATCTGAGAAGAGATCGTAGTCAGGCTGTTGAACCAGGAATACATTTGACATATTGGGGACTGGGCGTGCGCAAATGTCTATATATTTAAAAAAAAATAGTTCTGACCTGATTAATGCTCTGGACGCGTACACAGTGGGGTGATACAACAGCGATGGGTTCAAATACACCCTGTTTAAGTTGACGCCTCGCGTGTCGGTCCGGTAGTGCCCCCGGGCAACCCCATCAGGGTTCAGGAAGGGAATCATCTTGAACACGTAGAACCGGCGCAATTGGATCGCTATTGGATCGTTTCGGTTCAGCAGCAAGTTGAGAAAGCCATTGAATACGAAACTCGACGGGGTTTCGCCGGGGTGCACCCGGGCTGACACGAATATGACCTGTATGGAAAAATTGACACATCCTGTACTGAACTGCTTCAAAGGATACTGTTTAAGTGGGGCTATAACATTAGTAACAATACCTCATTATTGTTGTATTTGTAGCGATGAACTGATTCCAATTATGGAAACCTTTGCCCAACAGTGGTACAATGTATAGGTACTTTATTCTATTTTACAGGTAAGACTTACCTGCTGATGGTAAATGACAATACTTGACTGCTGACTACCTATATTATCTTTAACTGCTGGGGACACAACAATGCTACTAACGTAGTTCTTATGGGTTGTTATGACAGAGCTCAATAAGACGGTGGCGTTAAGTTGGTGGAGTTAAAACAAATCTCACCACCAACCAAACTAAATCCTAATTTCCCTAGTGCTAGGGATGGAAGGCCATACTTCTAGGTCTGAGACTGGTAATCTAATGACAAAATTACAAAGGCAGTAAAAAAATCGTGTTGTTAAAACATTTTAGAGAAAATATTCAACAAGTGATTGTTGGCACATTTTTGATATTTTTTCTTACCTTTTTGTTTTGGAATTTGAATGGCCTTTCATGGTGTTCAGGAAATAAGTTCTTTAGTCTGTCCTCTTTTTCGTTTGTTATTCCGTGATGTGAAGTTATTGTTAGCAAGTCCACTCGCCTTCCTATAACAGAATATAATAACATCAGTAGTGGTAAGACAGTTGATCTAGAAAGTAATATTAAGTGTTCTGTGCACATGTGGCATTATGTCCCAATGTTCCCATGTGCTATTGTCTAGTAGAGAAAACCAGAACCTACCAGTGGGGCGTCTATCTACTATCTAAGATTAGTACTGAATTATGTTACAAGTTAGGTTAAAGTACAAAAATAAATGTAATAGTAGGTTTGAAAAAGCTGTAGGTTGTAACGGTTATATAAAATGGCCAAGTTGTAGTCACGCACAGACGCCTACACATCAACCTTTCCTAAACTGTCAAATTTCTTCAATACATTTTCAACCATATGGTTTACCAGCTTAACTAGCTGTGCCATGCGGTTTCACCCGCGTAATTTCCCGTTTTTGCAACATTTTTCATGGCTGCTCCAATCCTATTAGTCTTAGCGTGACGAAGCCTATAGCCTTCCTCAATAAATGGACTATTCAACACAAAAATAATTTTTCAATTCAAACCAGTAGTTCATAATTAGCGCGTTCAACCAAACAAACTATTCAGCTTTATAATATTAGTATAGATTATAAAGTTCAAAGAATAAGCTCCGAATAGTAATTCCGTGTTTTGTTCCTTTCGTGTAAACATCATTTCAAATTAGAGTAAAAGAGACAAAACACCGAATAACTATTCAAAGCTTTTTCTTTGTTTATTTGTAAGACCTGTATAGTGTTTGTAACATTTTATGCAATGAGATGAAAGTTATGGATAAGTGTGCTCGCGTCTGTATATTAAATAGGAAATCTTATGAGGGGCTTACCTTCAAGAGAATATATAAGACATTCCCTGTAATAGTAAATGTCATCTAAAACTTGTGGAGGTGGCAAAGGTAGCATTTTCATATCAATCGAATTAAGGGCAATCTGCAGTTCCGCAAATGAGAATGGATAGGTGAAAGCAAAGAATGTTGTTGCTTTTAAATTCTCTGATGTACGGAACTTGAAGCTCAAGGTGAAGGTATTGTCATCAGTCTGCAATTAAAACCATAGTCAAAACAGAAAGTAATAAAATTAAAAGCAAGAAAAAATATTTACAAATTGGCGATATTAAACATAAAAATAGTTATATTGTACCGAATGTATAGGTCGATCTCTGATCCTCTCCCATTGAGGCTTTCCAGGCAATGTTCGTGTAACTGGTGCCATGCCTTGATTATACATTTTGCCCTGTTTGTTTAGGTTTATTAGATTCAGCCGCACCTGTTATAGGAAACAATTTATAGTTATATACTTCTTTTTTGCATTAAGCACCCTAACATTGAAATAGAATCTTAAGAGTAATAAAGTTAAGGCTCAAAATTTTCTTCTATAACATGGCTACTTGCAGTTAAGAAACTTAACATACAGCCTACTAAAATTCTGTTTTAAATACAAAATATATTTTAATATGATAAAAAATATATATGATAAAAAATATTTACCAATACACTAGCCTCACTGGCCTGCACCCCAAAATAGAACCAGGTTCGATTTCCATTTTCAAACTCCGTTCCTGCACAGTCTGGCCGTGTCCACATATTAAATTCATAGTCGGGCGTCTCAGTGCTATTTGTTTTAGTATTTATACTTGAAGCTGAAATTTTATTTAAATGCTTAATTATTGAATCAGAGAACAGCAATTAATAATACTAAAAAGGCTTTATTCAGTAAGACAAGACATTTTTGTATTTATTTTTTAAATTTAGTAAGGTTAATTATATATGAATAGGTGGCTAGTATTGGTTAATCTAATTAGATTTTATAATAGTTCAATACAAAGTAATAACTAGCAAGTGACACTAAAAGTGTCGTCTATGAGAAAACCGAAAATGATTGTTACAAGACCATGAAAAGGGCCAACCGAATTGGCAGCAGAGGAATTAAAACACTGACATTGGACTTTGTATTTGCTGAATTAAATCTGCACAAAGACTTACCTATAAGCTCCGTAGGGACCCTCTCGACATGGCCGAGATTTCCCGAGTCAAAATTATGTATAAAATAAAATCCACCACACTCTATTAGATTGTTAAGATCCATAACTAGAAAATATAATGTTCGGCTACATCATACAAAAAAATCACAATGTCGCCTATGTTTGCGAACCGTTTTGAGCACTTTTACTTTATTAATTTGTCAAATAAAACATATGATTGAACATGCATGTTTGGTAATTTCAAAATGACACTCAAAAACGGAGACTACACTGTTTTTCCAAACAAAATTACGTAATTTTGTTGACATCGATTGACGGATAACAGCTGATTTGTTTTATTGCTGATCTTTTAAAAAATTATAGTGCTCCAGCACAAAACCAAAACAAAAATTTTTAATGAAAAATTAGGAAAAAAATTATGGGTCACTTTCTTTTGAAACTCAAATAGTATTCTTGCATTCACTTTTTATTTAGACATTGAAAAGGACACTGCCATCATGAAATTTTATTCAAGATGGCTGCCGCTGCTCTACTCAAGTGCCAATCGGATTTTGCTTCGTTCGCTTCCTTCACAATAAAAAGTGCCAGTGTTAAAAATAACGTAGTGACTGGTAATAATTTTACAAAACTATTTTACCATGCAATGCCAAATTAGTGTTTGTGTTCACAGTGTCATTTATGTTAATAAATAATGTATTCGGAGCACAATAGATACTGCGGTTGGAATTGTAATTAATTGAAAATAAAAATTAGGAATCATTTACCCAATAAATGTCACGAATTTTAACAAGAATACTGAAGAAGAAATGTTTAAATATGTACTTAGTTCTAAAACTTTACATTTCGCTCCGGGCCTATAGGCCCGGTTAGTGTCAGAGGTTGACGCAGGGCAAGAGATCATAATTATGTTATCCTAGAATACCACAAGGCTCTGTTTCAAGTCCCATTTTGTTAATCGTGTATAATAAATGATGATGTAAATATATTTGAAACTGTAGGTAGGAACATATCATCTCTTTATGCGGATGGTTTGCAAAGATATTAACTTTTAAGTCAATAGATTAAAAACGGTTAACAGAATGAACTGGGCCTCGATCGCACTATTTGCCAACATCTCAAACGTTCAAACGTTAACGATAAAGTTTTGCTTCGGTTTTGGTTCGCGCAAAACTTTTCCAACGATTCAATTTATGACGTAGCATTGGTGACGTTAATGAATTTTCTTCAAAGTTAAAACGTTTAGTGCTTGCTACGAGCACATGAGTAAATCTACAAGTACCTATTAAAAATACTAGGTGTTACTTTTACAATCGACTCTCGATTAATATGAATGTTGAAAATACCGCCACATTGTTTTAACACGCAAAATGATGGTCTTAGGGCAAAATTACAAGTAGAAACTATGAAAGTACTTTACTGATATTGCTTATTTTCATTTTTACGTTTATGTGTCCTTACAAAAATAAAATTTCTACTATAACTTAAGGATTAAGGGGGAAATGTCTATTTTTCATTAATTGTCTATCATTTTTCTTGCAATTAAGTAATTACTTTGGTTACCATGCATTGGCGGCGCAAGACCTAAACTTAATGTGGGCAAGGTACATTTCGCGAGATATGATGCGAAATAAAAAATCACTTAAAATTAAACAGTTTTTTATTCATTAAGAAACAAACCTAAATTTTTACTTAAACTTGCTTCTTTAGAATGTTAAACAAAAATGAAAAAAAATAAAGAAAAAATTAAAGAAACATACATTTTCTACTTTTGGTTTTACTGAACTCCGATTGGTTCGTAATTTACTGTTTTTCGTATGTACTAAAGTAAGTGCATGATTGAAAAAGGCTAAAGGCGAAGTAGAAAAATAATAGTGGCTAAATCGTATTGGACTTCAAAAATATACTTTGGATTCATTTGTATGTAAGGGAATTATGAAATGGAGGCGACCGACTTAGAGAACACCGCATGTTCTCTACATTATTTAATATGGATGGATCTGATGAAATGGTATGATACTTATATATTAAGATTCTGTGAAGGAAAATATAGCAAAATTAGCAAAGGTCAACAGATTTAAGAAACTCTTAAGAAATTTAACACAATGACATGTCGTACAGAAAGACAGGTATAACATGGTATATGGTGAATGAGCTTAGATGATATTGCCTGTTCCTTGCTATCTCAGTAGAGTGGGTTGTTGTTGGGTATGAGTGTGATCTCATTATTTTTATTTGTAATAAAAAAATAATTTAATTTCTGGATATCATACCGACGGATATTTTTGAGATGCGGCCGCACTTCTTTCCAAATTAATTAATGAATTGGAAAAAAAATGATTTATATTTTGAACCTATAAAACATATAATGTAAAATTATTATTTTGCAGAAATCCTTAGCCTGTGCCAAGGATTAACATGACAAGTGGAACATATTTAGAACTTGACTATATAAATCAATTTTGAAATTATTGTTATTATTTACGAAATTATATTTTTTTATAACAAATTCTGTTAGATTTATTGCTTTTATGTAGGTTTTTTTTAATTTTTATTGTGGCACGCCAAAATGGTCTCACCCTGCCTGATGAAAAGCAGCCAGTGAAGCCCAAGAAGTGAAAGCGTTCATCACAGCGCTGCCACGCTATGTCGAACGCTCACACTATGGCGGCCTACATAAATGCTTTTTCACGCCCCGCTTAAATAACCCGGGAGAGAAAGAGGAGGGAAACACGTGTGCGGGAAGCGCATTCTACATACGGGCAGTTCGGCAAAGGAACGATTGTCCAAGCTTTTTGGTACGTGTCTTGATGGTCAGATTGGTCAGCACGGTATGAGGGTGGCTTCTCAGACCTGCACGCGTCGAACTGGAAAGGAATGGAGAGGGAGGAATGAGGTCAAAGAGCTCCTCAGAGCATTCACCGTGGTAAAGGCGGTCTTATTGTTTTTCAATGATGATTTAACCTTTTTACTGTAAGTATAGGTACATAAGTACTAGCCCTACCACTTTTTAAGTTATTTTTTAAAGTTTAATTAAATTAAGTTAATTTGTTTTCCGCAAAAATTAAATGTAAAAACTAAATACGAGTAGATTTATAAATATTGTTTATTTTCAACACAGATGAGTACGCTGTTTGATAGTGCAATTGATGCTACTAGATACTTACCCCTCAGAGGTGGATGGTGTGCTTATGAGCTTAGACCCTGAGAGTTCACCGGGATGGGATGGGATTCCAACGCGTTTCCTAAAACTTTCTAGAGACTTCCTGGTTCCTTTAATCTGCAACCTGGCAAATTTATGCTTTAACACAGGTATTTTCCCAGACGCTCTCAAGCGTTCTATAGTCACCCCGGTTTGCAAGGGTGGAGACAGGGATGACGTTAATAATTACCGTCCTATTTCTGTGCTTACAGCCATTTCTAAAATTATTGAGAGACTACTAAACACTAGACTAATAAAATACTTAAGCAAATACAAGATTTTATCCAGCAACCAGTATGGTTTCAGAAAAGGTTTGTCAACGCAAGACGCTATTAATGATCTCATCTCCAACGTGTCAAACGCTGTCGATACAGGTCACAAATGTTTAGTAGTCTTTCTCGACCTAAAAAAGGCTTTCGATACGGTCTCTGTCTCTATCCTTGTGAACAGGCTTGAGAGTGTAGGAGTCAGGGACTCTGCCTTATCTCTTTTTAGCAGCTACCTTTCTAACAGAAAACAAGCCGTAAAAATTGATGAATACCTCAGTGAGGAGGAGGATGTTGTGTTCGGAGTCCCGCAGGGCAGTGTCCTTGGTCCAACGCTCTTCTTAATATACATCAACGAATTGTGTAACCTGAGATGTGTCGAAGGGAGGATACTGTCCTACGCGGACGACACCGCAATAATTTTTACCGGCAAAACTTGGGAAAACGTGAGGGAGACTGCTGAGAGGGGGCTCGCTGGTGTTTCTAACTGGCTAAATAAAAGTCTGCTTACTTTAAATATACAAAAAACTAATTATATCAGTTTTGCGCCATATATAAACTCCCAACCGGACGCTGATTTCAACATTAAATTACATAGTTGCTTCCCTTGTGACTCCCCATGTAATTGTCCTAGACTACAAAAGGTTAGTTCTACAAAATACTTGGGGGTCATGGTTGACCAAAGACTGTGCTGGCATCCACACTTGGAATTAATCTCGGGTAGGGTCAGAAAGCTGTTGTGGATCTTTAAATCGCTTAGGCATATAATGAGTAAGGATCTCCTAAAGAAAATCTACATCGCTCTAGCGCAATCAGTCATTACTTATTGCATCCCATTATGGGGAGGAGCTGATAAAACTAATTTCTTACACCTGGAAAGAGCTCAGAGATCCCTCATTAAAATAATGTTTTTCAAACCCTACAGGTTTTCAACTGAATCTCTCTACATCAAAAGCTCATTGCTATCCATTAGAAAACTTTATATATTAAATACCATACTTAAATACCATAAAACTTTACCTTTTAAGCATAAGCTTCTTAACAGGAGACGTAAAGATACTGTAGCCCATGTGCCCCGTACACGCACCGTTTTTGCCCAGAGGCAGTTCACTTCTCAAGCTCCATTTTTATATAATAAATTAAACCGGATACTGAAATTGTACCACCTGAAAACCCTCTGCTGCAAGCAGACCTTGACCAAATGGATGATGACAAAAACGTATGACGAGACTGAAGACCTTCTGCAGAGAAAGGTATAATATACAATTCGCTAAACTTTCAGGGACTAACTCTCATGTAGTTGTTACTTTTTAACTGATCCTAAGGTAATAACCGTAGGGCTCACTGAGAGTCATACTACCCCAATTGCTCACACCCGGATATTTGTATTGTCCTGAGTAGGTAATTAACGGAATAATTTATCAGAAGATAATTTTATTGAGTTCAAAGGAATACCAACATCATGACTTTTTTTTTTTTCTTGTTTTTTTGAGGAACATAAATATTAAAAATCATACACATACTCAAGCACACACACACCCCCACGCACTCATACACACACACGCACACACACACACACGCACACGCATACACACGCACACAATAAGTTACTCGAATTTAATATTTTGATATTGTTATTGTGTTGTTATGCTAGTTAGTTAATAAGTTTGGTTACACTATGATTGTACACTAAAATCCTAGATATAAACCAATGGTTGAAGAGCGAGGCATTCCCTACACCAGTGTCTTTGACTACTAACCGGGAAGCCCCGTCAACAATATTGTAAGAAATTTTTTCTGAATAAAAAACATTTTGATTTTTGATTTGATTTTGAATTGATTGTTTGGGTTCCATTATTGCCTATTTATTGTCTTATTTTAGAAGTTACAGGGGGGGGGAACACATTTTACCACTTTGGAAGTGTCTCTCGCGTAAACTATTCAGTTTAGAAAAAGATGATATTAGAAACCTCAATATCATTTTTGAAGACCTATCCATAGATATGGGTTTGTAGAAAAAAAAATATTGAGTTTCAGTTCTAAGTATGGGGAACCCTCAAAGTTTATTGTTTTTTTTATTATTTTTGTGTGAAAATCTTAATGCGGTTCACAGAATACATCTACTTACCAAGTTTCAACAGTATAGTTCTTATAGTTTCGGAAAAAAGTGGCTGTGACATACGGACGGACAGACAGACATACAGACGGACAGACATGACGAATCCATAAGGGTTCCGTTTTTTGCCATTTGGTTACGGAACCCTAAAAAACATCCGGTCCGTTAGTAATTGTCAAATTATCAATTGGTAGCGCTAGTGTGCCTTACCCTTTTAAATAAAAACAATATCCACCACAAATTATCAACTCATTTTCGCGATTAGTTTTTCCCACTACTATTGACGCCGACATGTTTCCGACTGCAGTGATATTTATTTAACTGAATAGCGAATGACTTGTGACTAAATTGAGAATGTTGTGGAGTAACTATTAACTAATCTGTGGTTGTGGGTATTTGATAAAAAAAGTTTTGACATTTTCTTCTACCTTAAGGAGATTAGTATGTACATTATTGAAATAATAATAATATTAAGACATTCTTAGATGCATTTAACTTAAAAGTTTTTAATTTTAGTTTTTGTTTGATTTTGTGTATTTTTTAAACGCCTTATAAAATTCTCACAGCAAATATTTTGTTGTAACGATTGTAAATTTTTTTGAACAGTCAAATGAATAACCCCTTATTTTTATTGTGTATTTTTAGTAACATTTTGATAAAAGAAGAAAACAAAAGTTTCTTATAAACCATAGAAATTGTAAATTTATATGCAGAGTGATAATAAATGTTGCCTCATGATTATATCGATATTCATTTCAATTCACTAGTATTTTTACACCTTTCGGTTACACACACAAATACTTTACATTTACTGTACTTTTGATGATTTTTTCGAGGTAACAACCCATCGATCAAATGTACCACCAAAGAAAAGACCCGTCGAGGAAGAGATCCTTCGAGATAGGTATAGACCTTTCGAGGTAACGAGCCATCGGTGAAGTGTAGCGTCGAGGTAGAGACATCGAGTTAACGTCATTCGAACTAGAGTATCAAACTCCGCCTTGAGGGCAAGTTGAAGTTCAACAACCACTAAGGTCTGGTAATCTTGGTACTGGTAACTACTGGTAGTCGGAATGTTACTAACATTGTTGATAATAAGATGGTGATAGCTAGGGAAGCGGACGTAGCACAAACTCTACCACCAGCCAAATCGGGTAACTGTACCCGAATCTATGTATATATAAGGTCACTTTTTATCAACTGCAAATATTTTGAGGATAAATTCAACAACATATATAAACAATTTTTACGAAAAAACCTTAAATTTTTATACGCTAGTTTTCAAGAAAAACGCCAAAAGACATTTCGATTAAATAGAAAAATAAAGCACTTTCGGTAGTTTCAATTCAACAAAGGAGCCGAAACAGAGGCCGCAATGCCTTCACACGTGCCCCTAGTTTCATTCAAAAGAGCCGACAGAGAGGCCGCTCTTAAAAATATTTAAATTTTTGTGTCAGGAAAAGTAAAAAAAAACTAGCCTGATGTAATTAGATGTTTTGTCAAAATATTTGCATTTGATAAAAAGTGACCTCATATACGACCCCGCTGGGAATCGAACCCGACCTTGGATTAGACAAAGGGACCTCTGGGCCTGAGCCCGATGGTTTTACAACTAGCGGTATGTGGTATATGGCGTAACTAGGTTATGTTGCGAAGGCTTTATTAAAGGTAGGGTAGGGTGATGACGATAAAAAAATAATGATTTTCCAAAGAAAAAGCAAAAAATATCTCAAATTTGTATTTTCTTCTCCTTACGACTATAACAATATTAAATAAGCTTAAATGTAAGTATACAATACAATATAATAGATTATTTAGGCGTGACTCTTAACTACGGATTATAAAAATTACATTCCTTACAATTTTCAATAAACTTGGCCAATAAATGCCTTCATCACGAACTTATAAATTGATAATGTACGCCTAACCTAATGCCTATATCTATATTTTAATTATACACGAGACTACGACAATACCTACTCCTTGCCTTACTAAATTGTCTTTTCTGAGCTCAATATTTACGGTGTTATGCAAAAAAGTTAAATCTTATCTACGCATGGACGTGATCAATACGGTACTTTGGCAACTTCTTTTGGCTCCTCCACCAAAATAATGATACAATAATATTGATGATATCAACAAAAAGGATGTGTTTTAATATAGGTACTTACTAATGCTTCAATGTAATGTAATGACATGATCTTATCGAATGACGGTGAAATACTTAATATTCACAAAGATGTAGGTAGGTACCTGCAAGAGTTAGTTTGGGAAAATAAAAACTTTTTCTATCATGATTCGATTAAGCTATAGGTTTTATTGTACCATAGAGGACAAGAGTTTATGTGATATTATAGCTATATAATATAGTTATGATCTTTATGGTGATGATTGTACTGTTAGACGTCAAAAATTTAATAATAAACAAAAATATCACAATTCAGTACTATACCTAGGCTAGGTGATTGTATGTATGTATTTTATGTAGTATTTACTACTTAATTAAAAAATGATGTTAATGGACATTTTCTTAGATAGGTACGTACATTAATTATATAATGAGAAACTATAAACCTACTGAGCCAATATTATTACGTCTCGTTCTCACCACGCTTACGAGTTACCTACCTAATATGTCACAGGATATATATAAATCCATTCGCTACAGACGAAACGACTAGAATGCATGTATATGCGCGATACATTGTCCGATTAGTAATTTTTTTTTTATATATCAAAATGTTTCTGTAACTTTGTAGGAATATATAGATAATGACTTACTTTTTTATATTTCGAACTAATTTTATTTTCAAAACATGATCTAATAAATACGATGAGTAAATACATCATTCAACGAACTCGCATCATATAATGTTGGTGCAATTTATTGCGTAGAGGTAACAAATAGTAAGAATTGTAATGTCCGAGTAAAATTATTGCACCACTAGCTGAAGTCGTCTAGGCTTCACGAAAATAAATAGCAAAATTTATTTACTTCTAAATTAACCTAAATCTTCAATTTTGTTAGATGTTCGAAATAGTGAGCGCCAGCGGAAGACGAATGTGATTGTTTGAGCAGATATCAAAATATTTGAAGCGCCTTCTTGTGAATTCAACGTACCCGAATAAATATGTACAGTTAAGTTGTTAAAAGACGTGTTTTTTCATAGAAATCCAACGATAATTTGATCACATTCCCGGGCCACACATAACAAACACAACGCATCAATCACATCATTTGAACATTATTTTTCTAAAATGTTTAATGATCCCTTCAGGTCGGGACTAACCCTTTCCTTCGTCTGGTATGGTGATAGAGACCGTGTTGGGCCTCGGTCTATTCTCTGTTGTTTCCGTGTTCTTGTGTACATAAGCTTCGGCGGCGGGCGTACTTCGAGATATTTCGTCGGTGGTGGTGATTTTACATTCGACCACTCTGTAGTTGCAGTCGAAGTCGGGACGCGTAATCGCATTGGGGATGTTGTCGACGACACACTTCGACTCCTCTTTCAATGGCGGATAGCTGGAACGAAATAACACAATAATAGTTTAATACTAAAATTACAGGAACATACATTTGGTTATGTGTTGTTTGTGTATTGTTTTCTATAGTTTACAGTTTGAACATGAAACTTTGTCACTTAAAAGCATTTTAGGGGTGTGCTCATAATACGACCGAAGGTCTCTTTGACCACGTACTCTG
>OY720028.1:3358622-3605057 GCA_963082485.1 Eudonia mercurella | reverse complement strand
AAATGCATCTTTGCTTTAATTTACCATGTACTTAATTTGCATAGGTATCCCACTTTCTTTTATTTATAAGAAATAATAGTTTATATTAATACTGTTAATTAATATCTGTACTCTGTACCATTTAAAAACAGCTGTCACAAAAAACGAATTTTAGAATATCTGGTACTAGTCTAGAAATATTTCTTGATTATTAGTTTAAATTTGTTATGTTTAAATATACTTATTTGACTAATCTTTACAATAAACTTTAGGGAGTAAAGTATTACGACGCGCGACGTTAGCCTTAAATTTCGCGTTAACTAAAAGGTAGATGCAGAAGATATTTTGATGCATTATGTAAAATAGGCGCTTAAAAGACGATTAAATTATAGGCACAAAAACCATTAATGTGTGTCTGCCTGACGTGATATTATGAATGTAGCTAAAATATATATGAAAAATTAGTAAATAGTAACGATCGAAATATTATATTGTAAATTATAAGACGCATAGTAATATGCCCTATTTTCACTTGTTACGATCTGACAATATGGATTCTTAATAGTTTGAATATACCTTCCAATGTATACTGACTGTATATTTGACCTTAAGTCTGTTATCTGCGTGAAATATTATATGAGAAATGTATATTGCGGTGTAAATTAATATGTACTGGCCTAAAGTATTGTCTGTTTGAGAAGTGATTTTTCAGTCTAATTAAAATGTTATCAACCAATGACTTGAAGAATTAATATTTTTCTTAAAGTTACAATTACACAGTCGAATTTTTATGTACTATAGTATCAATTACTCTAGCGATGTGTTATGAACATTTGTGACAAAACGCACATTCTTTATATTAGCAAAAATCTTTGAGACTACAACAATAAAAAACTGCTTGCGATGAAATGCGACTGCTTTCTTTACGATTTTATTACTGTATTTATAAGATTTTTATTGTTTAAGCATAGTTTTTGTTGAAAACAACCTCAATTCTATTTTTCTATGCGGCGGCTAAATTGTTTTCTTAATAATTTATTACATTTTTTATTATAGTTAGCCCTCACTTAATTTGAAATCTGACCAATATTAATCCTAATTTAAATATTGATCAAAAATATCTTTAAATGTACATGAAGGGTTAACATTGTACACCATGCATGACGCATTAGAATATTAAAATTAATTTTATCAATAATGTCACATGAACGGAACAATTTATTTATACAAATCAGAATTCAGACCACAAATAACTATTATACAACTTTATCCCTTCATGCACTATGTTTTGATTATAATTAATTGGGCTAATGCTAAGTGTATGTGTAAAATGCTGCAACAAATTTATTGCAGATGCCATTCCAGAAACCTTTAAAAAAGGTGAAATTCTTGTCAATAGATGTACGATTTTGTTTAATTATTATCGGACAAAATGTTATTAACATTCATTTTCCTTGTAAATTGGATTTGGATAGTAAAAATGAACACAATAATTTATAGTTTTATTTTTTAGGGCTTTCCTATTCCTTTTTATTCACGCAGTCACTAAGAGCCTGGGCCTGTAAGTCCGGCTAGAAGGCTTATTCCAAAAATAAATTAATAGGCCATCAAAATAGTATCCTGTTAAAAGTTAAAGTTAAAAGTTAGCTACTCTATTAATTTTTTGCGCTCAAATAAAATAAAAACGCCAGCGAGTGTCGATCGACAAGACAATAATGTTTGTGCAATGAGTAATCATACTTTGGACCTAAAAGTATATCTTAGTTAGAGGAATGATTCTTCTCAATGCCACAGATTAGTTAATAGTTAATATGTATCAATGCATAAATAATTTTTAGTTCCTTCCTATGCGAAATTTTAATATTCTTTCGAACTTACGTGCGAGGATGCTTTATGCCTAGATCCAATGCCGTGGCCGTGGCCTAGGCTCTGAATCAAATGGACATTTGAATAGGTACCTACCTAAATGTAGGCAATTGTCTTTAAAGTTTACCTTGAAAGAAAAGTACATACCTAATGCTTTTGACCTTAGAATATCAGGGGAGACATGATAACTACTTGAAACTAGTTATTGACAGAGCACCTAGCGATGAGATAAGGGGGTAGCCGATTTTAATACAGATAAGACATTTATGACCGGACAAATAGTCTCCATATTAGTTAACGAAGTAGCACGATCGGGACGTGTAAAAGTGTTTAATTAATTGTATTGTTAAAAAAATGAAAGCGGTCGAAACAAGAAACAGAGCCAGAGTAAGTACATATATATTTTATTTAGCTTCTTTTATACTTACTGTTTGTATTTTAGCCTGTGTTATGGTTTTTAAAACATTTATGGATCAGAAGAAATATAAAATAATATTTAAAGATTTTCTAGTCTTCAAAGCTTTTTTTTAATTTAAAAATTAAAACCAATAAACTTATTTTTGACTATTAGTTTCCGGTTAATAAGAAATTGACAGATGAGATTCAAAACTTTCTCAATTTTTATAGACCAAAATACATGCATGCATACCTTCCTATTTTATTGACAAATTGATAAATTTCTATCAAAAAAAAGATAATGTGGCTAGCTCAAAAATGGCTACCTGACTGTGACATTGCATTGACCTCTAAAGTCGTTCACGGTGCAGTTTGCTGTCAAACTACTACACTACATTCTATCCAGAAAGTTATAAAGTGTTTTACATTTTTTGTTTAGTCGAAAAATAATTAAACAATATTATGTCTAATGTAAGTACAAATTGTATAACATAATTGTTACAAAATAGTTTATTACAGCCATATTATAAAATAAACTAATGATTTTTTCCATAACTATGAATCACCTTAGTATCATGTTTTTTCATATTAAAATCATAGACTGCACAAGTTTTCCTTATCGTATGGTACCTACCTTCCTATGTATTTATAAATAAGTTTGTTTAATAAATCTTCCATAAGTACATTTTGGTTCTATGGGAGGGTAATGCATTGACATGATACCCGCCTGATACCGGTCATCAATAGTTAAATGCATGATGATGATGATGATGATGATGATGACGATAGGCAATGTTGTTCAACTGGTGATTTTACAATGTCTTTTTTTCTAGTTTGGGCTTTTATCAAACTTAGTTAATATTAAAATAAAATTCACAAATTATAACCTCTACAATTTCACACTACTTTAGTCAACATCACAATTTATAATTTTCTTCATACTCAAATAGAAACTTAATAACCCAAAACAGTGCCAAACCCAAACGATGGCATAATGACGTTCATGAGAGCTATTTGTAGCTTAGGCTACTACTGAATAAACGATTTTGAATTTAGAATTTTTGAATTTTGAAGTGTTTAAAGTTTGTGGCTAACTAAACTAAAATTTATTGCAATCACACATCATCATATCGCACTGGGTGTACTTTGTGGGGAAAGATCATTTTGACACAGGAAATAGGTACCAAGATGAACACTTATATACATGTGTTGATTTTACTTCTATAGAGTAGGTACATGAAGTACGTTTATGTTGAAAGCAATGGAAAACGATGCTGCTTGATGGTTGAAATTAAATTGTAAATGTACACAATCATATAATGTACAAAGTTTAATCCAATACTAAATGTATAAAACTTTTACATTATAATTGTATTCAAGCCTCATCAAAGAGTTAAGCTTCACTATCATGTTCATTAATTTACAGTCTTTGATCAACTTATATAAAAATATATCTGTAACAAACAAAAACAAAACAGCTTTGTGCAATATTAAAAATCCTAGTTTTAATGCTAGCTCACTAAACAGTAATAACAATAAAAATAGTTATTATTACACACACACCACATAGGTACATAATGATAGTTAGTAAACATTATTGTAACTTGTAACCACAACCTTAATATGATTTTGACTTTTGCTTTTTATTAAAATAATTATTTTAGTTAACTGATTTAAACACTACTTGGTTTACCTACATAACTTAGTGAAATAATTTTATTAACTATGTTAAAAGTTATTCTATTTAGGAATTTATAAATACATTTATGTAGCTAATAAGAATTTTCCTCTGTTTAAGTAAAGTTTTACCATAGTTTCATTCTACTATGGTTTTACTTTCGTATTGTAGCTATTTACAAAAATCTTTTACATTACTATTTTTTACTATCATAGATTTATTTTGAAGTTGGTCGAAGAATTCTTCAGGATTAACTATTTCTGTCAACTATTTTGCCTGATGCTGAAAAGGTACCGGAAGCGGAAGTACATAAGTAAGGTAAATAAATTAAAAAATCATCTGTCAAAAGTTCCGCGAAAATAAAACATTGTCACTTTTCACTTTCACACCTTGTGATATTCAATAATTCATTGCAATTATAGCGCGTTTATGTTGAATTGACTGCACATTTGAGTACATAATGCCATACAGGAACTATTGGCAAGCTTTCAAAAGTTTAAATTTAGAACTAACTAGCTGTTCTATGATACAATCGAATTGGTTGCAGTTATGGCATCGATTGCATTTGTGCACTTAGTTGGAGTCGATATTCGTGGTCTTAAAGCGTTATAGAATATCGAATTTACTAAGTTCGTGGTAGATAGAGTGAAATTGTATTCAGTTTCTGTGGTTACACACTCACCCTGCCGGCGTCGCGACGTTGGTCTGCGCGCGCCACTCGCGATTCTGTATCCCCGTCCAATACGCAAGTCACATAGACTTCGTTGCGGGGAGCAGTTTTCCACGGCTAAAGGGCAGTTCAAGATCACAATCGCCGCCTGTTTTACCTCACGCAGAGTTTTGTGAAAGATACTTTCATCGCACAACTGTTAAAATGGTTTGGTCAACGGTCTACGATGGCAAAACTGAGGTATGCAGCGTCTATTTTGGTCAATTCATGTGTTACGTGAGCTATTTTGTATTAGAATCGTAATTATTAGCTCGACGGTGATTTTTCACGCCGGTTTCAGTTCGTTATTCACGACGTAGGTAGGTATGGTTTACTGATTTTAATACTGATTATAACTGCCTTTATAAATTTACATACATTTGGAATAAATACTTACAATGTCTATAGTAAAATACTTAAAGATTTTGAGAAATTATTTTTATTATTTATATACCTACTTATTGCTTGTATTAAAATTTAGTAATTACCTAATTTATTTATTTATTAATCCCCATTATGGCCCCAATCCGGCCTTCTCTTTCAGTTTTTAAAGTTGATAGAGACAAAATTTCTATAAATAAATAAATAAAATAAAATGGCATTTAGAGCAGGTTTAAGCCAACTCTAGATTTAAGGTTGCTACTTTAACCAGTCAGTAAATCGACAGTAATCGACTTTTTGTGATCCCTATTCTTATTGCAAGTTTTTACTCTGAATTTTAATGTGGCGGTCAAAAGGTTAACAAATGCTTTGGTAGGTATTCAATATTTCTTACATATTATAAAATATACTTATTAGGTTTATTATTTGGCCTTAGAGCCAGCATTGAATGCAAACTTAATGTTTGTGATGTTTAATCTAATCTTATCTTTCAGTGGGTAATGGGAAAATGGACCTATATTAATGTTGCAGGAAATACTTTGATTTTATTTTCATTTTCAACAATAATAACTAGTTGAAAACATTAAATTGTTATGTATGTACAGTTACTGTTGGGTGCCAATTTAATATATATTTTTAATTAAATGTTGTAAGGAATTTGGTAATTTAGGAAAGATTAAATAATTATGTTACAGTTCTCTTCTCTAAATGTCATAATTTAGGAGTATTATGAATCACATTATGTTAGTTTATCGTTCGCGAAGTCTACACTATCCCACAGTAACCTTTTACCGGGATAAAAAGTATCCTACATCCAGGTCCGGGTCATGGTCTATGCGTCTATGCTATGCAAAATTTCATCTAAATCTATTAAGCCGTTCTCGAGTTTTGTGCTTAGCAACATTTATTTTTATTTATATAGATAATAAAATAAACTTGCCCTTATTCTGATTTAATAAATTAAATTAATATTCTATACAACAATTCAGTGTGCCTTTCGGTATAGGCCTTCTCCAACTGCTTCCATTGCCGTCTGTCAGATGCTACTCTAGTCCAGTATGGCCCTAGGATCAACTTTAGCTCGTCCTCCCATCTTCACTTCTTTTGACTACTAGACTGTATCTTGTTTGCTCCATTTATTTTTGGAGCAGTGATATGTACATGTGACCAGTCTTTCTCCACTTAAGGTGATCAATTCAAGTTAGAATATCTGGGCTAGCTTTTAACCAGCCAAGATGTTAACCCTTAACTACCTACCACTTCAAATAGTTCTTCATTCAAATAGTTTGTTGAGCATAATTTGATTTTCTATTTCTAATTACTAGATATGTTTTTTTTTCATTGGCGGCGCTAGTGTGCGGCGTGAACGCTCTTAATAAGTTTCGTTGGTTTTTTGTCAAAATGAATAAAAACGACGATAACATTCAAGGATGGCTGCAGCAAAAAGTCTCGGATAAGGATGATTTGCCGGATGAGGGTTGTAGCAATGTGGAAGCTGTTATATGTTATATTTTGAGTTCAAAGATCAAAGAAGATCTGCCACCTACTAATGATGTAGAATAACTTGAAGTTTGCAAATCATGTTCCATTTGTATTTCTAAAAGAAAAGGAATATGTTTTATTATATTTTTGATGTACTAAGTACTAATTTGTCTAGAGTGTACTAAAAAAAAGTGCTGTATAAGCCACAAATAATTATAAATGTTCAGGGGTTGCAATTTTTGTGAAGTTTTTTATTATTGGTTGACATTTTTGTTTCATTGTATAGTTAATTTACAACATTTATAAGGAATTATGCTATATTTTTCGTTTTTAAAGCTTAAACTTTAAATAAAATGTAACTATATGAAGAATTTTGTTTTTTTGTGGATGTAATGTTATTTGTGTTATTTTTTGGTTCTAATACAAAAGAGTATAAACAAATATTTTATATAGTCTGTTTTATTATTACTATGGATTTCAAAGCTAAAAAGCTATTAACTATCAGCAGTCACCATAACCGCACGTAGGTGGCTAAGGGACTAAAGCAGGTAGGTGGTTAAGGGTTAAACATCTGTTGACACGCTGATTTATCTCTTTGGCATTTATACATTTATGTAGTTGTCTGTTGTCTTGTGAATGGAATCCTACAGCAGTCTTAGATTATATGAATACTATACACATCTGTATAATCTAAGAGTAAAGTATTGAAATGTATTCATTGTTTACTGCTTGTCATGTTACAATTTTATGAATTACCTAGTTAACTTAAAAGAATTCTGTGTATGGTAATGTGTTTCAATTATTTCATGACATGGTAACAATATGGATTTTCTGTTACTGACTACTGTTAGGTATTCATTCATCCAAGCATGTTAACTATACCTCAATGCCAAGCCCATTAGTTCCTATTACTCACTCTATTGCACTTTATGCTTGGGTGATTGATTTCTTGACGGTTTTGTATTTGAAATATAAACATTTACATAGTACTTTTTCATGTAAGACAAGTTATTTACCTAGCTATAAATTGTATTTGTCTCTTTTAATGTGGAAAATGTATTCAATATTATAGTATTGCATTTAGTAGAGCATAAATTGTATTTGACTAACTATTAGACTTCAACCAAAATGTTAAGCAGATCTTTTGGTTATCTCAAGAAATCGTTTTTAAGAAAACACCTTTCTTCTTCCCAATGGCCAATATTTGATTTTCTATATCACACCAACTTCCATCAACCTTTAGTAACAAAGCCTCAACACAACAGTTTCCACCAATCACCAACTTTTGATCCAATGTTTTGTCTAGCGTCTGTAATGAGTTGTTTGGTCGCGCAGGCCGGCTCCGCTGACAAGCCCGCGATGCAGCTGGCGGCGGCCAACGTTGGCTCGTACCTCCAACACATGTGCGCCCTGGACATCGACTCCAAGGCGTCGTATGTGCGCCTCTCTGGCATCATCTGTACTATTGGTAAGTTTTTAATAAATCACTTAAATAATGCTGAACAGACTAGCAATAAAGAAGGTAAGAATATAAATAATGAGAAATATAATTAATAACATTTCTAATTTTTCGCAATCAAAGTTTAAAATTTTTCAAATCTTGTCTCAAATCAACTGTTTAAATCCTATATCAAATTAACTGAATATGTTAGAAAGAGAGCATTTAAACTATCTATTACATTTATCTATATCTATACATCTATCTATTCAATTTCGTAAGAAGGTAAGTAAGGCAATCAGGAATACCACCCGCCTGGTCGTAACTTACAATGATCTTTCAGGGATGGGCAAATTTTTTTCTTCGCGTGACAATATTTACTTACAAAATATAATGCGGACCAGGCTATTGAATTTTAGGCTGTATTTTTTCAATAAATAAAAATACATTTATTTGTAAAAAAAAAAGAAATATTTGAAATGAAATAAATGAAATATAATTTATTTGCGCTTGAGAAAGGTACCTACATTTTTGGTCTTAATCTAATTTTCTTCTCTTTCTCAGCTGACAATGTAGCATGCAAATAGCTTTTACCTATTTTATAAATAACAATGACTTCAATGACTTCTTTTGAAAATTTCAAAACAATAGAAACAGAAAATAAACATAACTTATCTTACTACTGTTAAACTACTACTACTACTTACTATTAAAGAAAAATAAAGCAAAAGAAACAAACTTAATTAAAGATAAAATAAAAAATATTATTAATATTTTTTTGTGAAATAAACATTTTGATAAGTACCTATTCTCTGAAACACACGCACTAAAATTTTTGTTTAATGATCGGGGGCCGGACTTCAATCATTCACGGGCCGGAGATGGCCCGCGGGCCGTAGTTTGCCCATCCCTGGATACACATTTGCAACAAAGGTTTCTATAGCACTGAACATCAAATTCATTTCTCCCTTACCCTAGGGCCAGCTTCCCGTGATGTAGCCGTGCTAGAGCAAATGATGGAGACCGGCATGAACGTAGCTCGCATGAACTTCTCCCACGGCTCGCACGAGTACCATGCGGAGACCATCGCCAATTGCAGAATAGCCGAGAAAAACTATAGCGCCAAGCTTGGAATGCCGTTCTCGCTAGCCATCGCTCTCGATACTAAAGGCCCAGAGATCAGGACCGGGCTTTTGGAAGGGGTAAGTTGAAACTAGCTACATTAATATTACATTATCTATTCTATTATTATCAATAGAACCGATGAGTATGGGGTTACGCTTTCTGGAGTAGAAGCCTTCCGCATAGGGGCAGCGCTAATATACGGAAACGACAATATATACGCAAAGTGGCTGGCAGCAGTTGGATGAGAAGAATCTAACACCAACCGGGTTCAGTGGCTTGCTTTAAAAAAAGCTTCTGGACATGGCCTGATGAACTGATTATGATAAAGAAAAGTCGATCTCGATGGCGCGTATGTGATTTACAGATTTCAATGATAGAGGCTTTTGCCCAGCAGTTGAACAGTATAATAGTTTATTTACTTTAAGATTTATTTTTTGAAATTGAACAAGGCTCTTTTAATTTACAAAGTAAGAGTAGAAGGCTTTGATAAATTTTATTGGCAAGGGCTAGACAGAGCCACAATACATAATGAGGGTGGGAACGGATTTTTTTTTTCTATTCTATTAGTTTCAACTTAAAATATGACTTTTTTTTCTGTAATACTGCTAATTACTTCTCAATTTTATTTTATTTTTTATAAATCACCACGTGGTTTTGTTTTTCCGTAAAGATCACTATGCGGCTGTCGGATACGGTGATGTCACGTCATCCGATATATGCCGACTGCCAGCAAACTAAGCGTGTTTAAGCAAATTAAAAATATACAATAACTTTGTAGATACTTATAGTACCGAAATGAAATAAAAACTATATAGGCGTTTTGGAATAACGTCTTTTAAAATGGTATAGGGTATAAATAAACTTTTTTTATCTTTCCCAAGGCTTAGCAACAAAATTTGCGTAAAATCTATCTATATACTTTATTGAACTTCGTTTTCATTAGGGCGGTTCCGCTGAGGTCGAGCTCAAAAAGGGCGAGACCATCAGACTGACCACAGACGCGTCGTTCCTAGAGAGAGGCACCGTTTCCACAATCTTCGTCGACTACAAGAACATCACCAACGTGGTGAAACCCGGCAACAGGATCTTCATTGACGACGGACTCATCTCCGTCATCTGCCAGTCGGCTAGCACCGACACTCTGGTCTGCACTATTGAGAATGGAGGTTCGTACCGTTTTGTTAGTTGAACTTTTTAGTTTCATACTTTTTGGCTAGACGCAACCTCTGCTACTTATGTAGGTACATGTACAATTCCGGTTTGAAGGGTGTCCAGTGTAATTGGGTAGTTGACCGGTAAGTGAATAAAGAAACGGTTTAGCAATTTGCAAAACGATTTTACCATTGAAAATGGTTATCAGATGCAAATCGCCTGAGACCATTACTCCGAGGATTTTGGGAGAATCGAGATGAATATAATACCAAGAGTTGAGGAATTTATCGAGCCACGTGTGAGCGATTGAATTTTAAAAATCGGCTGGAAACTTTTTTTTAAATTTTGAAAAATGCAAAAAAAATCGGGATTTTTGGGGGGTGTTTCTATACTAAATTGTAAATATGTCAACAAGAAAACCAACTTAAGAAAAAATGAAAAAAGGAACTTAGGGTATTAGTTTAGCTACGAAATGGCGAAAAAAATTTGAAAACCGGTTAATAATTGATGATCAAACGAACTTCTTGAAGTGAAGTTCGATCGATATTATATTAGTTGCTTCATTCGAGGATATCTTATTAACCATGTAGTCCTTTTAACTTACTAGGCATAATCGCACGCAGTTTAAAGAGAATCGATAACTCGATTCCCTTTGCCTCTTTTTTTTTTTTTTTTTTTTTTTGGCGCTTTTTGTCATTCGTAATCGGACGCTTCATTTTTTTTTAGAGTCTTCGCCTTAATAAATGTTTTCTAGTATTATATCGGGCTTAGGGTGGGAGGGTCTTTTATATCCTCGAATGAAGCAACTAATATAATATCGATCGAACTTCACTTCAAGAAGTTCGTTTGATCATCAATTATATTTCGTTGCTTCATTCTTCGGATATCTTATTAACCATGTAGATGTTTAGAGACAGCTGAATCTAAAGAACATAGGTATAAATGACATATCATATTCAATAGAAAACCATTTATTAAGGAAACCAAACAAAACAGCGTATTCTTTCTTAGTTTAATCAACTTCATCATAGTTATGATGTTACAAATTTTAATTTAACCTAATAAATTCGTTTGATTAACATTATTATTGTTAATTCCTTTATCAGTGGAACATACCGCAATTGCGAATGTTTCTTCGTTATTTAGGGGACGATTATAAAATCTGGCAAATACTGAAGAAGAGTTGGTCCATCCAGCCGTTTTCCTAATTATGTTTATATCAACTCCGGCGGAAGCAGCGGCCGACGTGGATGCATGTCGTGTGCTATGCGCTCCAAACACATTCACGTCGACGCCGCTTTCTGAAAGTACCTGTCTAATCCATCTACTGATGGTTTGGGACGTAGCCTTTTTGTGTGGTCTCTTAAAAGTCAACAGTAAGTTGTCAACATTTGTTGGTCTTAGGTTTGCAGTAACAGTTAAGTAATCGTCCATAGTTGAGGCTGGACAAATTTTTACGTTGTCCGTAAAGTAAGGTAATTGAAGCACGGGTGGCTCGCGCCCCGCTGCTGAGGTTTTGATGATGTCAGATACCAAAATCCTTAACCCTGAAGGAGACCTACCGATATGAGAAATCTTTATGAGAGACAGGGTCTGTATCCGCTGTCCAGTACAAAGTGCTAACAAAATAGTTAACTTTTTGGTTATCTTTTCCAAGCTAAGAGATCTGTTCGGGTACCATTCGGAAACTAAATTTAAAACTATTTGCGGGTCCCATGTATTAGAATATTTCGGACGTGGGGGTCTTTGTTTGTACATGCCTTTTAGGAGCCGCTTTATTAGCTCGTCTGACCCTAAATTATTCCCTAAGAGTAACGATAGGGCAGATCGATGACTATTGATAGAACTGTAGGAAACCCCTTTTTGGAAAACGTCTACTAAAAAGGTTACTATAGAGGCTATTGGAGGACTCAATACTTCTATGTTGTTCTGTGAACAGAACTGCCACCATAATTTATATGAAACCTCATACTGTTTCATGGTACTTCTGGAGATAGAAGCTATTATGAGATCAAGCGCAACGGGTGGGACATTTCGTCTTATAAACGCCGTCCTGAGAGCGTCGCGGCCCCCAGGGTAAGTCGATGGTGCAGTGGGTGTTCTGACCTGAAACGAGAACGTAAAAGGTCTCTGTTAGGCTTAAAAAATATGACATCAGAAGTGATCATGCTTTTAAGTAAAGGGAACCATGGTTGGCCCGGCCAATAAGGGAATACTAAGATACCCGTTGCTTTTTCGTCCAGAATCTTACGTAAACATTTGAGTATTAACGAAAATGGTGGAAAAGCATAAAAGAAGTTACTTTGCCAATTAACGGTAAAAGCATCGACTGTTATTGCTTCTGGATCCGGCTTCCAGGAGATATAATGTTGACACTTGGCATTGGTGCGTGTAGCAAATAGGTCAATATCAGGTCGACCCAGAGTATGAACTATGGTTTTGAATGCATTGTCGGATAGTTCCCACTCTGTATCAACGTTGATTTTTCTGGATTCTTCATCCGCTTCTACATTATCATGAGTATTGATGTAAGAAGCGAATAGGAAAATAAATCGAAGTTCGCACCACTGCCAAATTTCTCTAGCTAGGTCGTTGAGGTGAGGAAACTGGATTCCTCCGAAGCGATTTATATATCTTATCGCGGTGGTATTATCAATACGGAGTAATATTGTGCAATTTGATAAGTTCTTTGCAAAACATTTTAATCCCATAAACACAGCGAGTAATTCTAAAAAGTTTATGTGAAAGGATAGTTCGTCTTCTTTCCAAGTACCGTTTGCACGGCAACCGTTGCAGAAAGCCCCCCAGCCGGTTCTAGAGGCATCGGTGTATATTTCTAGAGTAAAGCCCTGACCCGACCTTAAAGAGTTGGTTGCAGTCATTATGTTTTGTTCCCACCAGTGTAGATCAGGTAAAATAGAATTACTTAATTTAATTTTTGACTCATAATTTTGGTATTTGTGAAGAGCTAAGTACTTTTCACGTTCTAGCTTCTTTGTATAAACCCATCCATATTTGATGGCTGGGCAAGCAGCTATAAGTACACCGATCAACCGAGAAAAATCTCTAATAGTACACCTGGGGAGCAAACAAAACCTTTTTATTAATTGCAAGATGCTACTTCGTTTATCAATCGGCAAGCCTAACGTCAAGTCAATGGTTTGGTAGATAAAACCTAAGTATTTACAGGTTTGTTGTGGTATTAAAACGCTTTTCTTATAATTTATTACGAACCCAAGGCATTTCAACGATTGTAATGTTGCCTCGACGTTCTGACGGCATTCTAGAAGAGAATTTCCTATGCAAAGAATATCATCTAGATATATTACGGATTTGTGACCCTTGCATCTTAAATGATTAATTACCTCTCTCATTAACTTTGTAAAAACTCTAGGAGCGACAGAGAGGCCATAGGGCATGGCGGTAAACTCATAAAACTGGCCAAAATAAAAGCGCAAGTATTTGCGATGTTTTTCAGCAATAGGGACTAAAAGATAAGATTCTTTCAGGTCAATGGTTGCTAAAAATCCTGCTTGTGGAATGAGTTTAGCAGCTGTTCTATGGTCTTCCATTTTAAAATGGGTTTTAGAAACATATTTATTTAGTGATTTAAGATTAAGTATAAATCTTTTACATCCGTTAGATTTAGGGGCTAGAAATATATTTGAAATAAAATCACCTTTAGAGCGGTTACAAACAGATATAGCCCCTAAACTTAATAAATCTTGAATGGCCAAAGACATTTCAGATTTTTCTTCATGGGACAGTTTGTTACGTGGAGTAAAGTTTTGTTTTACCTTACGACTAAATGGGATAGTATAACCTTCTGAAATCCAATTGAGAATGGTATGATTGTCAGTAATTTTTTGCCAACAGCTGTAGAAGTGTTGGATTCTGCCCGCATGTACCTCTATGTTTGTTGATTTGCAGCACGTTGTTTGTGGTAGCTCGACGACGAAGTCTTCGATTGCGGAGCTGGTGCTGTTCGACGGTTTGGTGGTGCTGTCTTCCTTGGCCCCCCTCGCCCCCCCCTGTTCGACGGCGGATAGCGAGGAGAGCCCCTCCAGTTTCCCTGGGGCCGAGAATAACTAGTTGAGGGTTGTGGAGCTGACGTGGTTGGCGGCTTGACGTTTAAGATATTCTTCTTAATTTGTAAGCTTTGCTTTTCAATAGCCCTTGAAGCTTTTATTTTTTCCGATAGTTTATTTCCGAAAAGCATGTCATCTCGTTCAACGTCTTGAATGATATGCATGAAAGCTTTATCTAAGCCGGGTGTCACGAATTTCTTGCGGGCTTCCGTTTCCATAAAATGGAGGTCGCATAATAGACGACTGCTATCACTAAGGTGTTTTACTGCCAGGAGTCTGTCTGTGTCACTCTCTAAAAGCATCTCCAGACCCTTATTGAGAGCAGTGATGCCAGCCCCCAGTTGCTGTTGAACGCTCTCAACTCTTTTGTCACGAAAACGTGCCGTGTCTGACGCGGCCGCCAAAATCTCTGGGTTCAATTTTGGAGCCTGTAGTAATGGACAATTTTCTGGAATTGGGTTTTGCTTAAGTAGCTTGTCTTTAATCTCTTTACTCAAACCCTTTCTTAGTATGGGTAACCACAAAAGTGGCAAGTTGTCATGTATCTTCGGGCCAAATTTTGGAGCCTCTTCAATGGTATCTCCCAAGGCAGCCAGAATGTCAGGATTCAACTCGGGTGTAACCACTAGTTGCGGATCGGTCTCGACATGGTTAGCGGGGACCTCCTCGCAAGCCGTTTGCGAATTAGTCTCCTCAATTTGGAGCACTGGTTCGTTATCTAAAACAAAATTAAAGCTTATTAAGAACAGGTAAGTACTTAGCTTTATAATTTTTTTTTTTTTTTGGTGGGTAGATTTTTTTTCTTTTTTTTTTTTTTTTTGCCATGTGTTGACCTGACTTTAACGTTTAACAATTAGTACTCATATGTGAGGACCCACGGTCCCCGTCAGAGTATGTTTAACGTAAGATGTATATACAGTATACCGTCAAAATTATCTTCCTGGATAATTTTATGTACCATCGTGTTAACCCACGGTTAACGTCTAGGCAATGAATGCTACGTTGTGTTGACCCTCGGCCAACGTCTACGTGCAATCATGTATGCAATGTGGCATACGCGTTGATTTTCCAGTTTTTAACACTTATTATTTAAATGTAACTAACCTGAATCTCTGTCGGAGTCTGCAGTGTCAGATTCAACGATTCGTTGACGTCTACGCTGCTGCTTTTCCTCTAATCTTCTTATTTTTCGGTGATAATGTTCAATTTTATCACTGTGTTTCCTTTTCGGCATGATGACGCACAGAATTACTTATTTTACTTAACGACTTTTCAAGGCGCGCGCGTTCTTGCCTCGCACGAAAAAAGAATGAAGCGTCCGATTACGAATGACAAAAAGCGCCAAAAAAAAAAAAAAAAAAAAAAAGAGGCAAAGGGAATCGAGTTATCGATTCTCTTTAAACTGCGTGCGATTATGCCTAGTAAGTTAAAAGGACTACATGGTTAATAAGATATCCGAAGAATGAAGCAACGAAATATAATTGTGACCTGTAGGTGGTCCCTTTAGATTTGGTATTGTAGAAAAACGGGTGTAGCTTCTTTGATTATTGACCGATCGTCATGGTAATGGTGTTAAAAGATGCGGATTCAGGCGAGAAGTGCATTCAAGTTGGAATTGTGTTATTTAAAATAAAATATTTTTTTTTTCGTAAATTGTATTCATTTTCAATGCTCTGATTCCTGCGGGGACTGCAAAATCTGTGATTTTTTTTTGAATAGAAATTGTTAGGAATGGCAGTTTGTGACGTCGCGTCGTCACCATTGTGTTCAATTGAGTGTTTATCAAAAACATTTTAGTCAAACAAAAAAAGGTTAATATTTTGAAGAACTGCTAAGTGATGTCATTTAAATGTTTAATGTCAATTTTCCTATTATGGAGTATAGAAACTATTAGAGGCATAATAGTTTGATGTTTTTTTTTAGTTAGCATACTGGTAATGTAAAACTTAAAAATATAAATTAGTTTATTAAAAATTTACCTTTTCGTTTAGTTTGTCTGGTATTGTTTTATTCTTATTACCGGATGGTCTAAATAAAGGGGTATTTATTTTTGAAAAGCGACTTGTTCCTTTTGCAGAAAATTAATTTAAGTTTTATCTGAATCAGCTCGGCAAATTATCAATGTCTTATTGTTTCTGACTTCACACTTATCATACGGGTAAGCACGTGACGTTCATCTCATCTGATGTTAAGTGATGATATGGCCGAAGGTGGAAGCGCACTCCACCCGGAATCCTTAACTACTTAGGCACTGGCTATCTTTTCTCTAGCTACCGGAACATGTAAAATTGACCCATGTATACTATTAATAAAGAGGTAAAGTTTGTGACTTTGTTTGTTTGTTTGTTTGCGGAGGGTAACTCTGGAACTACTGGTCCGATTCCCAAAATTATTTCACTGATAGAATGCTACATTCCTTGCGGGTAACATAGGCTATATTTTATTTTGAAAAAAGTTTTTTTTTAAAATAGCTACGGACTAAGTTGCACACAATATGCTAGTATATTATATTTGACTACGTATTATTTCGTCAGGTACGCTGGGATCACGCAAGGGCGTGAACCTGCCCGGTCTGCCCGTGGACCTGCCTGCCGTCTCCGAGAAGGACAAATCTGACTTGCTGTTCGGCGTCGAACAGGGCGTAAGTACTGAAATTAGCAATTTGACGCGCTGCCAGCCGAACGAAGATTGAATGCGGAAAATTGCGATTCCGTCCTCATTGGCTGCAAGCGTATTTTTTGTTGCAGTAAATAAATTTTAGTAAGCAAATCCGTCAGGATCCGTGGTCATAGGGAGACCGCGCAATAATATTGCACTACCAATACAATACTGTTGTAACTCAAAATATACTATACACATACTATATAATATACAATACTATAAGTATTGTAGTAACTAGTGGGTTTTATTTAAGTTACAACAGTATTGTATTTAAGTAAAAATAAATCGCTGGTTTAATTTCAAGGAAAGGAAGATATTGTTTATATTTAAACTTTAAGGAATGCTAAAGTAAGGAAAGGCTATATAATCTCATTAATAGGCCATTAGCGTATTGTGGCATACTCGTTGACTAATAGTACATTAAAAGAGCTCATAAACCCATTCAAAGGAATTCTCAGCGATGTTGCCACTGCATATTGAACACTATGCAATTGGAATAAGATACGAAATCAATAAAAAATTACAACTGCACCAAGATATATCGAAACAGTCTTACACCTGTTTCCCCTTTGAGAATATAATAATAATAATAATAATAATAAACTTTATTGACATCAGTTTATGTTACAGCTTTCTTGACCATTGAGGTCATTGGATAATACAGAGACAATTTTAAATTTGTTAAAACAAAATTATTTTGTATGGTAAGTATTAAACTATTTTCACATTTTGTCATCTTTATAACTTATTCACAATAGCAATGCTTTATTAAAAACCTAACTGATAGTTACGTACCTCAATGGGTCATTATGGCAAAAATTCATTTAATTAATAAAAATAATCATACGAGTTGTCAAAATGCAAGTCAGTCCACAAAATTTTTAATTAATGTTGGGAAAAAAAAACTAAAAATTTCGAATAACTAAACTGTTATGAAAAAATATTTTTATAGCCATGTCTGAAACAAGAACGACATAACATTGCAAGTAGTTCATTAATTAATTAAAGTTGTAAAGCTATATTTCTATATACAGCTACATTTTTTTATTGCACTTTGACATAACAAGTAGCGGTTACAATATCTTCGACGTAAATCATCTTACCTAAAACTTAGTGATTACAGCTGTTTAGATTTGACTGGTCGATTCGATTTCTGCGATATAGCTGGAGACATACCTATCACACTTTTGAAGTGTGCTCATCATCACTATCAGTCAATAAAAATACATGTTCAATCAAATGGAGATAAACTATAATAAATCGATACTACGTTACCTAATCTTTGTTGATGTGTGATATATTTTGTTTTATATAAGACAATAAAACGACGTGGGCGCCTCTATAAATGCAATCATTGTAAAATAAGCTTTATTGTTTAAATGTTAAAGTATAGTTCAATTCGAAAAGTTCCTATTTTATCCATAGTAATCTGATTTAGTGACGTTTTGTCTTAGCCAAAAGGCGTACGTCTAGCGTTAACCTTGGATGTATGCTAAATATAAATAATACTTTATGTAATAGTAGATGTAAACAATGTCAAATGCTTTAGTGAATAAAACAAGAGCCCTATTTAAAACAGCGCGTGTAGGTATAAAGTTAAAAAAATCTGTAGTTAAAAATACGTTTTTAATGTAGTACCTATATGGTTGTACACTCGACCGCACATCAAGCGTTACACTTTGACCATAAAGTCGCCCTTATTCTGTACGTAATAAACGGAGTTTTTTAATGCTACTGTTACACTAGATTTGGGGTCGATTGTACCATGCCTTTGAAAGTTTCATAGGAAAGCTCTCGTTTGTTTAAATTATTCATTACTAGCTGTGCCCTGCGGTTTCACCCGCGTTAATTAGCGACTGTTCCACTCTTATTAGTCTTAGCGTGATGTAATATAGCCTATAGCCTTCCTCAATAAATGGACTATACAACACAAAAAGATTTTTTCAATTCGAACCAGTAGTTCCTGAGATTAGCGCGTTCAAACAAACAAACAAACAAACTCTTCAGCTTTATAATATTAGTATAGATGTCCACAAGTCAAATAAAGGTGTTTTTAGAGAGAATTTGCTTTTGGCAGAATTTCTCAAATGGCCTTTACAGCGTCAGCGGACTTTACAAATAGAGGTGGTAAGGTAACAAACAAGGTAGTTTGTGCGATACATAAAAATATATGAACTCCTTGCACTATCAGTTTACAATTAAATTTATAAAAAAATAACTATTAGCCCTATAAATAAAAAAATAGATGGTAAATACTGTCTGCGAAGTGGTGTTGCTGAGTCGTCGATAATTGATATTATTATTTTTATTAAACTCTAGTTGCCCGCTCGCGACTTCGTCCCTTTCAGTGAACACCGGTATCCCGTGATGGTTTTACCAACTTGAAATCTTTTTTGTATATGCAAACCAGCGCAAAACCGGTTGTTGTGGAGATTCTTGGGGGAGGCCTTTATCCAGCAGTGGACGTCTTTTGGCTAAGATGATGATGATGATAATACAAATCTTGTCCTGACAATTACAAATACAACAAAAAAATCATTAGCCAAATTGGTCGAGCGTTCTTAAGAGGAAACACTAAGGTCGACTGAATTGAAAAATATGTATGAAAAGTAGACAAAATCAACGTTTCGTAGTCCCCTAATTCCTCCTCCAAAACTGGACCGATTTAATTACTTTTTTTTAATTAAAAATTAAAGAAAGGCTTTAGCTGTGTGTGTCCTTATGTTTTCCTTTTTGTCATAAATTAATTATTAAAAAATATAGGAACCTTTAAAAACCTTGAAAATTGGCCAGAGTTTCCGCTGTTTTTTCGAAATTTGACGATATTATATAAAAATAAAAAAACGAGCGAGCTTTACAGTAGTCGCATATGATGTATAACATTTGACATCTCACCTTAGTAATAAACAATTTTAACATTATTAACATCAATTTTTACTATAAAATAAATGCAGTAAATACTCATTAGAAGACATTTGACATATCAAAATGACCTTTGACAGTCAAATGACACAATATGTCACATTTAATAATAATATGTCATGTTCATAATATCGATTTTTAATTTACAAAATGGCGCGCTTACCCGACTTAACACTGTTACACTGTTACACATACGTCCGTCCCATTTCATGAAATCACTCCCACAAATTGCTTATATATACCTAGAAAGTGAGCGGAAAGATGTTACACATGAAAAAAGTAATTAAATCATTCCAGTTTTGGAGGACGAATCAGGGGACTACGAATCGTTGATTTTGTCTACTTTTCACACATATTTTTTAATTCAGTCGACCTTAGTATTTCCTCTTAAATGATGCTCTGACATACATTTGGCAATTGTTTTTTAATAATATAGAATATAAGTAATATTTAAATTAAATTTTGATATAGTAGGAATAAGTTCTGATGAAACTTGTTAGGAAACTTAACGTGTTACATAATAACTTTTGTATTAACGAATGCACAACCCACAGGTGGATATGATCTTCGCGTCGTTCATCCGCAACGGTGCCGCACTCCAAGAGATCCGCGGCATCCTCGGCGACAAGGGCAAAAACATCAAGATCATCTCCAAGATCGAGAACCATCAGGGCATGGTCAACCTGGACCAGATCATCGCGGTCAGTGTTTATCGAAACAAAGTTTTTGAAGGAGCTCGATGGCGTAGTGGTTAACGTGATTGGTACGCGATTTCGGAAAAAAATATTGCATAATTACATTCTTTTATACTGTGTACCAGAAAGAATCCCTCTTTCTTATCTTCTACATACATTATTTAGCAATAAGAGAATCAAATATACATAAGAGAGAGATAAAGGCCGAGCTTTTTCCTAAACTGTGAAATGTAAAAGTAGTTATGGTGTTTTTTTAAATATATATTTATATTTAAAACTGTGATGGTCCTAATAAAATTGAACTAGCTTATTATAAAAATAGTAAAATATGTTTAATGGATATGTAATATTTTCAGGAGTCGGACGGTATCATGGTGGCCCGTGGAGACCTCGGCATTGAAATCCCACCAGAGAAGGTGTTCCTTGCACAGAAAACTATGATCGCTCGATGCAACAGGGTAAGTTAGATGGAGTATTTAGATTGGAGATATTAGAGGTTTTTATTTTTAATATTTTATTATGGACTTACAACTAGAAAATAAGAAATAAGATATAACTACTAAAAAATAATTAAACTTAACTTAGGTAGCTATTATGCTCTTTTTACATTTGTTGAAACTGATGAAGTTATAAACTATTTTAGAGTGCAAACTAAATAAGTATAATTAATATAAATAAATGTTTATATAAAATACAGTGTAAAAATTAAACGCCCACCTGACCCAGCCAGGAATAATATATAAATATTTAATTCAGCTTAAGTGTAGCAATTAACACTTAAAAATATAAAGTTAAAAATAATTAATGTAATCAGGCGTTATTTTTAAGGAAATTCATAGCACAAGTTTCAATATGCTCAATAAATTATTTTGTATTATTTGTATTATAGCAATGATTAAAAAAAATATATATTAGACAACATCACATACATTTTTTTATGGCAAAGATTATTATTTATAACGCTAATAGTAAATAATGCGTCGCCGTGCTCTGTACACCAAGTATTTAATTCAGAGTAATAACTTGCTACAAAATTTCCAAATATCTCTATTTTTCGTTTTTGTAAACTATTAGTATGTATTGTCAACAATTGGCGTCTTTGCCGTACAGGGCACGCTATCGCTTGTCGATTATACCTGACTGTGGCAGTCAAATGATTAGTTAATATTATGATAAAAGTGTATTAAAAATTTGTATATTTTTTTGTTTAAAGGTGGGCAAGCCCGTGATTTGCGCCACCCAGATGCTGGAGTCGATGGTGAAGAAGCCGCGGCCCACGCGCGCCGAGACCTCCGACGTCGCCAACGCCATCCTCGACGGCGCCGACTGCGTCATGCTCTCCGGGGAGACCGCCAAGGTATGTGCCCGGCTGGTTATAACCCAGGCGAGCTTGGAACCTAGGTGAGGCAACCCAGGCGAGTTTAGAACCTAGGTGAGGCAACCCAGGTAAGTTTAGAACCTAGGCGAGGCAACATAAGCGAGTTTAGAACCTAGGTGAAGCAACCCAGGCTAGTTTAGAACCTAGGTGAGGCAACCCAGGCTAGTTTAGAACCTAGGTGAGGCAACCCAGGCGAGTTTAGAACCTAGGTGAGGCAACCCAGGCGAGTTTAGAACTTAGGCGAGCTTACAACCCGGGTGCCAGATGCCTTATGATAGAAGTATGCTTTAAGGTGGATATATGTACACTAGAGCATTTTCTCTATTTCTATGTAATATAACGTTCTTACGAATAGTACAATACAGGTAAAGCTCAGTTTCCAAAGCATTTCCATGTTTGACGTCTGGTTCGTAAGGGTGATACACTAGAACATATCATTGAGCGGCTCGTTGTTCTGTTACAAGTCAAAGCTTGCAAAGCAAAAATTCATAGTGTAACAGAACAACGAACCGCTCATGCGGTTCGTTGTTCTGTTACAAGTCAAATCTCTAGTCTATACTCACCTTTAATTGTGCGTTGTTGTTTTTCCCAGGGCGACTAGGAGCGGTTCGTTGTTCTGTTACAAGTCAAAGCTCTAGTCTATACTCACATTTAAGTGTGCGTTGTTGTGTTTCCCAGGGCGACTATGAGCGGTGCGTTGTTCTGTTACAAGTCAAAGCTCTAGTCTATACTCAAATTTAAGTGTGCGTTGTTGTGTTTCCCAGGGCGACTATGAGCGGTGCGTTGTTCTGTTACAAGTCAAAGCTCTAGTCTATACACACCTTTAAGTGTGCGTTGTTGTGTTTCCTAGGGCGACTATGAGCGGTTCGTTGTTCTGTTACAAGTCAAAGCTCTACTCTATACTCACCTTTAAGTGTGCGTTGTTGTGTTTCTCAGGGCGACTACCCGCTGGAGTGCGTGCTGACTATGGCCAATATCTGCAAAGAGGCCGAGGCCGCTATCTGGCACAAGCAGCTCTTCATCGACCTAGTCGGGGATGTAAGTACTATTTTAATAAATAAAACTCAGTAATGGGATGAATATTTAAGTAATAAGTTTAACTAAATGTCGGATTCTTTTTATTCCACATTGCTATGCTTGTATTTTAAATACTTATTTGTCATATGTGATGTAATTGCAATAAAAATAAAAATATTAATAAATTTGATCTTAACTAACATTTTACCGCTGGTGCTGGAACGTCCTGGGTTCAATTCTCAGTTGGGCAAGTGTTTCGGATTATTCGATGCATATCGCGGGTGTGATCACCGAAATCAATAGACAAATAAATCTTAATTTGCGTAAATCAATCAACTGTAACGATGACTTTATTTCAATGTCTGATGAATGACCTAGAAATTGAACTCTATGATATGGACCTTTTGGGTATCTGATTGAGACGTCACTATAATTTTTTTTTGTTTTTTTTTTTAAGTAAAATAATAACATTATTTTTATTCTATCTTATAAAAATACTTAAACGATGTGTTAGACTAAGACGGTTTTAAGATGTGGAATCTTCAAAAATAATAACATTTGGCCAACTAATGTTCTACTTGAAGAGCCCTATTCCACGGTATATCTGTTACTATTTACTACCCAGGGGTGCGATTTTTAAAGTAATTACTAATTCTCACGCTATGATATCAATTACGAGTACGTCTTCTCACTCCTATTTTTGACATCGAAGATTCTCGAACGTTATCTTAATAATGAAATTGTAAATAATGCTAAAATGGTTATATTTCATAGTGTATTTCATGTCACTTTTAATTTCGAGATCACCGGGGGTGCGATTTTTGAACCGGTGACTAAATCTCATGCTACGATATCATCTACGAGTGCGTCTTCTCACTCTTCCTTAAAGTCACTGGTAACACATTTTTGGTACCTACCGAAAATTCTCGAACGGTATGTATCTTAAATTTTAATAATCATATTGAAAATAATGCTGAAATCAATAAATATAACATAGTGTTATGTAGTGTATCATTGTAGGGGTTGGGGTCAGTATATTGATGTAAAACACCGTCCTTTACCAATAACACGTATAATGGCCACAAAATACAGACAAACAGATAGATTTTGGACAAGGCACGTTTTACAATGGTTTCGCAAGGTAGTATGGTGTCGTTCCGAAAGAGGCTAGCGGCAGACTGGCGGGCACGGCCACGGTGGCTCGCGCCGTTCTCCAACGGACATGGCGCGGAGCGACATCAAACTACCCTATAGTTAGCACAATAAAAATACAAAAAATAACAATTTCAACGTTTAAATGAGCGCGTCGCTAACAATCATGTCAGTTTTAATTTAAAATTTAGTTTCAGTAGAATGGCAATAAATGTTTATGTAGGTATAGTTTATTAAATTTATTTAACTCAACTTAATACTATCATTACAGTAATGTATTATTGTGTGTACTCGTATTGGCTTATTACTCGTATTATTCGTTTAAAAAATAAACGCGATACGTATTTTATGGAACGAATAAGTATTAGGTAGTTCACATTCATTACATGGTCTCATTAGTTTCAAATAAATAAAATGTGTAGTATTTCCATAAATTATAATATTAGTCCTTACCTATGAAATTGACGTTTTGTATGAAGATTTTTTATAAAATTATATTTTTCATATTAACGTTTTTTTAATTTTCTTAGCATCTATTTATGTTTACACTATAAAAATTGTAGAGTAGTGTGTTTGTTTCACTTGCTAAATATAACAGACATTAAAAAGAAAAAAAAATCAAGTCCCTTCAAAGCTACAATGAAACAAAAGGTGAATTCCGCGAACAAAAAAAAGAAGTCAAAAAAAATTGGGTGATAAAGACACAAAATGAATAATCATTGTTATTACTGAAGCCTACGTAAAATAATCGTATTTAAAGTCCTAAAAAAACCTTTTAATAAGTAAGAAAAAAACGTCAATTTCATAGGCAAGGACCCAATATTTATTATTGTTTTTAAAGACACGTTCACAAGTGCATTATTATGCCTAAATTGAATAGTTTTTTTTATTTTATTAAAAGATCACCAGGTGCGATTCAAAAACCGCTCCCCCGGCCCCATACATTCGTTTCCTATCTCCTGCATAGCGGGCATTGCAGGTCAAAGCACCCATCGAGCAAGCCCACGCCGTCGCCATCGCGGCTGTGGAGGCGTCCACCATCTGCCTGGCGTCCGCCATAGTGGTGATCACCACGAGCGGGCGGTCGGCGCACCTGCTCTCCAAGTACCGGCCGCGCTGCCCCATCATCGCCGTCACTCGGCATGCGCAGACCGCGCGCCAAGCTCATCTGTACCGTGGCGTACTGCCACTGGTCTACCAAGGTAGGAGTCAGGATAACTTACTTCTTCATACTTTTAGCAAACTTTTTTCTTCCTAGCGTGTTTCAAAGTAACAGTCGAAGTCAAATTGTCGTTCAAATTCATGTATTCAATTGATAAGTACACTTTTCAATCGTTTTTTTTATTTTACACATTTAGGACGTTTTTTAACTGAGGATTTCGTCCGGTGATCGTCTACCAAGGTACGATTGCTGGTAGACTTGTTCCTTTTAGCGAGTATCTCGTTCTGTAGTCGTCTACGAAAGGTTCCTGGCAAACTTCATCTATTTCTACTTCCTAGCGTTGATGCCGTCCCGTGGACGTCTACCTAGGTCTATCAAGCTTCGTCGTGTCAGCAGAGTAGTGATCACCACCGGCGGCCGGTTCGCACACCTGTTCTTATGGTGACTTTTGCGATTATCTTTTTTTCGTGTTACCCCTTAACATTTGCACGACTTTTATTATTTTTGTAAAAAAAAAATTTTTTAAGGCCCTGGAATGTATTAAAAGCTGGTTCGATGAACCCATCATAAATTATATAAAATATCGTAAGATTTACCTGTTTTCTACTCATTTTCACTTTTTTCACCACTTTTTATCAGAATTTACACTCACAATATGTTCGCAAATGTCACACTAACAAAAAAGTTTCAACTCGCGGGTATATTTAAAACTTTTTGACATAATGTCACATGAAGATTTTTTTTCGATGCGTTCTATTTCGTTTAGAAACTGTTCAAGATGTAAAATAAAAAATAAAAAAACAACCAATCCTTGGTCTCTTGACATTTTTTTTTCTTGTAAACGGTTTGATGGAAATTTTCATCACGATGCAAAGAAGGGCATTTATTTTTATTGGGCGTCAACACCGCCATTTGTTGTATTTTTGCAATAAAAATAAATAAATAAATGTAATACATTGGACACAAATTTTGTTGCGAACAAATTACAACTCTGAAAAGTAAAGAAGACTTTACTTACTATACTTACTCGTTCTTCCCATCGTCCCATCGTCCCATCGCTATTGTCTCTGTTCAACCCAAAGGTAGCATAAATGGAAGTGCACCTGGCTGGTACCTCATACGGTGCAGGTTCAAATCCCGCTCGTGGATTTCTTTCACAACTTTTTCGAATATATAAATTTGATAGTTTCTGTATTTTAGCTTTTATTAAAACATATAATAAATGTTATAATGGTACCTCACCACACCGCAGAGTCGGTGGCCGGCGACTGGCTGAAGGACGTGGACAACCGCGTGCAGTACGGGCTGAAGTTCGGTCGCGCGCGCGGCTTCCTGCGCACCGGCGACCCCGTCGTCGTGGTCACCGGCTGGAAGCAGGGCTCCGGCTTCACCAACACCATGCGCATCATGTGAGATCACCACCTGATTACAACCCAGTTTAAGTCCCACTGCTGATTTTTTTTTTTAGGTTTTATTCCAAAGATAATGGTTTCTACCACGCTGGCAAAGCTATCAACAGCCCATCATCAGCTTCTATTTATTTATTACTAGCTGTCCCGGCGGGCTTCGTACTGCATTTCTTTTTTTTTATAGCCTATGTTACTCAGCGCTAATGTAGCATTCTAATGGTGAAAGAATTTTTTAAATCGGTCCAGTAGTTTTTGAGTTTATTCGTTGCGAACATACATACATACAAAAATACAAAGCTTTCCTCTTTATAATATTATATAAATTTCAATTATCATGCCTATCTATGTGTCCCACAACTGGGCTTGCGTCTTGTTCTATAGATAGTATCACCGCCACGCTGGTGCAACAACACTATGTGTATCGAGTAACTCTTTCAACAGCCCATTAACGGCTTCTAGCATAGATATTGTGCACGGTCGACCCTGTAGTAGAGGTCACCGGCTGGAAGCAGAACCCCGGCTTCACCTACACTATGCACATCATGTGAGATTGCCACCAGCTTGTTCATAACCATTGCTGGATTAAGATCTTGCTCCGTGGATAATAGTACCTACCAGTAGCGAAGGGTGGATGTCTGAAGAAGGGAAGCCGCACTAATAAAAATTTGCAATCCAAAAACCTTGCACCAAAAACCATATCAGTAAAAATAAAAGTTTTTCTGTACTTTATAAAAGACTCATCCATTACTAAACATTGTGTGTTATATGGATGAATGAATATAACTCGTTAAGAAATAATGTTTATCGGTCTAAAATATCATGTTGACCATTTTCTAAAGCGAAGCCGATGGGAATAAGGTTATATGGAGTCTTCACCACTGGTACAGATCGCGCCAAACTTCTAGTCCCCTCTGAAGTTGGCGCGATTCGCGTCGCAGTAGTAAAAAATAGGCGTCAGTAGGGCGAAGGCGGGGACGAGCGGTAGGGCCTGGCTGTGTACAGCTGCGCGAAGTAACTTTAGAGGGGACTAGAATTTCGGCGCGATCTATACCTACCACGATTGAACTATTATCACAAAACAACACTTCACATTATGTGAGGCTAATAACACCTTGTAAGTGTAAGCCTTGTAACATAGGTAATAGCACCAACCATCTGGTACAACAACACTATGTGCCTTACAAATAAACAAAGAATAAGGTCTGAATAGTTATTCCGTGTTTTGTTCCTGTCATGTAAACGTCATTTCAAGTTAGAGTAAAAGAGACAAAACAAGGAATAACTATTAGACGCTTATTCTTTGTTTATTTGTAAGACCCTTTGTGTATCACGTGATGGTAATAACAGCTTGTGTACTTTCCACTTCTAGGCCTCTAGATAGCATGATGGGTGCTGATAGAAAAATACTATGCATATAATGTAAATGTAATCAGTGCGTCCTACCCGTCATGACATTCGGAGCCGAAACGTGGACACTCACGGTAGGAGTGGTTCACAAATTTAAAGTCACTCAGCGAGCTATGAAAAGGGCTATGCTCGGAGCTCGAAGTTTCACTGAAGGATCGACTTCGGAATGAGGTGATCCGACAGAGAACGAAAGTAATCGACATAGCCCATCGGATCAGCAAGCTGAAGTGGCAGAGGGCCGGTCATATTAGCCGCAGAACCGACAACCGTTGGGGTAAACGAGTTCTCGAGTGGAGACCGCGCATCGGCAAACGTAGTGTAGGACGCCCTCAGACTAGGTGGAGCGACGATCTTCGGAAGGTGGCTGGCAAGAGCTGGGTGGGAGTAGCCGCGGATCGTGCTCGGTGGCGTGCACTTAGAGAGGCCTATGTCCATCAGTGGACTAGTATAGGCTGATGATGATGATGAAGATGATATAATGTAAGATCACCGTCACCTCACGTCATGAGGCTTTGACTCATTGATGTTAGCACCTACCACGCTGATACAACAACTCTGCGCATCTTGTTAAGCTACCATCAGCTACTTCGTCCCAATGCTAAGCTCAGGCTTTGTTCCATCACTACATAGTATAAAACAAAGTCGCTTCCCGCTGTCTGTCTATCCCTATGTATGTATGTATGCTTAGATCTTTAAAACTACGCAACGGATTTTCATGCGGTTTTTTTAAATAGATAGATTGAGTCAAGAGGAAGGTTTATATGTATGAATACATGCATAATATAATAGAGAAACACTGATAATATCAGCTTTGCACCCGTGCGTAGCCGGGGCGGGTCGCTAGTAGATAATAAATAGCAACTACCACGCTGGTACAGTCAACGTCACATGATCTGAGCGTTCAAATCTACCAAAATATCTGAATATTATTTTGACAAAAATCAACCTTATTCCAAGATGTTAAGGTGCCCTTTCACTTGTGTTCAGACGTCAATCAAAAGTGTACTTGTAGATTCTACAAGTACACTTTTGATGTAGATTATATGATGATATTCAGATAGATGTCAGATATTGTGGTAGGTTTAAACGATCAGATCTTTTTGACGTTAGCTGCACAACAACAGCATATTATGTGTGCCCACCATCAACCAGTATACTTTCCAACAATGGGCTTAGGACTTGTTTCATAGATAATAATAGCACCTATGACGCTGGTATATTATAACACCATTCGTATTATGTGAGATCACGATCATTTTGTATACTGCCAACAGCTTGGCTTAAGGCTTAGGCTAATTAAATATCTGGATGATTATAAAATCCATTAATTTTTAGATCTTTAGTTATAATATTAACCAATAAATAAATTATATATTTTTCTTTTCAGCAACGTGGAATAATGTGGTGCCCCGCACAAAGTGAATATTTTTGTTAAGTATTAGCGCAAGAGCAAGTGATATCTAACGAGATCTAGAAGCGTTACCGTATAATGTATGTATAAATAAAGAAATGTATCTGTAAAAATGTTACTCGAAATCCTTGATATTTAGTTCTAGGTGTATTTATTACGGATTTATTTATGATACCAGGAGTATTGAAATTGAATGTTCGCGTAATGAATAGAATAAATGTTTGAAATGTATTTGGTTTTTTACTTTATTATAATTTATCCTTTGTTTTTTTTTATTTATTTTTTATTTTATTAAGGAAACACAGCTTTATATCACACATATAAACAATTAAAAAATATAATACAGTAGCATTTAAAGTTTCCACTGCTAACTTGTTCAGAATTAACTACTTGTTGAACAACAGTGCGAAAGAAAAAATAAAGTAAATATCATCCCATTAATTAATATGGTATCACGTCTTAATTCATAGACCAATAAATTTACTACACCAGCTACAGTTGCTTTCCATGTTTATTTATAGCACAAGTCTGAGGTCATAAAAATATTGTAGCGTCAGCAGAAGTGGAGCGGACTTAGATAGAGAAAGAGAAGTAATGGAAAGAAGTACCTAGTATAGATCGCGCCAAACTTCTAGTCGCGCAGCTGTACACAGTCAGGCCCTACCGCTCGTCCCCGCCTTCGCCCTACTGACGCCTATTTTTTACTACTGCGACGCGAATCGCGCCAACTTCAGAGGGGACTAGAAATTTGGCGCGATCTGTACCTCAACTTTCAACGTAATGTGTAGGTAGGTATATTGAACAATATTTGTTTGACACTCTTGATCAAATTGAGGCTATAAGGGATTGCGCAGACGACGGACTTATGTCCGCGAAATTTCTTGTTCGTCAGAATAGAGATCGCTTACAAATTAGCACACAATGAAGTGAAATGTAAAGTAACAAAGCAAGCGGACAAAAAAGTCTATCGTCTGCGTAATCCTTAACAGATCCTAAATTTAATGTGCGCCAGCGGCGGCAGCGACAACTGACACTTGCAGTGCTAAATTCTCGAGCTACAAAATCTAAATTTATTTTACATTTACAAGTAACAAATGTTTCATATTTATTGCAAACTGAAATATATAATGTTTCATTTTCTGAGTTAAAAAAGTGATAACAGCGCCATCTAGTTTGAATATAGTAAATTAGTCGACATCCAATTGCTTTTTTAAATATCTTCATTTCATAGCGTTTAGGTCCGAGTCTGTTACAAAAGTATTACGCTGTATGTCTGCGTTAGGTAAATAGATGGAGCTGGAAGACTCCATCTGGTATTCGAAAGTTATTGCGCAAAATAGTTAATTTTGAACTACGAACTATAATAAACGTTATGAGGTCATCGTCTTATTACCCTTAATAAGGCTCTGTCGATTTAACAGACACCATAATTATATATTTATACCTTAACCTCTCAAGGTCCAAAATCTAATTGAAAAAATTAAATATGCTGTGACCGTTCAAAGGGTTAATTTAATTGTACATGAACAAAGACGACACGCTAAAATAATCCTTGTTACAACGCTTCAAAGACCATGTTCAAATACACATGAAAGTGATTATTAAGGTCGGGACTTTGTTGTTATTCCTAAACAGTAGTACAAGGAGCTAATGAGCATTTCAACGTCACGACACTTCCCGATGCGAGCTGTCAACACTAGGACAACGCGACGCCACCAAGCCACGATGTGCTAGATAAACACTATTGTCTGTATTATTATAGTCACTACCTGACATGCTTTTGGAGATAATTCAATTCAATCTAGTCATTGTATTGCTCACCATAAGCTACAAAAAGTGTTGCATTATATTCATTATAAGTTGGACGTTATGGGGTCGGTAGGGCATGCATCATGACAATGTTTGAAACAGACCAAATTATAGGTCTGTGGTTTGAAAGGGACTTTTACATGGACTTAAAATAGTTTGTATAGTTTAAGTTAATTTTATTTTTAAGTGCCAATTGCTGCACTGAAGCTGAATTAAATATTTATAAAATACAGTGAAAAAATTAAATGCCTACCCGGCCCAGCCAGGAATGGGACCTGGGTCTTCCACAATCCGGGCGGCTGCACTGACCATTATTATTATTTACATATATATATATATTAGCGGCCGCCCGCAGTTTCCCCCGCGTGGTTCCCGTTCCCGTGGGAATATCGGAATAAAAATTATCCTATGTGTTAATCCAGGTTATAAACTATCTGTATGCCGAATTTCATCCAAATCCATACATCCGTTGCAACGTGAAGAAGCAACAAATATACACACATAGGTACACACAAACTTTCGCATTTATAATATTAATAATAACTGGACCCGGCGGAATTCGTACCGCTTTGACAGTTTCCATTCATTCTCGTGGGAACATCATGATAAAAACTATCCAATATATCCAGGTTTTACACTATCTGTATACCGAATTTCATCCAAATCCATCCATCCGTTGCAGCGTGAAGAAGCAACAAATATACACACATACACACAAACTTTCGCATTTATAATATTAGTGTGATTATATTATTAGCCTTCCCGGTAACATAATGGTCAGTGCAGTCGCCCGGATTGCGGAACACCCAGGTTCGATTCCTGGCTGGGTCGGGTAGGCATTAAATTTTTTCACTGTATTTTATAAATATTTAGTTAATTTTATACTTACAATGCGTTTTTTAGTACAGACGCGTGCACATAATATCAACCTATCCAAAACTGTTAAATTTCTTCAATAAATATTCAACCTTAAGCCATATAAATAAAGTTCAAAGTCAATTGAGGAAAATTGACAGTCTGTAGTAGTCTGGGCAGGCGTGTGTAGGTGGTACCCCTGTACGATTGTCCTTTGTAAGTATAGAGCAATTTGACTGGTAATTTCACGTTTTGATATTGCGTACAATTGAACTGGTAGGCTACTCTTGACGCAAACTCAATCTCAATACAATTCCAATGCGAATAAGATGTATCGATATTGGGATAAGTTTCGCAATTTCGGAACGCCCCATCTCGATAATAATTTGTTCACTCAATTTCCACGCAATTTCATTCCAATGTCGCTATTATCGCTTTTAAGAGTGCCATTTGAATTTTTTAGATTTGGGATTGGAAATTGATTATTGCAATTGTGTTTCAAGAGTTACCCACCTGGATGAAGTTCGCTTAGAATCCGGCTAGGTGTCGACTACCTTAAAATTGCTGTTTTCCGGTTTGAAGGGCATTAGATTACAGAACAAAGAGGCATAACAACTGAAACTTAAAGGGTGACACTCCATTGAAGCTGGGCTGAGCTGAGCGGGGTCGAGCTATGTGGAAATGAACCAATACTGGAGCAGAGCTGAGAAGAGCCTTTAAAATAAAGGCATTCTATTAGTTGATTTCCACACAGCTCGGCCACCTCAGCTCAGCTCAGCTTCAATGGAGTGTCATCCTTATACTCGACTACGTTAGCCTTTTGTTTTCCATGAGCTGCGGCGGCGGTCGCTTTCCACCAGACGGGCTTTACATGCTTTACCTAATTCGCCGGATCGAAACATTAAAAAAAAATATAAATTCAGTAACAATTTAATAATGAAACAACGGTTTTCTAAAAGATTCTTAAATTCTCTAAAAACCTCGAAAACTGTTTTTGGTCCTTCGACCTTTTGATTGTTTTCGCGGTTGCATCGCAAATGCTCATATTGCAGTGTCATAAATTGAGATCAAAAACAGGTAACTCAGGTAACGTAGGAACTCGTTTACACCGCACCGATAACGTACATATCTAGAAGTTAATACCTACAATGGGAAATTACTTTTCATCTCCGTTATTACGATAAAGTTAATACAATGAAACTACTAGCGTAGCATGTAAATTAAGGGCGTAAGATTATCCTTCGCTGGCTAAACTGTCATCCTGTCAGTTTGGCGGGAACGTCTCATCGTAGGTCTTCCTATTGAAAATAAAAAATAAAATGATTTACTAAAAAAACACGCTCATCAATCACCGCATGCTCGCCGTACTCCTAGAGTGAACGGTCTCGCTGCTATGCAATGTCTTCTGCGCAAGGCCAGTGTCAATGGTTGTTCCGACTGCGAGTCACTATAGAGCGGCAGCAACTACCCTTTATGACGTGGAGAGCGTAAAATAAATCGTTTCTTGGCATCTTTTGTGCCTGCAGTCAGTTTTGTGTAGGACTGCAAAGCAGACGCTTTCGCGAACTACTTATAGCTACGGAGTTTCACTTTGAAAATAAAAACAGATCGTCTGTCTCATTTCAACCTTAAGTGGACAAAACTGAAGCCGATACAAAAGTGATATAGCAGTGATGTTTATAAAACACAGTGGACTTTGTTGACATTGTGACAATAGTGGACTTAGAACTTGTGTGCCGACCGCTTTAGAGGGGAGGGGAATAAATCCAGCGCCCCTATCTAGCAGCAGACGTGTCGCCACCCCGATCGATCCCGTAACGCGGCCCGCACCACGCCGCCGACTAAAAATAACCGGCGGCCGATCAGTACCGGCGCAACAACCGCGCGTGTCGCCCGCTGCGCCCGCGCATCACAACCATGGCGGAGACTATCGAGGAGACTTACGAGAGCGCGGTCACCCGCAAGGTGGTCCGCACGAACCTCAAGATAGAGGAGGTGAGGATCACACGACAGTTTACGTAATGCCGCCCGCGCGCCACTAATATAGCCGACGCCGCGCCTGCTCACATAACAGATAACACGCTTGACAGTGAACACGGGAGTAAACATCCTACACTCACCACGCACTCAGGACGCGGAAAACTACACTTTTCAGGAAGCTCACTATTCTATAATGGGATTGGTCAGCCACATTCTTTTGTCGCGTTTGTCCCGTCGCCGGTGACAGACGTCTTGTTTCCGGATGTCCAAAAGTATTCCGGGAATATGACATTAGCCCCATTCTCGGGTCGTAGATCGGGCGCCTCTGCTCCGTGGCGCGCAAGGTCCGCGCAACCGACGTCAGTGGTGGAAGTGTGTGCGCAATGCGCCACTTGATCATTTGTGCCGATGCAAATAGATCGGGGGAACTGAATGAAAGTTTCCGTGCCCACCTTGACGCGTGTGCGTCGACCTGCACGCTATGGACACGTGCGACCTTGCACCACAACACACAACAAACACTGAACATCCAATGGACACTACTCTTAAAAACAGAAAAGTCTCACCGACTTTCAAATCACATACACACTACAACACACATACATGCATAACAAAACGTAAGAGATATCAATATGCAAGTCTTTTTTACGAATCAACGCATCTTATTAGTGTCGCATGATGCATCATCTGGCTTACAGAGCGTGACACGCCGCGACATATTTACCCAAATACATTAAAGCAGCCGTCGAACAAAAGTCAAAAGTACTCGGCGGACTTATTACATTCCATCAGTGAATTAACAATGATTGTCCGACGCGACTACTGCCCGTTTCCAAAGCGCAAAATCCAATGGAAAAACGCGTCGTGGCATATTTTCGTCTTGGCTCACATCCTAGTTTATCTGCTACATTACGATGTTTATTCACAATACGAATGCGAGCATTTATGTGTGTGTCCGGGCCACTTGCGCTTGGGGCTACACAGTTCAAAATGAAGAAGATATCCGTGTCCCCTAATACGTAGTGATAGGCTTTAGCTGGTAAATACGAGGTTACATTAAAAAGTCGATAATTTTTCAATTTTATTCAGTGTTTTCACTAGTGACAACCTTAAAAATCAACCAAACCATTGCTTGTTTAATTTAAAGTAATACCCATGTGTTGTTTTTAGTGTACTTTGGTAAACAGCGTAGAAAGGAAGCTGCTTGCTTACTTATTAAGTGTTATTAAACAGCAAGATAACAATTGTCGTGTAGGCAGGCATTAGTTCCGCGTACCGACACCAGTGAAACGCTCCGACAGCATCACGTCACAACAAAATGATGCAGAGACGTAGAAAACTAACGATTACACTACGATTCATGATCATGACATACCGAAGACAGTGAATTTACATTCTCGCGAGAATTAACGCCGGCCGGCGCCGGTCTAACGGCGTGCGGTCCCGAGTTCCCCATTGTGTTACCCATGGTCGCGGGTTCAAAGTAGTAAAATGCTTATTGCAAAACCATTATGTGTAGTACACTCGTGTTCAACGTTTCAAGCCCAGTGTTCGATACCGTTTTTTTCGCCAATAAATAACATACTTAGTTTTAACATGACAGCTAGCAAGCAGATGGTGTATTCAATTGTTACTAAACTTTTCAGTTGCTGACCTATTTTAAAGGAAGACATGTTGACTGGTTCCTTTTGAAAACTGGAGCCACTACTTATATTTATAAATCAAATTTAAGACAAAGATAGAGGAAGCGTTAATTCACAGTAAAGATATAAATATTAAATTAATCAACAAATATAAAGAGGCAAATGTTTGTGTGTGATGAACTATAAGTTGAAGAGCTCATCGGATGGGTGACCAAAAATTTATCATCTCGAGCTCCTCCGTGCTTCGGAAGGCACGTAAAGCCGTTGGTCCCGGCTGGATTAGCAGTCGTTAACAACCACCAATCCGCACTGGGCTCGCGTGGTGGTTTATGGCCCGTTCTCCCTATCCATCCATAGGGAAGGCTCGTGCCCCAGCAGTGGAAACATAAAATAAGCTGATGATGATGATGATGATAGATGATGATGAACTATAAGTATAGCACAAGATGTAGCTAAGTCATGGATGATGATACTTAGGTATGCTTTGTATATATTTATTAGTTATCTAGTAACCATAGTAGGTAGTTGAAGGTTATTGCTTCTTTTCAACTGTTATTTTTGCATACACAATTCTATATTGGAAATGCCTCAAGTGGCAGTCGTTTTATCGATACGTAAGTACACTTGAATTATAGATATCGTTCGCTTTCGATATAGGACCTAATGGAATAATAACAAACTGAAATTGTTAATAAAAAAATGTTTCTTTTTAATTGCAAAGGTCAATTATGTAAACATTTGTAACGTTAGCTAAAAGCTATGGAATTTTATAAGTCTCTGTTCAATTTGGGACTAGAGCAACTTCACTTTTGACACTTCCTGTGTGAAAGCTCACTTTTATCATATTTCCATTCAATTCCCTTAAAAACATTTTAATAGTTTTAACTTAAACACAAATCAGCTAAACGCTGCGTTTTTACATACAAATATTTATATTTACATATTTATATCTGAATGCCGAACCCTGAAAGGCAAACTTTTGGCATTAGTTCGTATTTTTCGTATACATCAAAGGTTAGTGCTCTGACATTACGAATGTTTTTAAACATACCTTTAAATTTTAGAAATGGTAATCAATTATATTTATATATCTACATAACTAACTTTTATGAACTCTAATATATTGATAGAAAGGTAGCTAATTAAATAAACTACGGAAAGAAAAGGAAAAAAGTAGAGTGGAAACTAGAATCGTATTCACAAAGCTTTGTATTTCTTTCGAAATACTTATATAAAAAACCACCACGTAATTATATTAAAATAAGGTATTTCGAAATTAAAAGTGACTCTACTCTATACACTATTAAATTTAGTTTTGCATTATTCACAATTTGTTTATTAAGATACACACCATTCGAGAAATTAGGCGTCAAAAAATTATACCCAGTGACATAAAATTATAACCAGTAACAAATTTTGCCACATAATGTTTTCGTTAACGTAATCGAATGACAAATAACTTACAGTGCTTAAAGTACATAATTTAAAGCTTAATGTCTCTCTTTGAATAGTTGAATAATAGTTTCCATGTCCATTAATTATTAGAGTTATCTTGTATTACAATAAATTCGGAACAACGTACTTTATTGTTGTTTTGTTTTGATTTTTCGTGTGAAATATATAGAGCTGTAAAATTATAAACCGTAAATCAATAACGTATGACCCAATAGTATTTCCCCACATTCTAAAATAAATTGATAATAAGCAAAAGGAGTAGTTAGCAACTCTATATACCTATATATCTGATAGAAATCCGACGTCACGAGTTTGCCGGTAAACATAAAATAGATGCGCTGTACACTCTCATCACAATGTAAACGTTATAAAACTACATATGCTAGGAAAAAAACAAAGATCGTGTGTATTTGTAAACATCATTTAAATATAACATTTGTTTATTAGTTCCAAACAGCCCGGAAGGATCTAAATTTATGCAATATAAACTCCACTATGGAAAGTTTCAAATTGCATAATAATATAATGATTTGAATATACCTGCGTTTTTAATCTCACTAGATCTCATCTCTGTATTTTTGTTAAACATAGAAAATTTAATGGGTTTATGAAGGAATGGCGTGATGTTGCAGAGGACCGGAAGGCGTGGAAAAAGTGTGGGGAGGCCTTTGCCTAGGAGTGGGACAGCTATGGCTGATATAATTATAATAATAATTACACACATTATCTCCGGTTGTTCTCATATTGCTAACGGCGAGTATTTGCACCGACATAATCTGGTAGCTAGGATTATTCACCAGCATTTTGCTCTTCTATATCTTGTGGACTTCGAAGTGCCGTACTACAGGTACACACCTGCAACGGCCGTGCCACGCTCTATTGGGATCGAGCTGTCATCACGGACAGGACTATTCTAGCTAATAGGCCTGATATGGTGCTGATAGATCGATCGCAACGCCGGGCAGTGCTCGTCGACGTGACCATCCCACATGACGAGAACCTCGTAAAAGCCGAGAAGGACAAGGTCAGCAAGTACCTTGACTTGGCTCATGAGGTAACCGCCATGTGGGATATTGACTCGACAATCATTGTGCCGGTAGTCGTGTCTGCGAACGGTCTGGTAGCGAAGAGTCTCGACCAACACCTTAAGGGACTCTCACTCATTGGTGGGATCAAGGGTCAGATACAGAGGGCGGTACTCTTGGACACGGCGCGGATAGTACGAAGGTTCCTGTCTCTGCAGCCCTGACCACCGGCAGCTTGAGCCCTGCCCCGTTGCCGGCGGCACTCTAGGCTAGGTTTTTTATAATATTTTTATGTTTTGTATGTGCTTTTGTATTTTACTTTTATATTAATATTATAACAAACCTAGGCTAAAAAAAAGATAAATAAAGAGCATAATAACAATAAAAATTTTCATAAGAATTGAAAAACTTTGAACAATATTTAACTTTGAAAGTATGGTACTCCAAAAACTACAAAAATTCTATCGCTATAGCGCAGTTACAATTATTATGAGGTACTTTAGTAAGTACGAAGATAACTTTTTCATTGTACCTACCACTGGCTGGTTAAAGATAGAATTCGATAAAATACGTAAAGTTTTTTTTTAATGTCACCATTTTCATTACTTTTCACCAGTTCCGTAGCTGCTCATAGATTAAACCAAAAGCGTAATTATCTGATGCTACCGCTGATCTGATACAGCAAGCTTCAATGAGATTAGGCATTTTGTTTATTAGCAATGCAGACTTACCAGTCAGTCGTGAGATTCGTGAATAAATAAAATAAACGAATATAAATAGTAAACATTAAGTACCTACATATATCTCTATAAAATATATTGATAAAATAAAAAATAAAACTTGCATTATTAACATTTATATGAAAAAGTATTCAAAAAATAATGACCTGAATACCTTTTGTGTTGAATAAAGCACGCGTCGGATACCACCACGATAACCACGATGAGAGATGAGAAACTAAAAATTAATTATATAGAAGTAAAAAATAATTGATCCACCTATCTGAAATATAGTTCAATGGAGAAATACTATTTTCCATTCAATATAACTTTTAAACAGTATAGACAAATATTACCATCTGCTGCGGACACTTCCGTATTCATAACATGTTTTTTTCATGTTTATTACTGACGTTTTCCATTAGAATTTGTGTTTTTCCATTTCTTATTTTAGCTTATTTTTCCTTTACTACCTATTTTTTATTAACTGTCACCTCCTATTATCGGCTGCTTTTCATGATAAACACTAAACATGGCACTTCATAACAACTTTTTGCTCTGTCTTTGTGAGAATATTTCATTTAAATGTACCTAGGCATAACCTTTTATTTATTTTTAAACAACTTGTATGAAGCTACTCTAGTTTTTTACATTTGATTTTTACCAACGGGTAGTACAGTGTTATTTTTGTTATTTTTTAATTCCTGCACTATCACCTACGCTATCTATTTGCTAATTCCTAGGTCCCAGGGTGGAACATGAAATGTTTCGCTTCAGCATTTTTGGTAGAATGAAGTGTGTGAAGATAAACTGTCACTACTGAACTTACGCTACAAATACTTTTTAAGTTTTGAATAAAGCTTAAACTTTCTTTCTAAATACAGTTTATGTGGTCCCTGCTAACAAATAAATTAGGAAAAGGGTCCATGGTCGAAGAAAGGTTGGGAACCACTGTTTTGCAGAGTATGGGGTTACTGAGGTTTTGGGAGTCTCGTAGTTCAAAACGATTCATCCGATTCATTAATTATTCATTGGATTCATTCGAGTAGATATAAGCTTATGTCCCATAATCTGAGTAGGGTTGATACTCTAATTTAGTATTTAAAATTTTATCTCCTAGTTATTTTAATTTGCATATTAATTATTTCAACATTTTCCATGGCATATAGGTATAAGCTGCAGCATTATTTTTAGTCAAAACTATTTAGGCTAAAGTAAGTAGATACCCTTCTGAATAGGAAGTCAATAGTGCACCTGAAGATCTACGTAATGTACTAGCCAAAGTCTGTTTACATTTTATGATGTAAACGTAAATGCACTTGCTCGAATGCCGATTTGTACAGTATACGTATAACACAACATAAAATCCAATATATCATTACGATAAGACAATCGGAAGTCCAAAAGCAAAGTAAAAAAAAGTATGTACCTAATAGAAATGTATCTAATATTTGTGTACTAACCTATACGTATGAACTAGATCTTTCCATCGATTCAGTTAGGCATAGAAGGAATAAAAATGTTTGCCATTGCTCAATAAACCTTTCCAAATGATCGCTAAGCGTGTAAAAACCGGCTCCTATTCCGGCGTAGCGTAGCCTCCTTTTTAGTCCTTACCAAGAATCATTTAGTCAATGCAGCCCATTCCTTATAAGGTTATGCGCTCGCGCACCGTTCCGCGAATCACACGCAAATCCCCAGAGTGGAACACGAACAACTGGTCGGGAACACTGCCAAATGTGCGATTTTGCCTAATTGACGAGCGTGGAACAGTGCGTCCGTTTGATCGCTTTCCAGCCGCCATTAATTCGTGAATAAAACAAGCTTTATCGCGAAAACAAAATGTTGCGCTCTCTACAACCTGTCACTGCGGCGCGGGCGCACCTTCAGAGTCTGTGGGTCGGACTTAGTGCGAATACAAATGCATTGCAATCGATAAAGATATGTTAAATATTAAATTAATCGTCATTTTCGAAGGGGCGTAAATGTGCAGTATAATCAAAAAAGGTTTCTTTAATTATAATACTCAACGTTATAGAAGATAGCTATTGCCAGCTAAAAAGATAATCTATGACGGTGATAAAAGAAACATGTATATGAAAATAGCGTGTTCACTTACATACAGCGTCTATGAAATTGGGAAATCTAATTAACCTAATTCCGAAAGTCCGAGACGATTCGCCTTTGTATAATATCTTTCCACTGTCTCTCACAAGTTTCAATGCACCGACGCTATGCGGTCCGTCACCCTCAAATTGGCGTGGTTTAATGCAACCTTTTTTTAATATGTTCCATTTCGTGCGTCCATCATAGTTCGACAGGCTGGGGGGTCAGCGCGCGCTCGCGGAAGCGCGAACGCGGTTCGGTTGCGTAGCGAAAATGGAACGCAGCGGATATAATTAAAACGGGACGGACAATTCGTTGGCGGGGAATTAACGAGCGAATTCGACCGACTATCGCCCGGTGGGATTCGCCGATGTTTTCGCCACTACACTAGTGGTATTCGTTATACGCAGTGGCTGATTAATTTGTGCAAGCTGACCGAGCTGGCGTTGATGTTGGCTGGAATTAACGTATCGCGGCTGGGTTCTCTGACGTCTAAAAACATATTTTTTTTTGAAAATATGGGGCAATTTTGCCATACATTAAAACACATGTGGATGTAAATGGTTGAAATCGAGCGCTTACAGTTTCGAACCTTTTCCCACTAATCCGTTATCACAGAGGAATAATTCATGAGTGCTGTGAGCAATAAGAAAGGAAGGAGAGGAAGTGTCTTGGTTTTAAAATGATATAAATCCTAAATAGTGACTTAAAAACTTTTTCATTTCACAAAAATAAACAAATTTTTATCTCGCTTCCCGTGTGACCTATTCATAATTGTTATTTGTTTTTTATTTATTTATTTATTTTGGCACGTAACAGTCATTACAAAGAAATACTAATACTAGAAATTTACAAGATTAATAGACAATGAGTGCCCAAACATAACATTTGTAGTTCATATTCCAGTGTTCTTTCATGCAATGGTGAACCAACATTGGTTCGTTACTGAATACTATCAGACGAATTTCCCAGAAACTGTTACAAGGTGACCCGAGGAGGGCTTTCGTATTCACCTCACTTTATAGCTCATGAAAAGAGCATGTGACAGCGAAATCCCTGTGGAAATCCTTGCTAGAGAGGTTGGCATATTATTGCAGGGAACTTTTAAAAGTAAGTTTTAGTTCTTGCGTACCTACATACTTATAGGTTGAACCTTGTAACAGTCAGGGATTTCTATTTCGGATTGAATTGCGGATGTCTGAAGCCTATAAAGAACCTGCCTGTAGACTTTGTAGTTCCTGAGATATCGTAAGTCCGGTGACGCTGTGAATGCCACCTGATGCAATCCGCATACTCTCTCAATAAAAAAAATAGATATCATGATTCGTTAGTCAGACAGTGTACGTATGTGGTCTCTAGTTTTTAAAGAGAAATAATAAATTGATCCACAAAAACATTGTAGGCTAGCACCTAAAATGCTAAGTTTGCATCTAAATAGTAGTTTAGGTGCTAACTTTGTATTTTTAGGTGCTAACTTAGTATTTTTGTGGGTTAGGTTAGGTTAGTTTGGTGATCGATTAAATACAACCCGTTTTAAAACACAATATTATTTATAGATTCCTTTAAAGACACAGTGTCGAAAAAACACATTCTAATCACATGAAAGTAATTTTCACTTTTCTTAAACGTCCGGATATTATGATCAATATGTTGCAACAATTAATTCAATGCTGACCGTTACCCAACGAGTACTATTAATAAAATGAAAAACTTTAAAAAGTTTAGTTTAACAATAAAATGTTTAGTCAACTTCTGTCCAAGTGACAAACACAATGTCTAGGCACTTTTTTACACTGTTTATTACTTTTAGTTTAGGACTTACAAGTCATCAGTTCATCGCCCAGGTTAGTTAAAACAACAATCAATAAAATTGTTTATAATTATAAATGGCATTATTATAAACACGGCGAAAACAATCTTAATGCAAACTAGTCATCATCATCATCATCATCATCATCAGCTCATTTATGTCCCCACTGCTGGAGCACGAGCATTCCCTATGGTTGGATAGGGAGAACGGGCCATGAACCACCACGCGGGCCCAGTTCGGATTGGTGGTTGTTAACGACTGCTAATGCAGCCGGGACCAACAGCTTAACGTGCCTTCCGAAGCACGGAGGAGCTCGAGATGATAAATTTTTAGTCACCCATCCAATGACCGGCCTTTGCGAAAGTTGCTTAACCGCAGCACTCGCAGACCGGGCGCGTTAGCCACTGCGCCATCGAGCTCCTCTACCTAGTACCTACCAACCTAGTATCTACCAACCTAGTATTTTGACCTAAAACAATTTTTGTACAAAGCAGCGTAGGAGTTAATGTTTCAATTTATTTTTTGCGAAATCTGTGATAGTTATATAGGTAGCAGCTGATAGCTCGTGTGATATACGTGCCTGTAATGTAAACACTATTACCATTTCACTGTTAATAGGTTTTTTCACTCCAACAAAGCTACATTCAATGTCAACGCTCGGACGCAAGCGAACGATTAGGCGGTGGCATTGGTTTGTACCGAAACTCACTAAATGGCTTAGAAAATGAAACACTCTATTTATACGAATCTACTCACGTTCATTTATATATTCATCATCTCATCTCAGCCATAAGACGTCTACTGCTGGACAAAGACCTCCCTCAGAGATCAATTCCATGTGGGGTATTTGCCGTAATCGCCACGCTTGGACAGGCAGGTTGGCGATTGGAGTAGGTTAATTGTAACTTCAGAGAGATGCTGCCCATCCTCTGGAATGGTCCCTTAGGCTAGTATTATTTATCTCCGGCACCAAACAGGTCACACATTTATATATTAATTTATCCTAACCTTTCGTTTTGTACTTTTTTGATTAGGGTCCGTGGTTTCACACGTAGTCACTTTGAGGGCAATCGAAAGAAGCTTTGCTTTGTTTGGCTTTGTCAGTAAGCATTTTTCTTTTGTTTTTTAAACATTTTTATGAATTAGCGCTATTAACAGTCCTGTTATCCCACTTAGAAAAAAATAGAAAACCATGCTATTGTTAGATATCCGCATAGGTTCAATTGCAATTATATTGCAAACTGACTAAGAACGTTTCACGGAATAGGACATGTTCTACCTAGGTATAAGCTCAGTACAATAACTAAAGATATATTGTTCTAAGGTAGAAGAGTTAGGTGTACGTACAAACACTAATTGCTTACAAACCGTGCAGATTTTTCGGCTTGATTGAAAACATAACAAACATTCATACTTTTTATAATAGTTGTTATTACTATCCAACTACTTATATTGCATTCGCATAGTCATTTGTTCGTAAATGACTATGAATTTAGCCTTACTTTGCCACAGTGCACTCAGTGCTTTAAAATACATTTTTTACACAATGTACCTACATTGTCATACCTATAACAATAGATTTTATTAAAATAAAGTGTTGCCAATGTTCTTACGAAAATGAATAGTACAAGGTACAAATTACAAAACATGAATCTACCAGAGTTGCTATTTGCAAACTCCATTAATGAAGACGAGTTTGTTTGTGAAAACCTCGTGCAGGCGACGCGCGAAATGAAAAACGAGCAAGGTGCGCCCGCGCAGAAATAGAGCCCGCGCCAATGTCGAGGTGATGCTCGCATTGTTGATGATCTCTGCGGAATCACGTTTTATTCTACATTGCGTATCTACGCCAGTAATAGTCAAGCAAGTGTTCTACCTCTTTACAAATACACAAATGTACTTGTCTATGTATTCTCTGGAGAGGAACTCGATGTCATAGCGGTTACTTAGCACGTTTGGGTACCTAACGATCATGCATGTTAAGCAACTTATATAAAGCTGGTTCACCGGATGGGTGGCCAAATTAAAGTATCTTGAACTCCTCCGTCCTTCCGAAGCTATGTTAGGCTCGAACCCAACAAAGGGTCGTCTATGCTGTCGACGATAATCATTCTTTGAATTAGAATCACGCAGTAGTAATAGATCTACGATACCAATTTTTATTTTATTTTAAATTTAAAGGAGGCAAACGAGCAGGCGGGTCACCTGATGGAAAGAAAGACGCAAAACCAAAGAAATCGCAGATGCGTTGCTGGCCTTGAGGAAGGAGTTGGATCTTGAGGGAGTAGGAATTGTTAGGGGGAGGGGTGAGAGATGGGCCTCCGGTACTATCCACTCACCGGACGAAACACAACAGCAACGAGTGCCATTGTTTCACGCCGATATTCTGTGAGAGGGTGGTATTACGCCGGGCGAGCCGGCCCATTTCGTGCTGCAACGCAGCGTGGCTCTACCACTCAAAAAACAATTTTCGAAAGTGCCTGCCCGTTTAAGAAGGGGCTGTGGTCACAGTCACGGATCCATGTGATCGCTTGTGTACTGTATTCGCGTAAATGAAAGAAAACAATACCTGTGACAGCCCTTAAACTTTTTTAACGCAACGCCTAAGAGCCTGTTCAAGCAATAGAGCATTCAAATTGAATTACCTATGAATAATGAGAACCGACTAGGAAATTGTCCTGTTGTTGAAATACAATAGGTTACATACAGGGTTGTCATCACCTACCATTTAGAAAGAAAACCAATATTTAAATACGTGATTTATTATTTTATTTATTTATTTATTGGGAAACAGACAGCATTTTTATAGTAGGTACATAGGTAATAATAACTTAATCTAAGTTTCTCATTTGCCAAAACAGTTTCCACTTATATCACTGCCCTATGACATGCCGGGTCGGTGGACTACCAAGTTAGTAGTACCAACTATACTATTTCTTTTCAACACTTTGTCTTTTTTCAAATTGTAATTTGTTCGCAATTAAACAAAATCGTAATCATGATTATAATGAAGTACATAAGACTTTAAAAAACATGGTTAAAAACATTTTTTGTTCGTATAATATATTGTTTAGTTATTTTTATTTTTATTTGAATGTGTTTTAACATTCATCACTATTTATCGTTCGTAAATCAAGCGTCGAACAGGACCGTTCCGTTCCATTAACACGCCAGAAATACAGTATTTTCGATTAAGTACTTTTTTATTCTAAAGTGAGAGAAATCAATGGTGCAGTAAAAAATAAAAAATAAATGTAGGGAAACATGAGTGTAGCAATGAGACATTTTTATGCTGACGATGGTGATGATTCAAAAGTATTGTAAAACAGTAATTCTTAACAGGAAGCTTTATTATTAAATAAAGCGTACCTTTAGGTATGGTTGCGAACCCTACCCTAGTCACAATAGCTACAGAGGTTGTCCCACGGTTATGTACCTACTATAGCGTTTAAATTCTTTCAAAACAAAATGGCGACAGAATAAGTTGTTAACTTAATGTGAATGCAGTTTCATTGTCCATCTTTAATGCATATACAACGTTAATGGCCACATAGGTACATAATGATAGCTTATATTTCTTTGTATATATATAATAAAAATATAAAAATAAAGGACTGAGTGAGTGCCTGACTGCCTAACTAATCACAAAATTATAAGAACTAAAAATAACTTAAATATAGTGTAATATCTTTAAAACTCTCTTTTTAGGAGTTAATGTTCCTAAAGATAAACTTAAAGAATATAAACTTATTTATCATAAAGCTTACAAGATTGATATTCCTGATTGAGTATCGTTTTGGGAAAACAAGGTAAATGTTAGTTTGCATCTTTTTTCAAGTTTCTACATAGAAACTTTGCTAAACTGCAATCCAGCACAATATGTTCACCATGTTTTAGGTATAGCTAGTCGTGAATCTTGCAAAAAATTTATTTGCTATAAAATTTTAATTACTTTGTTGTTTTGCAAATGCCTCTTTTCGCCCACTTCCGTCGAACACATCACCTTGAGCCTCGCATCGCAAGTCGTAAACGCAACATCCCAATTACCGACTCACACTTGACCACTCCAGGTCAATGACACGTGAGTAACGCGCCCGTCGAAATAGCTCCCTTTCCTTAAACGTACGTATGACAAGTCTATTGCAATTTAAAAATACTTTCTGCCAAATAGTATGTACGAATAAATAGCACTAGGATGAAACACTCGGCAAAGGCAACTAAAAATATACTTATAGGTATCTTTTAAATACTTTTTGTGTGAAACTAGAACGATGCCCCGTTCACATATATTTACTTGGCGGTGTTAATATATAGGCCAATAACCAATTTCGACGCATTAATGACACATAAATTGTGGACAGAAATTGCGTTTCAGAAACTGTGTTTGTAAACATTCATTTGGAATATCGGATTTTATATTAATATCGTACCTAGTGGCCAGTTTTTCGATACGCAGTTTTCGTTGTTAAAAATAATATAGAATTTCATAAAACATTTAGCACGCGATGACAACTAGGAAGCAAATATTCTGTATTCAATTGTGCTAAAGTTACAAAACATTTGTGGAAACATATTTCACCTGATATATTGTTATTAAGAGGAGCTAGATGGCGCAGTGGTCAACGGAGGTTAAACAACTTTCGCAAAGGCCGGTCATCGAATGGGTGACCAAAAATTTATCATCTCGAGCTCCTCCGTGCTTCGGAAGGCACGTTAAGCCGTTGGTCCCGGCTGCATTAGCAGTCGTTAACAATCACCAATCCGTACTGGGCCCGCGTGGTGGTTCATGGCCCGTTCTCCCTATCCATCCATAGGGAAGGCTCGTGCCCCAGCAGTGAGGACATAAATGAGCTGATGATGATGATGATGATGATTGTTATTAATCTCTTTGCCTATTTCCAACGATTCAAGAAAAAAAATGTCGATCATTGTTGAACGCAGGGGCCGGTACCCTACCTAGTTTTTATTAATTTCTTTAATTTTCATCTACGGCCTTAAATGTCCTAAAGCTGGGAACACATGACGATACTAGGCTATACTAAACCCACTAAGCTTGCTAGCCAAATGTGGTTGGTATGTTACAACGACTGCCATCTTACGACTACAACCGGGGCCAACAGCTTAATGCGCGTTCCGAAGTAAAGTCGAGATATTTTAAATAGTCACCTATCCACTGATTCAGCATTGCGAAGGACGCTTAACTTGTAAGATTGCAACCTGAACGTGCCAGCTGCTGCTGCGCCATCGAGCTCCTCAAGTGTTGTTATAAAATTCTTTAGTTTGTATAAGCTTTAAATTCTCTCTTCAAATATTTTTGCAAGACTTTCTCGTTGGATAGCAGATACGAAGAGTATTGTTTTAAAACAATTTACCGGTGGCTTCAACAGCGTAACCAAGCTTACGAACGGCGTTAAACTCGAATAGTTCCTGGTGGGTTACTCTTGAAACACAATTGCAATAATCAATTTCCAATCCTAAATCTAAAAAAATCAAATGGCACTCTTAAAAGCGATAATATCGCTACATTGGAATTAAATTGCGTGGAAATCGAGTGAACAAATTATTATCGAGATGGGGTGTTCCGAAATTGCGAAACTTATCACAATATCGATACATATTAATCGCATTGGAATTGTATTGAGATTGAGTTTGTGTCAAGAGTAGCCTACCAGAACTGGCCGGCCGACAAATCCCATCCCAATTTTTTTATAGCATCGAAACAGCGCGCCTGGCAAAAAACGAGGAGAGGTAAAATTTTGCCTTACAAATATTCGTTCTCGTTAACGTTCTCGAATAGCTAATGAAACGATCACACTAGGCACTCGGCACACTAGGCACACAAATTAAACTTCCATGAGTTTGATGCACTATAGACGTACCAAACAGTACAAATATCTTATAACGGTGGTCCGTCACGGTCTCTACTTTCAAGTTTAATAAATATCCGATACTTACATTTTATTAAGACCTCCATTCCTTTTCTTCACCGTTCCACATTGAAAACGTTCACTGCCATAAAAAGTTTATTAGTTGTCGTTATTGTAAAAAGCAACCGCTAACGATAGAGAAAGAGGACTGTTATAGCTTTAAAACGAAACACTTCATACCTACGGATCTACTCGCGTTTCTTATATACTTCTTTGCTAGTTGAAGATTGATAGCCACAGCTTTTTGGCAGGTCAGTGCCAGACTTAAGAAGTGACTTAACTGGAAGTTACGCCTAACCTAATGCTAAGCCTCAACCTGAAGAAAGAGGAGGGACTTTTTTGTAATTAAACTTTCTAAGTATTTGTTTTAAGCTCCGAAGGTTGAATGTGGAATGATTTAGAGCGATTTTGAAAAGAATGACACGTCCATGTGCGGTTCTCTTATCTACCTTCCCGCGATTTTGTCCGTGTGAAAGCCTGTTGGTGTCTGTAGATTATAGAGATATATGTTTTATTTTTATTTATTGTTTATTAAGAATCGCCAACAGATGACACACAAAAATACAGCAATAAAAAAAACTAATACATTGTGTGTGTGAAACATACAGGTATTTAAAAGAATGGTTTATATTTATTGCGAAACAAGACATACAACTTTGTAAAAACACTACCTAAAATAAAACAAAGTTATAATTTGGTTAGCCAATCTTTTCCAGGCAACGAGAGGGATAGAGCGAACTTTACATGTGTATCGGAACTGATTTTACTAATTTATTAAGGTTCATTGGCTTAGTAAACAACCCACTTTCACGTTTAATTTTAACAACGCTTTTTAACGTAAACTATGTAACGTGAATCTTTACTTAGTTATACTCACATACCTTTTAAGAAAATTACTTCGAATACTCGTTTGAAAAACGGCAAGAAGTGTTTTTATGCCGCTACGCTACATTGGCAATCTGTGAGTTTATTTCACTGAGTCGTATTGTGCCTATTATACAGGGTGGAAAGATCGAATGCCACATGGATGGCGACTACCTTAAATATTGGAAATAGCACATTCTGTGTAAAGGAGACTTTCCTTTATTTTTAAAAACAATAAATTCTGCATTTATGGATTATTGAAAAATCGCTTGTCCATCGCTTGGCGGGACTCGAACCAGTCAAATGCGACAAAAAATAACATGCTGTATTTTATGATGCAGATCGCAAGGGTTACTGATAAGGTTCATTTTTCTCTAAATAACAAACACAATCAAGACAACGGAAGGCCATGAAAACTAACAATTACCTTTTAATTTTGTTTTCACCCGTCGCGTGAAATGCACAGCAACTACTTTAAAATACGCATCATAAAATACGGCATGTTATTTTTACCACATGTGATCCATGTTTGATTCCCGGTTAAGACAGACGATTTTTTTAAAAATCCATAATTGAAGTATGTATTCTCTAAAATAAAAGTAAGTCTCCATTACGTACAATTTGCTATTTCCAATAATTAAAGTAGTTGCGGTGCATTTCACGAGACGGGTGAAAACAAAGTTGCTAGTTTTCATGGCCTTCCGTTATCTTGATTGTGTTTGTTATTTAGAGAAAAATGAACCTTATCAGTAACCCTTTCTATCTGCGTCATAAAATACGGCATGTTATTTTTGTCGCATTTGACTGGTTCGAGTCCCGCCTAAGACAAGCGATTTTTCAATAATCCATAAATGCAGAATTTATTGTTTTTAAAAATAAAGGAAAGTCTCCTTTACACAGAATGTGCTATTTCCAATATTTAAGGTAGTCGCCATCCATGTGGCATTCGATCTTTCCACCCTGTATATGCCCGTACGTACCTGCAGTGGGATTCCGGAGACATGGCACATTCGAGTGCGAAAACGATTCGAGCCAAGGATGTTTTAGTAGGACAAGTATGAATCAATAAAATTGATTATATTTCGTTTTGCTTATAGACAAGAAACTACATTAAACAGAGGTTCGGCATTGAGATATACATCAAAAAAATAGTGAATTAAACATTATTCTTTAAGTTTTAACGTTAATTACAGTATTTAAAATTAAAATTAAAGATTTGTAGCCAAATAGTCCTTACGCCGATGCTGTTGCTGTATTGACGTTTTGTCATAGCACCAGTCAATTATAAAGTGACGCATATTTTAATAAAAATTTCAATAATTTCAATTGGAAAGACACTCCAGAAGCCATAACACAAGAAAATAATAATACTTTCGAAGATGTATTAATCGGTTTTGTTACTGTCTTCATGAAAGAAAGCTCATGCTTTAGACAAAAATGAAAAACGTGAACAAGCCAACCAAATTCGGACTTTATCGTCGTCATCTCTGTTAACCAGAGATGACGACTATGTACGAGTCTACAAGTTATCTGAGGAGCTATTTAACCAACTAGAGCTTGAACTGCTCCTCTTTTAACGTATTCAACGACGGGGTAAAGGGCTTACAACTCGTATAAAGGTGAGCAAGCATTCCCATTTTGTACCTTTCTATTGCATTGGTAGTTTATTTGATTATGAGTCTGTTAAAAAATCATGAAATCGAGTATCTAAGTGTACAAGGGTAGTGAAGGAGTACTCTTCCTGGCTTCAAGATTCGACAAAGACCGAAACTTTAGAAGTTTTCAGGAATCTTATTAGAAAAAAATAAAACACTTTCAAAAGCAAAAATATTGGCAAATCTGCACATCAGTCTCTCTATGACTACGACCCTGCAAAGGGTTCGTAACGTCAGGATAAAAAAATATAAAATCAATGTGTAAAATAAACGCAAGTACAATGTGAAGTGTTCTCATATAATTTAGTAAATAATATCATCATCATCAGCTCATTTTATGTCCCCGCTGCTGGGGTACGAGTCTTCCCTATGGATGGATAGGGAGAACGGGCCGTAAACCACCATGCAGGCCCAGACATTTTTGGTCACCAATCTGATGACCGGCCTTTGCGAAAGTTGCTTAACCTCAGCACTCGCCGGGGGCATTAATCACTGTGCAATAAATATTAAAGTACAGGTTTTATAAAGAGTTTAAGATTTCTGCAGTAGTTAGTTGCATAGATTGCACTCTTGTAGCCATGAAGAGACTAGCAGAACACGAAGAGCGGTTTTACTGTCGCAAAGTCTACCATGCAACAAATGTCCAATTGGTAAAATTAACTTAATTGGTAAATGGTGCAAAAAAATTATTATTATGAACAAGCTTTCTACTTCTTAATTTTATTTTTTAGATTTCTGATGCGATTCTTAACACGTTACATGCTGAACAAACATTATGGTGGTGCAACCCATGACAGTTTTATCTTCAATTACAGTGTTATAAGGGATCACTTAGAGGCATTGACTAATGCTGGTAAAGAAGTGGTTCTGCTTTGTAAGTATTGTGTTCAAAATCCTTTTAAAATTGATAATGTTACCATAACAGCGAAACGTCCCCCTAAACCAACAAATTTGAAAATTATATCTGAGTCACAACATCTCAGCAAGTTGATAAAGTTTTACTATTGCAACATCTCTCAACAGTGCAGAGTTCTCTGGGAAATACCGTTTGTGTGATGGTACATAAGGCATAATACTGATTTTAATCCAACGGCAGAGCTGAATAAATGAAATATCATTTTTGTAGTGAAATAGAAAAATAATATTTATCCACTTTCACACACAAATTTTTCCACTTTTAAAAGCCGTTAATTTTGAAGTAAAAACTGGTTGCTACATTTTTTATATATCCTTAAGATATTACTTACATAAACTATCTATTGAAGGACGGGACGGACGGATCCCACGCAAAATTAGTAGAACTATCGTCGTCAAGTCTGTACAAGCATCGGCCTATTACTAACAAATTATATTAACATATTATTTGTTAAAAGAAGAACACAAGTTAAAATCAAACCTTAACTATGTTACCTTAACCTTATGATAGTAAACTAATATTTTTTTAAGGTGATTCCGGATACGCTCAGCGCGCCTACCTTTGACTCGAATTGGTAATACTGAAGAAAATACTCCAGTAGGCCTACCATTAACTTTCAAAAACGTTTTATTTTAAGCTTAAAATAATATTAGTCTAATCGTTAAATGACCTCCATAAAACAAGATTGTTTTATTCCAGATAATGAATTAACATTACTGTTTATTCCCTGCTTAGCATACCTACATAGCTATGAAGATGTATCCTCACTAACCTTATATACTTAAAATATGTACTCTTTTTCAGGGCACACGTAATTTCATTTTTTTCAATTTCAATTTCATATTGTGTAAATAAAATAAAATAAAATTAAATTAAATGTTTTTATTTCTCAGACAACAAAGATCCATATAAGTGGTCCTATGTTAGTACTTAATAACTAGATGGGAATTGGTTATGCTACACAATGCGCTATAGCCTTTAATGAAGACTTCTAGGGAAATAGGTAAAATAATAATAGGTTAATATAGGTCTGTGGACCTAGCCATGTGGGCATAATGGCTGCCATTGACATAAATATTGTTTTTTATGTCATAACTAGCGGCCCGCTCGCGACTTCGTCCGCTTGAGTGAACACCCGTATCCCATAGAACCCTATGGCAGCGTAGCACCACCTACCGGGTCCAATTATTAGCATGTTTTATACATATAAATCTTCCTCTTGAATCACTCTATCTATTAAAAAAAACGGCATCAAAATCTGTTATGTATAGTTTTAAAGATCTAAGCATACATATGGTTTTATACTATGTACTATGAGGAGTATGAAATTTCGCACATAGTTTATATAGAGAAGGTTATCCGAATGGTAGTATTTTTTTTTAAATTATGCATATAAAATACATTAAATCAACAAAAACAACATTACTCACACTACCATGTATTTGACACACACGTATTGAGTGTCTTTAATGCGGCCGACATCTGTCAATGCCAATCCAAACTCACATTCTATATTTTTAGGGATCCGTAGCCAAATGGCAAAAAATGGAACCCTTATGGATTCGTCATGTCTGTCTGTCTGTCTGTCTTTCTGTCTGTCTGTGTGTGTCTGTCTGTCTGTCTGTCTGTCTGTCCATCCATCCGTATGTCACAGCCACTTTTTTCCGAAACTATAACAACTATACTGTTAAAACTTGGTAAGTAGATGTATTCTGTGAACCGCATTAAGATTTTCACACAAAAATAGAAAAAAAACAATAAATTTTGGGGGTTCTCCATACTTAGAACTGAAACTCAAAAAATTTTTTTATCAAACCCATACGTGTGGAGTATCTATGGATAGGTCTTTAAAAATGATATTGAGGTTTTTAATATAATTTTTTTTAAACTGAATAGTTTACGCGAGAGACACTTCCAAAGTGGTAAAATGTGTGGCCCTAAAAACTAAAAAAAATATATGATATACATTACCATGCAAACTTCCACCGAAAATTGGTTTGAACGAGATCTAGTAAATAGTTTTTTTTAATACCTCATAAAGAACGGAACCCTTCGTGCGCGAGTCCGACTCGCACTTGGCCGGTTTTTTAAATTTTTTCGTTGCTTAGGATACAATTCGTGCAGCCTAAATAAAATTACGGTCGAATTTGATAATTTTGTAATAGACCTACACTAGTTATTGGTAGGCATCAAGAAAAATCGTACATAAATGTGTAGTGTGTGGTTTTGGGAGTAGGTACATGGTACCCAGGAAGATGTGAAATAAAATGTCACTGACAGATGATCGGTCATCAAAGGTCATCAAGTGGTTTTTAATAATTTTTTGGACTAAGTATATGCAATATGCCCATGAATTGTTGAGGTGAAGTGTTTCCTATACGTTAATTCGTTTTAAATTTAAGCTTTACTAAGATTTAAAGTGAAATAGTTTGATTTTGACTTAAGTACTTTTTTTTAGTTTTCTTTGTCTGTATTATATTGAATTCTACTTATTTTTCCTTAATAAATGATTTTTGATTAATTTGTTATACTCATTTGCCTTTTTGCTATTTAATCTTCACTTGCCATATCACCCTTTTGGTCTAGCGGTTAAGACCACCCACCGGTCTCAGACCCAGAGATTCCGGGTTCGATTCCCAGAGGTCGGTGGAAAGGCTTGTTTCTACTCCGCCTGGCTAGCTACCACCATCTTATTTAAATGTTAGTAATATTGATATGTTCCGACATTTAGAGATAAGGATCCCGGATGACGAGCGCCTTCAGCCTTATTATCACAGGTGAGATGAAAGTCAAGTGTTTACTCATAAAAAAGAAAAAAACTTTATGGTAGTAAGTACTAAATAAAGAAATGAAAGTCCAATTTTTTGTGATATAGTAAGTGTGTACAGTAAGTAACGTTCAACAGCTCAACAGTACGTCTAACACCATCTGTTCCAACCCTGTTCGTAAAAGAGTGTTGGACCTAACTATAGAGAGCTATAACAGGTGCCTCAACTACGAGTAGGTACTTACGTTTTCTCAACTTCAAAAAACCTTTAAAAAATAAACGATTTATTGTGTAAAACTATATTGACAGTAAGGGCAAACTGCTAAGCATCATTAAACGACAATACAAGGAGAATTTTGCTGAGTGCAATCATCTTCTTAACATCCGCTCTCCTCTTGCAGCAACTGCTGCAATCTGCCTTATACAGCGGCTTCTACTAATTTAAAAGTTCCTGAATGGTTTAATCTCAGCTTTTTATGGTGATAACTCGTACGGTAATTTTCCACCCATGCAAGTGGAACCTGATTTAATTAGAATATACACCATTTTGGGCAGGCCTTCAACAAGGTGAACCGACGATCTGGTAATCGTCGCGGGAAGCTGCTGGATGCGAGCAGCACAAAACTTTGGTTTGCTTTTGGCTGAGATGATGATAATACACCACTGTTAAAACCATTTCAGCGCATAATTCCGTGGGGATGTTGGCATGAGCATTCATTAGACTTCGTGCCATGTTGCAACGACTGTTCGATTATCCCTTTCTGTACTGTGGACTTGTGGAGTATAGGGCATCACTAGTCACTGCTTAATGCATTCTTTGCAGAGTAGTTATAGCTTTTACTTTGCCATTATTAAACTCGCCGCCGTTGTTACTGAACAATTCCTTTCTTGTTACTTTAGACGCTATTACTGCGGACAGTGTTAGTGACTGGTTGACATGTACTTCAGCTTTCTATTGCATTTATGGCACTATTAAAACTCTTACATTTTAGGAAATCTCTTTCAAATTTTGCTTCATCTTCGGCTGTCTCTGTCGGCGCCCCGAATGGTCTGGTTTTTTTGCTGTGCATATTGTCCATGAATCCCAGCATTGCCTTATGCGCTATTAGAATTTAGTAGGTATTCCAAGTTTTATAATTTTGCGAGTCAAAATTCCCAACATGACCTTTGCCAACGCGGCAACCATCGCTATTTTGAAGTTTTCAAATAGAAAACTATAATCTGCTACCACTTTAAGAAATAAATGATTTTTGATATGTGTAAAAGTATATTGACAGTAATGTTCTGCGAAAAATAACAAGCAAGTTGCTAGGCAACATAAAACGACAATACAAGAAGGAGTATCTGCTGAGTGCAATCATCCTAAACTTATCTACATCTTAAAATTATCTAAATTATTTATGTACATGTATAACTATATTCTAAGTCGTAATTATATAAGTTACTTTTTGTAACACTTTAAAAATGCATAAGCCAAAATAACATTAAAAAAATCCTCTATGAGAATACCTACCTCTTTTGTCAATAGAACGTGAAAAAAGCTACTTATTATTTGAGAAGAAAATTCAAGATTTTGACACGGTACTGTCAAATCTGTATCGTTTTCATTTTACTGCCACCTCGATAATTGGGGCGCTCGCAGCGTTTTTAAATTTCATAGCTTCATAGCTACTTTTTATTTGACATAAAAATACGAGTTTTTGACACGGTAATGTCAAAAACTCAATTGTGGTTAGTTCATTTAACTACCACATTGATTGGTGAGGCGCCCTCGGCGTTTTTTAGTTTTACAGAATACTATGCTGTAGTCCACATTTAAGCAACGACTAATGCTGAATTAACTATTTTATTGATATATGTATCAATGCCAAACCTCTGTTTAATATAGTTTCTTGTTTAAAGCCTAAACGAAGTATAATCGATGTAATCGATTCGTACTGGCCCCACAAAAACATCCCTAACTCTGTCAAATCGTGAAGTCGAAAACAACATGTAACAGGAATCGACATGCTGTAAATTTCAAATTTATTTTTTTCTTTGGATACAAAGCATGCTTGCTTGGTAGGTACAATGATCAATTTTCCAGTTTGTTTCTCCAGATACATATGTATAACGTTCGCCCGACCTAATTAATGCAAAGTCATGGTGAGTCAAGCGGTCGTTGGTCTGAGATTTAAAAAGTTTGGCCTAGACATTTTTGACAGGCCGTGAAATTAGATCTTAATTTAGAAAATGTTTAATTATGAATATATTATGATGTTTACAATAAAAATAAAAGAAAAATAGGCAAGGCAGGCTGATGATGCACACTGCTTCAGAAAAATAAGAAAGAAAAGTTTTGCAATATTCTATACCTATATATTGACATAATTATTTCTGAGAGGATTTCGCTGATAAATTAAGCTGTCTCCGTTGCTCCAATATAAAGACTAAAAATCAATCAAATATTGTTTCCTAAAGATAACACGAACACATTAAAACTAAACACTATTCAGAGGCTTTTTCCTATCGCTTTGATCGCATACCCTGCATAGCGTTTGGAATACCAGGATACAGTTAGATGTATAATAGACGCGACAACAAACAAACAAACAAACAAACAAACAAAGAAACAAACAAACAAACAAACAAACTCACTTTATATAGAAAGATATATCTGTATAATTAAATTAAATTAATTTCTAGAAGAAATAAGAAAAAACTTTAGTCAGTTGTCAAAATATCGGTCAAACGTGAACGAGAACACAATTAATCATTTCCCATGACAGTTAACTAACACAGAGTCATAATGATGTGTTGATAAAGCCACCACTCTTCCATAATACGCAGCCATTTGTATTTATACTAGCTTCCGCCCGTGACATCGCACGCGTGAAATTCTTTGTTGTTTGTGACATACAAAAGTTTCTACTGCTTGCTACAGGAACATTGTGTTTGACTAGGATTAAATGAGCCTAATGCAATTCATTTCAAAGTTGCTCGGTTTTGACGTGACGTGAAGGAAGGACCAACAAACAAATGTTTATTAGCTATAATTTTAATGCATTTTGACGTTTGTAGTTTTGCTATAGTTATTTGTTGCACAATTGTTTTATTCTCCTTCTCCTAATGCTTTTAATGTAGACACATTTTATTGGGTTACATTTTTTTTACTGTAACCCGTTATGTATCGTTATCGTAAATCAATTAAAAAAATGTGACGATTAACACTTCAGTCTCACTGTGACACTGATACCCATGGTCACTGATACCCAGAACAGAGTTTGAAATGTCGCGTCCGTAAAAAGTGTTTCACACTAAAAGTATACTATTCGCGTACTTCAATTACAAATATTTAATACTAGCTGACCCGGGGGACTTCGTACCGCTTTGACAGTTTCCATCAATGAGTTAAATATATATCAATGGTTTCCATGACAACAAAACAAACAAATCATTTTGTATTGGAATATTAAATTGTCGTTTTTAGTATTTTATTGAATTTTTTTTAATATAGCCTATGTTACTCAGCGCTAATGTAGCATTCTAATGGATTAAGGATTTTTTGAATCGGTTCTGTAGTTTTTGAGTTTATTCGTTGCAAACATACATACATACAAATATACAAAGGTTTCCTCTTTATAATATTATTAGTACTTATTAGTATAGATGTATCATTCTGGCTGTACTAGAAATAGGTTGTTACGAACCGCTCTAAAATGAAGTGTTTTATTTGCTTTACTATCATGTAGTTCTATTTCAACAGCTATTAAATTGCAATATTGTATCATTCATCATATCTATTCTCATTGCTATCGTTGCTATAATATGGCATCAGCACCAATTAACAATTATATATGTGACACCCACTCGCTCTGTCCGTTTGTCTGTCACATGGGTGGACATTGCGAAACGCTGGCGGGTTATTTCGAGTTATTTAATCCTATGGGGATTCATTTTTACGACTTTTAAAAAAAAACATTGATCGCTTGTTTTCTATTTTTCTTTTTTTATATGGTTTACTGTGGTTTGCACATCAGCCAACGTTAAACTTAGGGAAATACTGTTCAATGTGTTTTTTTATTAAATCCAGGCACAGTTTAGGTTGTTAAGTGTGCATATCTAGATCTTCTGGCCTTACGAGGGCGTTATAATAGATGGCAATGAGTGTGATATTGCTAATGACAAATGAGATTGAGCCCAAGCCATTTGAATTACCTAACATAAATCCGTTGACTTTATTTACGCGACCTCACGCGTAATTCTTAAGAGTATTTGAATTTGAAACGTCATGTTGCACTTTTTATTTTTTATTTATCAACACTGAAATATTGTATTTACTTTTTTATGTATTTGGCTCTACGCTTACCTATACCTAAAAGATATAGCGTCACTCAGCGTCTTCTACCGCTTATACCACGGCGAGTGCTCTGGAGAACTCTTTGACCTTATCCCACCTAGGAGTAGGCGTGCTGCTCTCCGGAGTCACCGCTGTACTGTCTTGAACATTCCATCGCGCACAAAGAAATTTGGTGACTCGTTTCTTTGTAGCACTTCCAAAAGATGGAATAGTCTACCAGCACACGTTTCCCTCCTTCCTATGACATGGGGTCCTTCAAACGAGGCGTGAAGATGCACCTTGTGGTCCGGCAGGGTGAGGGTGACTGATGCTGCGTTGTTTTGGAGCTGCACCAGTTGTCCTTGCGTCTGGACTCCGATTCCACTTAACATCAGGTGGAGTAGAGTCATTTGCCGAGGTAGGTACCTATAAAAAAATAAAAATAAACTTAATAAATTAATTAATTATTAGACACTCATGCACAAACACCCATGTCTTAGCACATTATTATTGGCAAAACACAAATTATAAGAAATAAAACAATGCAAACACGATCTATATATATATATGTATTCTAGCAAATATGTTTATTTGCTAGAATACATATATATATATATAGATTATGATGATTTGATTTGATTTGATTTGATTCTTATTTCCTGTCGTTAAGTCAAGTATCGCTTTGCGAATTAGGTAATGTTGGTTTATGCGTCAAGAAACTTGTAAAGTAGCGTAGATTGTAAATTATAGGCAGTCTGTATTAGAAACTATGACCACCTATGACGCCAATGCGTCTTGTTCCCAATGCAGACTACGTCAATACGTTAACCTGCCATAATTATTTTTACGATAATATTACTATTGAAGGAGCTTGATGGCGCAGTGGTTAACGCGCCCGATCTGCGAGTGCTGAGGTTAAGCACCTTCCAGAAAGACCTTTATTATTACCATGATGACCTTTATTATTACCTGATATTCCAGAAAGACCTTTACTATTACCTTTAGTATTAAGCACCTTCCAGGTCATCGGAGGGGTTACCAAAAGATGTATCATCTCGAGCTCCTCCGTGCTTCGGAAGGTACGTAACGCCGTTAGTCCCGGCTGCATTAGCAGTCGTTAACAACCACCAATCCGCATTGGGTCCACGTGGTGGTTTAAGGCCCGTTCTCCCTATCCATCCATAGGGAAGGCTCGTGCCCCCGCAGTGGGGACATAAAAATGAGCTGATGATGATGATGATGATGATGATGATTACTATTGAAAATAGGTAAAGAAGTTATGTTGCTGCTTACATTTAAACTTGGTCTTAGGTGGACTTTAGAATAAGCCCTAGAGTAGGTCTTTCCTTTCTTTGGCTTTCTTCCACTATCCGCCTGACTATTCAAGTATGATACGTATCTTATATTCAAGTATGTTTATCAGCAATTTCGATAGCTTAGTAAGTATGTGGTGTTCCGACAGTTACAGATAAGACAGCCAGGTCCTAGTAAGAGTTTCAGGAGAGGTGTACTCGGCCTTATTATCGCCTACCATCAGGTGTTAAGGAACCCCAGTTTTCCCGTCATAAAACAGAAAGAATTCTATTTAAAAATGATAATGTAACTTTGCAAGTTAGAACAATAGCGCTAGTTATGTAATGCTACGATAACATCATATACACCGTTGTATATTGTTTGTAGACACATAATATGTGTAGATAATTATATTACATATTTCACTAACAACAATAAAGTTCTTACCTAAGTTTGTAATACTTTTGTGCTATTCCGGAGACAAAGGCTTTGTTCGTAATCATATGTCATTTGTTTCATTTTAAATGTTCTGTGTGTTCCTTTGTTTTTATTCTTTTGTTTATGCGTTACAAACAAATTGTAACGCATTATGTAAATTGGAGCAGTTTGCCCGCGACGTTTTTGTAAAGAATTTAGAATCCTGTCGTTGTGTTCTCTCTGGACTGAACACTGGAGTATTCAGATATATAATAAGAATTTTGGAAAAAACATACATAGGCATCGTGTAGATAATATTTATTTTATTTAGGTAATTATTTTTCGATTCTGACGTTTCGAACTTTTTCGTTCTGGTAACCCTAATCAAGCCGTAGTCTGTGATTGTCTAGGTGCTGCTGGCATCACGTAAGCGTGTCGGACGACGAAACGAGAGGCAGTAGATGCACATTTTGATATGAGAGCCAACCAACCTCACTCATTACTGTTAATTGCACTTATAAATAAACTGCAAGCTTTCTTAGGTTAGGGCCGTCAGCGGCGCGTGCGTTGAACCGAACTTTTTCGTAAATAAAAACGTTTCGCAACGCATGCGCGTGCGCCGTTCTGCGCCCGCCGCCGTGGAGTTGCAAGCGTGGATTACTAATAAGTACGAAAATAATATTTATATTACCTTTGGGTCGGCCAGATTATGTTAACGTCTGGCGGAGCGGGTGATTTCAGCTCGCTTTAACTAAAAAGGTTCGTAGGGTCAAAATGTATCGTAATCGATATATTTAGCCGGACGTTTCGATAATCTTTGTATTGCAGGATATTGTAAGTCCGTGGTTCAAAATAAGAAGAAAACATCTTAAATATAAATTGAATTATTCTTTTCACTATCGCCAACAAATCAATGACAATGATGATAAATAAAAAATACATGTAGGCAAAAAAAAACCAGGAATGAACAATAGATTCAGAACCTCTTTTAAGGTTTAAGTGTTCTGGGCTAGTGTGAGTTTTGTTTACTATCTGTATTCATTCGAATACGAAAACGAAAATTAGTATGGCATTGAAGCAGCGCCTCCTGGCAATATCGATACAGGGTGTATCGATATTACAGTCGTTTTGAAACCAGAATGCCTAATAGTAGGTACTAGTTGTAGTATTAGCCATTTTTAGCCAAATTTAAAAACTATTCTCGTTCTCGGTTGTCTCTCTTAGGAGGCATTGCTTCCATTATCAATACAAATTATCGTTTACCTCATGGTAACATCGAATGGTAAACATAACCAGCCATTCAGTTCATCGCTTTTTATACGTAACATTAAGTACTGCGTACAACGATAATTCTTTTGTTGTTTGTTGTGTGTTTATCATAACGAATGGCACCCTTGGCTTGGCGCACTTCCTCATTACGATCACGAACCTTGGCACACTGAACTCATACAACTGTACCATCAGAAATAGTTTGTGGTTTTCCATAAAGTATGACAGATGCATTGAACTATATTTTTTTATTTCATTTCGTTCTTCATGGTCGCCGCGCAGCCGCAAAAACATCTAATAATTATGTCATCGATATTTCTATGCTAATGTTCCACTGACTAGAATAGAAATGGAAGAAAAAAAATACTTTTTTTTATTATCGAGGATGGAGTAGCAGTCTGGCGTAGCTATCGTTAAAAACGACCAACTATATTATAAATATATATTAGGGCAACATATATAACACATATAGCCAGTATAGTGAATGACTTACAACCTTACAAAGTATTTTTTTTTTATAATCTTTCTAATTAATAGTAAAGTTTGTTATTTCGTAATATTTACATTCTTATGACTATGTATGTTTGTCGTATGAGATTATAATCTCTAATTATTTATTCCATTATTTGTATGTCTCCTATTATAACAACACAAATTACACATCACATATACCATGGGCTCTTAGCTCTTAGCAGTATTCATCACCAGCTCATTATAATTATGTCCCCACTGCTGGGCCACGAGCCTTTCCTATGGATGGATAGGGAGAACGGATCACAAACTACGACGCGGGCGGGCCCAGTGCGGATTGGTGGTTGTTAACTGCTATTGCAGCCGGGACCAACGGCTTTACGTGCTTTCCAAAGCACGGATTAACTCGAGATGATACATTTTTGGTCACCCATCCGATGACCGGCCATGATGCGCCTTCGGGCTCCTCAGAGCAATATTACTGCAAACTTCTTAAACGCAGACCGGGCGCGTTAACTTGAATACTTTCAAGTAAAAGTTTTTTGTTTGGTTGCGACGACACGGTCGTTCGTTAGCAGACCGTATCGATGCCGAATGCTTTTTACTGCGACAGATTGATTTCACGCGTTCGTCTGGTTGTAATCGATTGATGATAATATGAGTATCTACTCATTATTATTAATTACAAAATTATTGTATGAATAACACTTTAGTGGTTTCGTATGCAATTTCTCTTAAACTTATTTTGATGGTGGCCTTTATTTACTTAAATATTATAATCATGTTACTGATAATATATATTTTTGTTTTGTTTATTCTTTAAAAACGCTATCTTCTTATTGAATAGTAGAATATACAATTTTCTTAATCTATTTCCATACTACTATACTATTTATTTACATACAATTGTTTACTTAAATTTAAAACACATTTTATATTATATTTAACACATATTTATACACGTTTTATACACTTACATAACTTACTTTTGTTCCTATGATTTGCACGTTTAGCAACAGACTATATATTTTATTAGTTCCGGTCTAGACTTTTTGTCCATGAGACCATCTGTTTTCAATTCTAATTCATGTTTCGCTTTTGCATTTATTGGGCAGTTTAACATCAAGTATTGGATGGTCTCGTTGGAATCAGTGTCACATTTACATACAGGGCTAAATCAGGTTCGATAATATTGAAGAGTTCGTATCTTTCTTCCACAATTCTTTTTCGGCATCGAACAAATGTTTAGTGAAGTAACCATGGCTTTGATTGTCTACCAATGTAAGCATTTGTGTAATTTATAATAGGCTTTCTTTACATACTATCTACGTGTTTAAATAGGTTTTTTTATGTATATGGTATTTAATTTATATATATTATTATATTTATTATGAGCTCGAGCGCGCGAATACCAGACACAATAGAATTTTAATTGTTATCGGCCACTTGGTGGTCGATCGACGCTCAAGGTGTTATTATCATCATTATCATTATATGCATATTCATTATTATTACATATTATTATTATTATTATTTTGTTTAATTTATAAAATTTTATACATTATTCTAGTATGTTTTAATAGTTTCACTTCTGATCTTACAGTTTATTAGCTCTATCCATACGACTGGTTGTCTGGAAGAAATAACCGCCAAATTGTAACTTTGTAAATTTTTTTTGGTCATGTTTATGTTTTATAGTGTTGCAATAAAAGTATTATCTATCTATCTATATGTAGATATTATAGAAATGATCATATGAAATATCAAGAAAGACATATTACCTATTATTTAATGGGTTGTATTTAATCGATCACCAAACTAACCTAACCTACAAAAATACTAAGTTAGCACCTAAAAATAGAAAGTTAGCACCTAAACTACTATTTAGATGCTAACTTGCCATTTTAGGTGCTAGCTTACTATTTTTTGTGGATCAATTTATTATTTCTCTTACTTAATTATACTTTTTCGTGTTATACCGACTACCGTGTTACCCCACTCTTTTTAATTAAGTAATCTAACGAAATAGTAGCGTGGTGCAACTGACCAATATTACGAAGCCAATTTAGAACAATAAACGAACGAAAGATACACTTTAGAGTGTAAGTAAAGTAAATAGCTAATAGCTATCCCACTGCTGGGCAAGTGCCTCCATCATTGAAATCTAGTCATCACAACAACTGATGGGTAAACAACTGATGGGTAATGGCTTAATCACTACACTTGTCGAATGCGGGTTAGTGATCATAAACCCGAACTATGCATCGAACAATCTGAAACACACTTTGCCCCTCTTGGGAATTGAACCTGGGACATTCGGTGGCCATCGAGACTTTAGAGTGAGAAAACCAAAACACATTTACAGAGTTCCCCGCCCCAACCTCTAAATGTCACTACACATTTACAGAATACACTAAACATGCACACTAGCTTAGGTCCAAGACACCGTACTCGTAGAACAAGGGTACGAAGAACCGGTTCACACGCGCTCTATACCAGGCACAGACATATATGTACCTGGGCGCTTTTCTCCTCCACGGCCCGGTCTACCCGAGCCGAGGTCTGAGTCTTTAGAGGCGCCCTCGGGTGGTTCCGCCTCCCGATCCGATCCGAACCCTTCGGAGAATCTAGTAGGGCACGGGGACGCGCACTAGTGCGCGATGCCGTTCCCTCTAGAAAACCTCCGAAGGTGATTCGTTTCAAACGGCTTGAGGGACCCTTTACGTTCCTCGCCGCCCCCAAAAAAGCCCGGTGAAGCTAAGAATGCCGTCTGAGGCAATCAGCAAACTCTCTCAAAAAAAAAACATTTACAGAGATTAATTTTTTCAATACCTACAATTATTGATCAGCTCAGCACATAGTATTTGCGATACAACCGAATGCATTCAACATCTGAAGTATTTAATTGATGTGCTATTGGGCCGGTGATATTGGCATGCCTCAAACAAGATGTTTTATTTATTACACGGCCTGGTACATCAAATTCATTGTCATTGTTAATTGATACGGGGAGGTCGGTGGCACTGCGGTCATACGATTTTTTTATACGATCGCAAATTATTAAGCAGTTTTGAGTGCAGTCAGAATACGGACGGGTGACCGACCGACCGATGTGTTCTCGCTTTTAGTGGATGATTCGGTAGGCACGTTAATAATAACGTTACTTATTCGAATACAGGGAAACCGATTTGGTTGGACAATGGTCGGCTATATTAAAGTCTGACTTGGAGTCTTGATTTAGGAGCGTTCGTGTCATAAATATGTAAAAGCATCTTTATTTTATCTTTTCATAAGCGGGTTTCCTGTACCTATCTAATTATTCCTCGATCCGATCCCTCGGACAATCTAGTAGGGCTCGGGGTCACGCACTGTCCGTGATGCCGTTCCCTCTAGAAAATCTCCGAGGGGATTCATTTGACACGGCTTGAGGAACCCTTTAAGTTTCTCGCCGCCCCCAAAAAAGCCCGGTGAAGCTGTCTCGAAAATGCCGTCTGAGGCAATCGGCAAATTCTCACAAAAAAAATCTAAACATGTTTTATTTTTTATTTTACCTAGCTACGGTTGGAACTATGAACGTAGTAGTTCTCATCTCCTTAATAATCAAATTCTCACTCTTTTGTAAGTGGCACATATATTTGTATTCTGTGGAACCTAGGTACCTACATAAAGATTTTTTTGATTTGTTTATTCCTCTTCTATGTTGCAGTTGGCATTACTAAGTAATAACTGTGAGCTCTAATTGCATCTTAGTACGCAGACTACGACATCTAAATCCGTAGCTACCTATTCGTAGGCGTTTAACCGAAGCAGTACGTCAAATACTAAATTTAACTACAACTGACGAATTGGTACTCATCGCAGCTATGCTTTTAGCTGCTAATATTTGCCAAGCGATGTTGAACCTTACTGGTTTGTCTTAAGATACAGCTGCGATGCAGACTGTGCTTTTGATGAAAGCTTGTAAGCGCTAGTTCATAACCTGTTGGATAGATGTCGCTGTAAGTATTAACCTACATTGACCGCATAAACACGCGCGTCACTTCTGCGCAGCTGTTGGTATATTATTCAGCGTTCTTGTCGCGTCGAGATAGATTGTTCAGTTATTGGAGTTTATTTATTAGTACTGCTGATAAGGATAATTTGTAGTTTTATCATTTTGGCGATTTTGTGATGTCAAATAACCTCATAATCTCAGATTCATAGGTAATCAAAAGTACAATTCTGTATTCGTATACGGACGCTGGGTTTTCTTTTTAATTACTTCTATTATCAATTCATCATCATTCAGAAAGCGAATTGTGAATTTTATTCCTATGGCTTAATGATTTTAAAAAGATAGATACGTGCAGGACTCTTGGTTGGTAGCTTATAGGTATCACAGAATATACACAAACTATTTACAAAGTATGAAAGTATAGTAAAATTGAGTACAAATACCACACAGTCACACAATTTCAGTCACTGAAAACCCTTTCAAAAAACAAGTGGCAAGCGTTACTACAAGTTGATTTTTTCGTAAATCGCTATCGTCTTGGAGCTATTGATAATGTATATTGTAATCGTGTCTGAAATATTGTTGCTTTAGAAAAGGCTGACTTTTGTAATGTGAACATGAAATCAGTTTCAATATTGTATGTAACATCTAATATCTAACAATGTCACCAAAACAAAAGGCACCAAATGTAACATTCTCCAAATAAACGTAATAAATAAGGGCATATAAGTACCTAGGTACGCTTTATGTTCCAACCAAACCATAATTAGGTGCAGACCAACATGACTCGTGAAATCCGCTACGCAAATGATTCATTCGCGTTTAGTGCCAAAACACGGAAAGGATCCCGCGTCCAGTCACAGCGGCCCATTAATATTTACAATGATAGTTAACTTCCTATTTGTCATAAACATAGTGGGACTACAAATAATTAGGTACAGAAGGGAAGCTCCGGCCGATAGCGATTTTAATTACCTACACTATAGCATAGAGTTAAGGTTGACACTCAAAATCTTGTGATTTCAAAGATTTGAGCAAAAAACGAAACATTCCTTTTTATTTATAAGTAGTCGTATTTAAACAATTATATATTTTTATAATTAACAAAGTGTGCGTGGCGCTCCGGTTGAGATACGTACGACTGGCATGGCGTTCTCCCGAGTACAGCCGAGATCACCGTACAAATGCGTCAAACTCAGGACAACACTTGCACACTAGAATATGCCCAAAATACCGTATTCGTAGAGCAACAGTAAGAAGAATCGGTTCTCACACGCTATATTCTAGGTATGTACTTGGGCGCTTTTCCTCACCCACGACTCTGTCAACCCGAGCCGAAGTTCTAGCCTTTAGAGACGCCTTCGGATTGTTACTTTCTCGATCTGATCCAAACTCCTTGGAGAATCTAGTAGGGTACGGGCGTCACGTTTGCGTGATGCCAGATCCCTTGAGGATGTTTTGATCACACGGTTTGAGGAACCCTATAAGTTTCTCGCCGCCCACAAAACGTCCGGTTATGCTGCTGTAAGAACTAGCCTGGAAGAACAAACAGTAATATCTTTAAAAAAATGTCCGGTTACGCTGAAAATGACGTCTGAGGCAATCAGCAAACACTCTCAAAATCATTTCCTCCCGGAGCCGCCCTTCTGTATCTATTTATTGTGTGGTGCGACACTCTGGCAGCCAGGCAGCGTCGGAGCGCATCTAACATGGTGATTTAGCACCATTCCCATTTGGCTCGTTAGCTTCTTGTAGTGCACTCGACAGTTAATTTGTGAGTGTTACGAGCTTTGCTTACGTACAAAATTCACAACAACAGATAAACTTTTGAAAATATGCTTTGTTATCGTTCTCAATTGAGTTGGTTTTCCATCGGCAAGATGAGCATATAACACGCATGCTTAGTAATTTTACTGGGTATCAAAGGAGATTTCACTTTTCGAACCGTAACAAGAAGATGCTACGGAAAGACAGAAAAGGAGGTTCGTAGACATTCAGTCCTGTTCGGGAATCCTATCGGGATTGTGGGTACGAGTCCCTAGCACATGAGGTCATTGCTTTTATAAAAAATAGCATTGAATTAAGTGACAATTCAAAATAAAGTTAGAAATATGTGTGAGTCTACACGAAATGTTTTATTTGTTTTTCGTCGTAGCATTTTCTCGGTTCGTAGCGTAAGTATGCAACGTGTAGCAATCGGGCAGATTATAAAATTATTACAACTTGTTAACACGGTAACATTAAGAAAAGTAATTATAAATATACCAATGCACATTATCTATGTTTGAAATAATTTAATTTTGTTTAAGATTATGTACATTTCAACACGTCAAACGCGTTTCTTTCCTCCCTTTGCAATATCTTTTGGACTATACACAACACAAATCATATTCATAAAACTTATTTTGGTACTTATTATTGATCCTGCAATTTAAATATATTTACTTTTAGTATTCGGTTGTGCTTGACCTTATTCAAAACTGTATTTTATATGTAAACAAACATTATGCGAGACGTCTGTTTTTACCATGATCATTTTATTAAGTCTTTGACGTTGGCATTTTATTATTTGTAGTCGAAGCCGAGGAGAAGGGACTTTTTTGAGGAATGCTCATAATAGCGTCACAAACATCTTTTAATCTTTTTATTAGTCTATGATGTACACTTGTCAACTGTCTTTCATTAATATTCACAGTTTGCTTCAGTCGTAAATCTTGCGGGAGCGGGTCTCTCGTAGGTATTGCGTTGTCTAAAAAGTTGGCGTGGAATTTTGCTAATAATTTTCCATGTGTACTTTGTAGGTCGGTAGATGCTTGTAGGTATTAATCATTTCATTCATTATTTATTATTACAAAAGAAAACATGGCGGCCGGAAACATAAAGAAGGCTAGTGTTTTCTTATTTTTCTTTTTTATTACGGGTAAGACTTGTCCTTCCTCTCACCTGATGACCTGAAGTTAATTATTGATTGATGAAAAGGCTGAGAGGTGGCTTCCACCTTTTGCACTTCACACGGAATTCTCTGCTACTGAGGAAGTGTGAGACAATAATGCTGCTGCTAAGACTGCTTCACTAATCTGTCTTCGCATCCTGGACTCTGAATTACACCTAACATGAGGTGGAATTGAAGTAATTGCTTAGTTTACAGGTTCACTGTTAACCGGTTAATTATAAAAATAGAGCAGAAAGTTTTTTTTCTCACATACCCTGATATTTTACTGTGCAATGAAGCTGAATTAAATACTTATAATACTTATAAAGCAGTGACAAAATTCAGCGCTTACGTCAGCCTTTCCGGTAGCAAAGCGGTCAGTGCAGCCGCCCGGATTGCGGAAGACCCAGGTTCGATTCCTGGCTGGGTCGGGTAGGCATATAATTTTTTCACTGTATTTTATTAGTATTTAATTCAGCTTCAGTGCAGCAATTAGCAGTTAAAATAAAAAGTATAATTTACTATAGCGTTGTGTTATCAATTTGTGGTATTTCATCTGTAAAGATGAATCTACATGGCCATCGGTTGCAAAGACCGTTGGATAGATGGCACTCTGCTGCTATAAAGCATTCAAAAATTAAAAAGCGTGACAAAATTCAGCGCTTACTTCAGCCTTTCCGGTAGCATAGCGGTCAGTGCAGCCCGGATTGCAGAAGACCCAGGTTCGATTCCTGGCGGGGTCGGGTAGGCGTATAATTTTTCACTGTATTTTATAAGTATTTATACCATGATATTTTCGGCGACTCATGTTGCACCGATTAACTGATGCAGAAGATTGTACAGACGCCTATATAGGATAGGTAAAACTGTAAAATTTCTACAATAAATGTTCAACCATATATCACATATACATAAAGTTCAAATTCTATTGAGGAATCTTGACAGTTTGTGTCCAGGCGTGTGTACACCCAGGAACAAAAGTAGCTGGATAGTTTAGTACTCTGTCTAAGCAAATAAATACATCAAGAGGCGCTTGTCAACTTCTAACAAATTTATTATGACACGGTACTAATGTGTTGAACGACTAAGTCGCTGACCTCTCCTGCTAGCAATGCAATGAGATATTCATGACATTATCATGATGTGGAGTACAATAGTTGTTTCTCCTCGAGTATTGATCTCCAACAGTGCGTTGAAAAACGGCTCGTGGAATATTCATTGCGGTTTGGTAAAAACTTAGTTGCAAATGTTGCGTGCGGCTGTTGCGTAAGGCAGGGTACGGTATTCTGGTTCTTTCATTAAAATTGCAAGAGTACTCGTTAACGTTACACTAATTGGAAAATTTGAGATTCCATTTTTTTGAATTGGTATTCTGCTTTTGTTTTCCTCTGACGATTCGGCGTGTCTTTTGTTTTGTTGTCGAAAATATCTTCGAAGAATTGTATCTTACGGTAATGTTATGAGGGTATGTTTTTTGACCGAACTTGCCTACATGTGAAGTTCTTTTTGACGATTTGATTTGCTTAGCTCAATTTTATCCATTTTTTATAATTCTGACGGTATTATGTATTATAGATTTTTATATCTAGTAGGTAAATAAATATAAATACTAAAAAAAATAAAAATAAAAGTAAAAAAAGTAGTAGGTACTTAAATATTACTCATATATTTTTAAACGGTTTTCAATTGTTTGTTCTTCAATCTCGCAAAAACGGATTCGGATGTAGTTATTGATGCATACAATTAAAATATACTTAGTAGAACGTATCCTGGGTTAACGTATAGGATTTTTTATCCGGGGAAAATATACTCCTACACTTTAAGTTCTATTTGTGACAGACCGAATTTTACGCAAGCAAAGTCACAAATGGAAGCTAGTTTAATAATAATAAAAAAAGCTTTTTATTCTTTAAAATGCCAGATTTCGTATAATAAATAAAAATATTAATAAACAAAGTAAAAAAAGACAGTGTAGAAAAAAAAATTACAAACGGGATTCGCCACGATAGCATAGTTGGCAGTGCACCTGACCGGCATGTCATGGGGTGCGGGTTCGAATCCCGCTCGTGGAATTTTTTCAACACTTTGTCTTTTTTCTAATTGTAATTTGTTCGCAACAATATTTTTTGCGTAAAATAAAAGTAAACAGGCGTGTTTGGAAACATTTCCTCATGCTGTGTTCCGGCAGTTACAGATAAGATATCCAGTTCCTCAATGCTTAAGGATTCCGGGTGAACTGCGCTTCCACTTTCAGCCTTATAGTCACTTGCCATCAGATATGTGGAGAAAATTAAGATAAGATCTGTTGATAAATTAAGATAAGATCTGTTGATACGATGATTTCGTTACCTACAAGGAAAAACAATTATAACTGTAACCAAAAATTTGTTAATTTTGAATTTAAAATTACCTATAACTTCTTCTTCTAATTCTTCTTTTGGTGTCAATGACCTTATATCCTCCCGATCCCGACCCAGCAACCGGCCAAGGTGTCGATTTAGGTGATCGATCACCGTTCTTAGCTTAAAAACCCGGAAAACTGTTTATGTCATCCCTAAGCATCGCTTTTAGTGATAAGGTTACCCCTTTTACGACTCTTGTTAATTTTATTTAGGTTGTATTTAATCGATCACCAAACTAACCTAACCTAACCCACAAAAATACTAAGTTAGCACCTATAAATACAAAGTTAGCACCTAAACTACTGTTTAGATGCTATTTTAGCATTTTAGGTGCTAGCCTACTATTTTTTTGTGGATCAATTTATTATTTCTCATTTTATTTTAACGTGTATGTATTTTTGTTTATTGTGTGCACAATAAAGTATTCTATTCTATCCTATTCAGAGGCAATGGAGTGTGGTATTTATTTACAATAATTTATGCATTTCTTTACAATAATTACCCTGGTTAATTTACAAATAGAATATAATAGTCAGTTAGAATATAATTACAATAGTCAGTTGTTTGTTAATTGAATTAATATTTTGCAACATATTATGTACCTAAGTACCTACTCGTAGCAGCGGTATTAAGAATACTATGTAAAATTTTCTGTTTGTTTGTTTATTGAGATTATTCTATTACTACTAAACTGCGGAAGTGATGATCTATACTAATATTATAAAGAAGAAACCTTTGTATGTATACATGTATGTATGTATGTTTGCAACGAATAAACTCAAAAACTACTGGACCAATTTAAAAAAATATTTCACCATTAGAATGCTACATTAGCGCTAAGTAAGTAGGTACCTAACATAGGCTATATTAAAAAAAAGAAATGCGGTACGAAGTCCGCCGGGTCAGCTAGTTTATTATAAAGAGCTTTCCTCAAATTGTCGTGGTGAGTCTTTACATTATTTTGTAAAGTTAATAATTATTTTTTGCATTAACTTCTATTCCTTCTCAGCCTATAAACATCCCACTGCTGGTCTCAAGCCTTCCCAAATGGCAATAAATTACATTGGAGACACTGACTGACACAATGAGTGAGTTTTAACGACTGCCATGAATCCGTTGACTTAATATTCCTTTCAGCCGCGGCACGGAGAAGCTGGATATGTTTTAATTTGGTCACCCATCCTTTAACATGACATTTGGTAAATTGCTTAACATGAACGTTCACAACCTCCTTCTAAATACATTATGGGATTTAAAAACTACCAAAACGTGTTTAACCGTTCGCTGCAATGAAAAAACTAAAATTTTGTTTGGAAATGGAACAAGCTCAATATTTCATAATTATTTAAGCGAATTTGGCACGTACATGTTATGTTTTCACGCACTGTTGATCACTCGTTTCGTCATAGCAAACGGGAGGGAAATTAAACTTGTTATCAATGGCCGACCGGTTTACGATTAGGCGGATAGCGTTGTAGACGTGCTACGGACGTTGAGATAACAATACTCCTTTGTCTAGTGTAGCGATGAGATTGGTAAAGCTGCCTGAGATGCGAATGAGAATGCACTAATAACTTTAGAATAATAGAATTCAAACAATTTTTTAGTATAATTTTTAAGTTAAGTCCCCATTATCCGTCGGATTTCCTGTCTGTGTGTAGTCTGACTTCATGTGAACTTAGATCATTATAAAGTTAGTGTTGACATTTGTACGGGTCAGTTACCTAAGTGATAGCCTAACTAAACGGTATCAGAGTGCGGGTCCAAAACACAATTTGTGTTTTGGACACAGTGGCAATTTCTTCAATATTTTCGAATATAATTTGTTTGCATTAACGTAAACATTGTACCTAATTACCTATATACTAGTGGTCGAAATTCGACCGTAATTTTATTAAGGCTGCACGGATTGTATCCTAAGCAATGAAAAATTTAAAAAGATATAATGTGAGTTGAATGTGTGTCAAATACACACACGTATTGTTGTTGTTGTGTGTCAAATACATGGTAGTGTGTGTAATGTTGTTTTTGTTGATTTAATGTATTTTTTATGCATAATTTAACAAAAATATTTTTTAAGTTATAATAATTTAAAAAAAAAAAATTTTAATTATAATTTTCGTAATAACGGGTACAAAGTTTTTGCTTCACGTATTAATATATAAATTTATTATAGCTTATCTTTACTTTACCGAACTTTATATTAGAAAACGTTCAAAATCGAAGTAAACATTTCTTTATTGACTTCTACCTACCTGCTAAGCACTTTTGACACGGCTACAAAGTTTTACACAATACCGAAAACAACCACAATTATACCACCACACATCACCCACACCACCACAGCCTTATTGATTAGGCGCCTGACCTGACTTGTCAGAAGATATGCTGCTTGAAAATCCCACTCATGAATTTCCGTCGCATTTATATTTAAACTTAATTTATATCTACATTCGTGTGAAAATTCGCCAAACGATTTAATAAAGACCTTATTTTATTATAGTAATAAATACAGCCATTTTCGGACATTAAAGCATGAGCAGCATGAAGGTCGCTCGTCATGTTGCATTTCGTTAGTCACGATTCTATTTCCATCCTATGTTTAATGTAAAGTTTGATTGCAGGTAAGTCACCTTGGGCTGAGAAATCACCAATATGGGAACTCTACGAACCCCACGAATGAATCGAGAATCACGTGAGTTACAAAAGAGTTTATCATTAAGAATATTTACGCGAATTAAGACCTTAGCGTTACAGAAATAAATACTTTCTGTGTGGCGCTCTGTCTGCTACCCACGGTACAAAATTCCTAGCACTTGGCATGGCAGACTGTTGGTGTAAGAATTTGTATGGAATGACAATCAAGTCTTTTATTTAGGGTTTCCAATTTTCCACTGTACCCAAATGGTTCAGTTTGGGGAAATACAAAACTATTTGAAGTTTGATTGATACATATTATTATTTGTTTTTGTATTCATTCGCTAATACCAAAAGTGGCCATTGTTTGTGAATAAATGCGATATCCCGTTTTGTGAATAAACCACGCAACAAAAAGTAGTGCACAATTATTAAATAAATACTATGGATGCTTTTCTGTTATCGGACGGTACGCAATGTTTAAAAAAGATCCGGTCCGTTAGTAATTGTCAAATTATCAATTGGTGGCGCTAGTGTGCCTTACCCTTCGCCTTAAGCAATTGTCTCCATTTTGATACAATATAAGGGAAAATTATGCAATTTAAAAATGTAACCACTAAATGGATGTTATACCGGACAGCTGTGTATAAAGTAGCTGACTTTGTTTTAATTTTTTTTTCTGAAATAAATCGCTATAACAAACTATATCTCAATACTTTTTAACATGTAATTATATGAAGAATGTGATGACTTAGTTGTGACTTATAAATATTACAGAGACTAATGCCCGTTTTCACCATCAGTATTTAGGGGGCTCTTAGCAAGAAATCCGTTTTTACCAACGTTTAGGAGTCACCTAAAGTCTTAGGAGGCCTCTTAACTTTAGGGGGTCGATATTTCGCCCCCTAACCGGTCCCTAACGGTAAGTGTCAGTTTGCGTCTCGTTTGCGTGGTAATTTTTGAAAGCAAACCTCTACTTGGTCTATGTTTGATAGATTTATTTTATTTTATTCAGTGGATATCCTTTAAAGGTAAGTAAAAATCAAGGTTTGTTAAAAAACATCAAATAATAATAAAATGGTTTCAAATCAAATCAAATGACATTGACACTTCTTTCTTTCCTTTATTTCAAGGCGAAGGTATTCCACCTTTACAGTTTACTTACACAAATATTCTATTTTCATTATTTTTTTACGTAAGGATATCTCCAAAACATGTAGAACATGTTTTATACATTTAAATTCTATTTAATTATTATCGTTGTAGATCAAAGATAAAAGGTAATTTTTAATATATCGATAATACATCGATTTTGTAAGCCTTACGTTGAAAAAAACGAACTGTCACCTACCACTTAGGGGGACCCTTTTTTTTTCTTTAGTTGATGGCTTCGTGCGATTAGCACATTTAGCCAGTGTTAAAGTAATTTTTCTTACAAGTAATACAAATATAAATAAACAATATTTCCATCTTGTATGATGATGATGAATGATAATATAAATGAGAAGTGAGAAATGATATATCCCCCAACCCCTCGAGTATCTCAGTAAAGATGTGGAGCTCTACTAAGTCCTCGGGCGGACTTCTTGAGAGAATTTGAAAAGTGACAATGCACTGTTTTGTTTCATTTGCCAACACTCATGCACACTCAGGAACACTTAACGGTTAATAACCCACCATTATTTCACATTAATATTCGACATAACACAAATTTTAGAAAATAAAACAAAACCGCAGACATGACTCTTCACTTTCCCGTCAAGAAGCAGGGGACCCTTTACTTATAGCATGGTGAAAACGAATTTAGGTAAGAGCCAGATTTAGGGGGACTCTTAACTTAAGAGTTACTTAGTTAGGAATGTGTTAGGGGCTTGTTGGTGAAAACGGGCATTATTTTCTCATTAAAACGACAAGGTAAGAAAAAAACGTCGTCTCTATATTTAGTATCATGAGCAATTGTTCTAGTTAAGACACGACCGTGAATATGTCTAATTAGCATAATAGAAGCCCCAGCTTTGTACAGTTAACAACAATAGTCGGTGATCAAAATCAGAATACAAATACTAATGAAACTAAAAATTCTTCACTAGTGTGTAAAAAACGTACACAAGTATCAAAAGTAAGTAAATTTTCTGTCGTATATAGTTTCATTACTCTTTTGCGTAATGACGCATTATACATTATACATGTATAATGGTAGGTTTTGTTTATCCACCTTTGATGTTAACTGTACATGCTGTTTTGACAGTGACGTCAGAAACGCTCTTAACAATAGTTTTAGTGGAAAGAACATTATAAGTCTAGTTATTGAAGGGCTCTTTTTGCACTGTCTGGATTTCTTCTTTACTGTCTCAAATGCAAAGCTAAAGCGTTCAAGAACCGATCGAATTAGCACTAAGATCAAGAAAGAATGGTCCTTGTCCCGAAAAGAGACGTATTTCCTCGGTCTATGTTCAACCTGTCGAACCTACTAAATGCACTTGTCATAACAGACAAATTTCGTTTTATTAATGTTAATCGTGTCCTCGACGTTTTACAACCACATGATTGGATGTGTAAAATAGATTTGAAGCGCATAAGTTTCTTTAATTGATTTACAAAGATAAATTGTTCCAAATTACTTGATCTCATTTTATCTTAGTACGGTCTTAAAATATTTGACTCAGCGCAAAATGTAAAAGCAGAAGGGAAAGTGCACTTCAAATTTCATAAATTTTGGCTGTGTTTAACAATCAATTAGTACAATTATGGGATCTGTAGAGCCTTTATGGTCTATTGAATTTTTCAAGCTTTGTAATCCTTTAGGAGAGACTATCGCTATCGAGGTCTTCCTGACTTTCTAAAGCAGTGTATCATCATCATCACCATCAGCTCATTTTATGTCTCCACTGCTGGGGCACGAGCTTTCTCTATGGAAAACGGGTCACCCATCCGGTGACCAGCCTTTGCGAAATTTGTTTAACCTCAACACTCGCAGACCGAGCGCGTTAACCACTGTGCCATCGATTTCTTCAGCAGTGTATAAATATGCCGAATGTCAAACACAAAGTCACAACAAGTCTGTTAGTGCTTAAATCCATAGCTCCTATGAACATTACACAATAAATTCTACAGCTGTAGTAAGTGCTCTATATCAGCGTTTCACATACCGGACAAATACATCAGCCACGAGATAATCTATAACGGTTCCGATTGCCACCAGGATGGCATCTACCTGCTTGCATAGAAATTCTGTCCTATAAGATTAAGGTTACGATTATTCTATCTTTTTGTATTAAAGACTGCTTCATGTAATTGCTAACTACGTGTTAATACACGTAGTAGGACAGATTATAATTAATCAAAACGTTGTTCATGCAACCATGACACCTTTTTTAAATCAAAGTCTAAGAATGGTTTCTTGCTCTTGAGTTATGGATATGTGGACGTGCAGTCATCGTAGGATCTGAAACGTTTCAATCAAACCTGGAGAACCGATTCGTTGCCGTGAAAACCACAAATGTGGTTGATGTCAACCAGGCCCCCGAAAATGTGGTCGGAATCCTCAGGGAGGAAGGTATGAGATTTTGCGAGATAAAGCGTAAAGGCAAGTCGAAGTTTTCGGAAGAAACCTTTAAGCTCATGAGAAAACGACGTGAGGACTCACCTGTCACTTCGTCAGAACAACGGGCTTTTAACAAGAAGATTGGTAAACTGGTGCGCTACGACCTCCGATGCTCCAATACACGCTCGATTGAACGAGCAATTGAGCAAAACTGGGGGTCGAAAGTGTTTGTCCATGGCGTACATCCATTCGCAAAACTTGCAAGCTGCGAAAGCACATTCCTCTTTGTCCTAGTGAGTCAGTTCTAATCATATTTTTCTTTAGCTGATTTAGACCTTACCGATAAGCTTTCATACAAAACGATTTTGACAAAAATCTTGGTACAAGTTATGTTCCGATAAATTAAACAGTGTTTTCTGTTATCTAAGCTCACATATGATAACACTATTTAAAACCAATTTCTTTAAAAGAACAAGCAACTTATTAAATCACTATTTGGTATTATATGATGCCCTTAAGTTTTTAGAAATCTATGCCTTAACTTATTTCAGTTAGCTAGACAAACTGTAATATTATTTTAGTTTGCCAGGTGCATAATCTTTTTATTTGTTTGATTGATGGTTACCGCTTTAAAGCCTACATGATGACGTATTGTTTCATGACCTAAATTAAATCTGATAATTCTGATAACAGGCGTTGGGAAATATCGAAGAAGTGTAAACAATAATAAGCTTGATCCTGTATGTTGTGTAAAGCAATGTTTGAGTTTTTTCTTCTTCTTACAAAATCTGCGTAATTTTGCAAAACTACATAGTTATTAACTTAAAAAGGTCAAGCGAGACCTGCCTCCTGAACAGTCATTGCGGAATGATTGGAGTCATTACTTGATTTTAATGATGCTAAAGCATCATTAAAATCGGACTTCTTAGCGGGAAAGTGAAGTCATGTCTGCGGTTTTGTTTTATTTTCGAAAATTTGTGTTATATCGAATATTAATGTGAAATAATGGTGGATTATTAACCGTTAAGTGTTCGTGAGTGTGCATGAGTGTTGGCAAATGAAACAAAACAGTGCAACGTCACTTTTCAAACTCTCTCAAGAAGTCCGTCCGAGGACTTAGTAAGGCCCCACATCTTTACTGAGATACTCGAGGGGTTGGGGGGTGTATCATTTCTCACTTCTCATTTCTATTATCATTCATCATCATCATACAGAAAAGAAATATTGTTTATTTATGTATTACTTGTTAGAAAAATTACTTTGACACTGGCTAAATGTGCTAATCGCACGAAGCCATCAACATTATGAAAAAAGAAAAAAAATCATTAAAATCAAGTAATTTACTTTTAAAACTTACTTATTTTTAATAATTCCTAAGTTTGATTTTGATACGTCTACAACTATGTGTATGGGCTATGTCTAAATGTTTTTGAATTGAATTTAAGTATATTAATTAAATACATTTATATTAATTTTGTTGGTTTAAGAAAATTATGCCTCGCACATCTCAAGTTTATTCTTTTATATACATAGGTACTCTGATAAACATCAAGTATAATTAAATAAATAATTATAAAACCCGTAATTAAATCTTAACATTACATCACATTGGCGTCCTTCTTTTCTCCACCAGGCGAAAACAAACATCTCATATAATAAAGTTTCAAATAACGGTCAAGTGTTTAATAGCAGCGTTTTACCTGTGAATAAAACGCTTATTAAATACTTACCTTATTTGAAACTTTACTTTCAACTCTGTCTGGTTGGTTATTCGACTCAATGAGGCCAACTAGCAATGCCCATTGCATGCCGGCCTGGTGGGAACCATTGAGTGACGTCAGATGTGCGAGAGAGGGCTATATGGTAGACAGAGAGGCAAAGAGCCAGGAAACAGATAGGGGCCTATCTCATATAATAAAGTTTCAAATAAGGTAAGTATTTAGCGTTTTATTTACAGGTAAAACGCTGCTATTTATTTATTAGGCTCACCAACATAAGTTACACCTATAAAATAAATATAAATGTAAAATGCAGAGTTGCTTAGAACTAACTGTCCTTACAATTACAGGTAACCACAGCATGCATACATATATGGTAGATAAAATTAAAATTAAAATAATTAAGTACCTAAACATTCAGTATAAATTACAAACTAAAATTTAATATTGTTTAAGCAAAATTGTATCAAAATGGGATTATTTCTGTATAGTGCTGTGCGCAGCTGTAAGTTTAGTTGAAATCTTAAAGAATAAACTCTATAACTCTCTTTTAATTTCATTTTATTTCATTATTAATAAAATAAAATACATAACTAAATTTAACATTATAAGTATTAACAAAGAAATTTAAACGAGGATTAACGCAAACTAATTAGTAAAAGGTTTCATACCTTCTTTATACCGGGTATAAAGAACACTTTTTACTACTACCTTTTGTAATTTGTTAACTATGGAACGTGAAAGTTTAAAAGTGTATATTATTAGCAGTGATCGGAATAGGTAGAGCAATTTTTTGTACTTGCCATATGTTGTATTAATATGGACATTCCCGAAATATTGCCAATAAACAATTTGAATGCTGTAGAAAGAGACAAAAACAAGTGCGTTCTTCTAGCGGCGGAGCCCGCTATTGTATTCTTTTGTTTCCAAAAGCCGTGTTGCGCGGCAAAATCGTGCGGCAACATTGCGCGTGTGCGCAATGGAAATTGTCAACGCGTCGCTAATTTAAGTTAGACAACGTCGTGGCGCCCACTGCCAATACGTAAGACAAGCCTTCTTTTATCATGTTTATAAAAAAAAGTTTCAGTTAGAATCTCGCGTAATGTCCATATTAACATCAACGTTTATGGTCAATGAACCAAAATAGCTCTACCTATTCCGATCACTAATTATTAGTATTGTCTGCTGACAACAATGTTGACAATCCTTGTAGCCATCCATCTCTATTAGGTGGGTACAAACGACTTCAGTTTCCGATGCTGAACAGCCACAGTTCGTTTGCACTTGCATGTGCCACAGAACGCGACTACAAACATGAAAGAGCTTTTCCAATCGATTCGCCAATTACCTACACCAGAATTTAAAAAATCTCAAAAATAAAATGTAACCGATCAGTAAGCGAAAATTGACTTTAAACCAAAAAGTACAAGGTGCATTTTTGCAATTTCATGATAACACCGTGGAACGTCGTTGAAGTCAAATGCGGTCGCGGTTATGTGCGATAAGGGACTCTATCGATAAGTCGTTAAAATATATTTTCGCTCGTTAATCCCTCGAGGCGTGGCCCGGATTTATCGCGGGCTGTTAGGAGAGCCGCGTATTTATATTAAGTGGAGAAGCTGTCAGCGCCTACGCCGACGCCGCCGCCGGCTCTGCTCTGGATGGCTGCATACAACACTGTTTTCGAAAGATTCTCAAATTTTCTACAACCTACTAAAACAAATCAAATATCAAAAAGTCATCAAGGTACGTTCGCTGAACTAAAAGAAGACTATCACTGAAGTTGATACAAACAGTAAAGTTAATACTGAAATAAGCGATAAAAGTAACCGTTCAAAAGAGTAAGTGGTTGTCCAGATAAAGTAGCAACAAGTCAAACACAATAAAGAAGAAAATTAACTCAGAAATTCGTACAGTGATAAAACAACAGCGGTTGAAATAGCAAAAGGAGTGTCGTTCACACATAATAAAATTATAATTGACTAACATAATTTACGCATTTGGAAAATAATTTATAACTGCAGGAAATTTGTCATTACATTTTATAACCATGTTGTGCAACTGATTTGTAGTCAACAGATAGATGGCTGTTTAGTTTGAGCAATTTATCTGATTTAAATAACTAATTTTAAAGAACCGTGACTCTGTTCCCTAGTACTAAAATAACCGCTGTTGATTTAGATATAATAAAAACGCTGAAATTGAGCCAATTCTCATAATTATGTGTGTACGTATCACATTCTGACTGTTAACAAAAGCTACAAGAGCAATATCAATAAGTTCGCATCGCAATCAGCAAATCCGCCGTTACAGAAGTGAATTAACAGTTCAGTGGATTTTAAACAAAGCATTCAGAGGTGACAGTAAAGAGCCATTTATGTCTTAATAAATTAGAAGCGACGGCGAGCGCGGGTCCCGCCCGTGGGCAAATTCACGAAGCGAATAATGAACGCGGAAAATAACAATATCAATCTGGTTTATTCGTGTAAAAGGCCGCAGCGACACTTAGCTCTTTCGGCTAGATCGTCCAACTAATAATACGCCCGCACGTGAAATGTTTTGGCTGGTGCTTTTTGTTCGCCGCAGTTATTTCAGTTTTCCAGTAGGATTTTATACAAGACCAGCTCTGGCCGCCTCCACGGCGCAGCGGGTTTAGCTATAGAACAAAACGTAAATGAAAATCGCGGTTTGTGGCGCTGCGATGGGTGCACCAGCTCACCGCATTAAAGGACGACTCGAAAAGGAATTTTGAAAAAAGGTTTTTACGGCGAAAGTGATATATATCGACAAGTGCTTAAAGGTCTCAGTGCAGTGAATGTGTGGAATATCACATAGTGCAGTGGTTCGTATACGTGTAGTAGCCGACAATGACGGAGTTCTATGGACCATGGGGCGGCGATGGCGAGGATGGGGAAACAGAGGAGACGGTGGAGACCGTGGAGACCATTACTACCACGACAAAGAAGAGCCGCTCTCACGGGGTAAGAGTACTCTAGAAGCCGGTTCCTTTCGTCCTTGATCATGATTTGCGCGGCAGGTGTATATTTGCCAAGACTCATTTAGATCCAGTTGTCCGTGCGGAATTCCTCATTAATTTGGGGGGATTTCTGTTAAAAAATGGCAACTGTAGGACGACTGGAATATTTTTATTGCGTGTGTATCATCGTCGGAGGTGTTTATTTTGGCCAAAGCCCGCCGAGTGTCACGGGCGTCGTCAATGCTCGCGCTGACATGAAACAGCAGCGCCCAAGGTGAAGGCGAGCCAGCCTGCTCCGGCGACACTCCACTATTTTATAAAACCAAATGACGGCACCATCTTCACATGTACCAAAATACACGCAAATCCAAAATCGTGCATCTCTGAATCTAAAAGTGACGTCTTTGAAGTTAATCTCACCTGAATTGCTTGCCTGCTTGTAAAGTTTTGTATCAGATGTGGACACTGCTAAGTGTCCACATCTGATACAAAACTTTACAAGCTTAGGTTTTACGAGAGGACACGTCAAAAGCCCAGCAATTGATTCACGTAAGCTTTTTCTACCTAATAGCAGCGTGACGATTTGTAAGCCTGTCTCCAAGATGAGATAGTTTTTGTATATACTACTGCTTTTGTAACTGTACAAGTCCTATGCTTATCCTTACCTTTTGAAAAAATATTACCTTACTTATCAATGCGACAGTGTATTGTATCTGAATAATCTATCTGATTGTTCATCACTCCAAAACGAAGCAAAGGACATTACTTGAAATAGATAGTAGAAATTCCTAGGGCATCAAAGGCTGACGCGTTTTATCCTGGTCAAATACAATCCAAAAGGCATACAATAAAGACTTCTGTGGAATACCGGGATATTCAGCTAGTTTTTTACATTAATTTTTCAATGAACACGACAAATAGCTCTATGTGATCCGCACTAAAACGTAATTCCAGAAATTTCATCACTCTGACACGCCTTGATCTAGCTGTCATTGCAATACGGTTTCTCTGTAGAAAATGTTATTTATGTGACCACGTTATAAATTCTAGTAATGTTTTAACGACCCAGACGCAAAATATATATTCCGCTGGCTAATTTTAATGTTTTAATTGCTGACAAAATGTGTCGTTTTGTTTAGCTTTTTGCGTAGTTATATTTAAATGTTCAGCATACGAAACGTCAACTTTCCGCACCATATCATACAATTAGTGTGGTCAATGTCGTGAGAAGATCGTCGAGGACAGTAAACAGCTAAACGGTATTTACATCTGACACATGTCTTGGTTATCGTTTGTAGATGAAAACACCTTCGTTTTATTTATATTATGAGTTTCTATAAATATGCGCAAAGGTTTCCGTGATAACGTACACATGTAACTTGGTTATGGATCTGTTATGACAAGCTTATCCTATGTTGTATATGTCGTACATATACATTTAGACATGTTAAAAAGGTACTCATGAGTAACATATTTAAACTCATGTTAATAACATTGTTTTAAGACCACCATTTCCAGACTAAGATGGTTCTCAGCGTACATACTGTAATTTGTGCTCTGTTTGGTTAGGGTATAGCTTGTATAAGGTCGCCTGACTAGCTACCATCATTTTATCTAAGTCTGTCGCCATTACATCAATGTAGTATGTATCTTGTTGTAAGCTATGGTCCTCAGTAACAGAAGGTTATCAGTGAAGTGCGCGTCCACCTACGTTTCCCAATCGTGTAATGTAGAATTCATTAATGTGACCGTTTTAAGCCACCGTTAACAATTAAACCAAATCCGATCCACACCCCTCGGAGAACCTAATAGGGAACGGGGACATACTTAGTGCGTGATGCCAATTCCCTCTAGAAATCCTCTGACGTTTGATCACAGGGCTTGTTCTCGACGCCCTCATTAAATCCGGTGACGCTGATAGTGCCGCCAGATGCAATCAGCAACTCTCTAAAAATAAGGTTACAATTAAACCTCTTTTCACTGATCGTTACATGCAAATTTGATGCAAAGAACTGTAATTTGCGTTTCCAGCCAAATATCTGCCTTCAGTGCCACAAGAACACTACTTGTTCTCTAGGTATAGCTGTTGGTAGTATATAAATGCGAATTAAAGTCGTAATACATTTTATTTACCTTTTCACAGTTACGATTACCATAACATAACAATGTTCCGGTTTGAATGGCATAGAGGCATAACAAGTAACGTCTCAGGGTCGGCAGCGCGTGAGTTACACCCATAGTGATGGTGTTGCAAGACTTGCAAGCGTATAGGTTACAGTGGCTGTTTATCTATCAGAAAGGGCCTTAATTAAGGTCACGTTTCTGAAATTTCGACAATGAGAATAATGTATACTTTTAAACTTTCACGTTACATTATAATTAAAGAAAGTTAAACCGGGATTAACGTAAACTATCCCTTTCCTCCCTATCCATCCATAGGGAAGGCTCTTGCCTCAGTAATGGGGATATAAAATGCGCTGATGATGATGATGATGATGATGATGATGATGAACACAAACTAATTAGTGAAGATACCAAAAAGGTATGTCGAACATAGGAATAATAGGTAAGTATCTTGATTATAACAATTTTTCCCTTAGTCCTAATATCAAAGCCGCTACCGACACACTAAGATGTTATTGCATTAGCAGACAGAGTGAATGGTTCTTTGAAACCTAGTCGAAAAAAAGGGATTAAAAGAAAAGTGAAAAACATTTTAATAATATTGCAATAAAAACTGGATTGAAAATTGTATTGTACCTAATGATATACAATATGTAACAAAAACCCTGCCCGATCCGTAAAGGTGTTATTAGGTATCGAGATTCAGTTCTATTTACGTAATTATTTTAAAGTACATAATAAGAGAAAAAAATTTACCCCGATAAAAACAAATTTAAATGACAAAACTTACTGGCAATACTTTTGTCGGCACTTCGGTAGGTAGGACCTTTGGCGCCGCCGCCATTGATTGAAAGTGTGGTCACATTTATAAAATTAGCATATTTTGGGGTAATTTGAGCAATTTCGGTACGAAACCCTTTACGGATCTGACAGGGCTTTTGTTACACACTGTACAGTCATGGAATAGCTACTCTCATTGGCTCCTAGATAATCGATCTTTATTTAAATAAAGTTCAACAGCGTCGTATTCCTCATTGTAAGTAGGTAGGTAGGTACTTTGTGGTACTAAATAACATTAAATTTCACAACTCGTACGAACAACAAACGCGCGTGACGAATAGGCGTGATACAAAATCGTGTGTCGAGCTTCTAACAGCTTATAGCGATAGCGATACTTGCAAGCAGACACGCGATCAACTGAATGGTTAACAAAGCTCTTATTACAAGAGACATAAAGTTTAAAATACATAAAAGTCGCTGTAGCGTAACACCATAACGATCGGAGTGAATGGCCCTTTGTTTCCCACAATGTCTCGTATTCATATTACTTGAAATGCCCATCTTCGTTGTAACGTAACAACCGCGAAGGAGCTGGTTCGTTTCACCTCTTTGTTCATGAGAAGCTGCGATTAATTGAAGTGTTAATGAAATCGTGAGAGTTTTCGATATTTGTTGTTGGTAGAGCGAGTTGGCGTAGCGAGTGCTCGCGTTTCGACTGTGCAAGTTAACACTTTCGCTATGCAACTTAATAAGTAAAGTAAATAAATAAATTGATTGCGAGTTTCTCCGTGCTTTGGAAGGAATGTTGAGTTGTTGGTCCCTGTTGTGTGGTGGGCTATAATCTGATCTTCCTTTGTAACGCTTTGCGGCTTCTTTCTTTTTACCATAAAGGTCAAAAAGGTCTTTACATTCGAGTAAAAAAAGATTTATTATAGGTAGTAGATGACAAAGTGGGTATAAGGGAAAAAATGCTATAATACTCGGAGTTTACGTCCACATTAAAAAACCTTAAAGTTCAAACAATTTTCAAGTTTCACCATTCTTTCTTTTCCTTTTTATTATTTAAAATCCGATCTTCCTTTGTAACGCTTTGCGGCTTTCTTTCTTTCTACCATAAAGGTCAAAAAGGTCTTTACATTCGAGTAAAAAAATATTTATTGTAGTAGATGACAAAGTGGGTTGTAAGGGAAAAAATGCTATAATACTCGGAGTTTACGTCCACATTAAAAAACCTTAAAGTTCAAACAATTTTCAAGTTTCACCATTCTTTCTTTTCCTTTTTATTATTTAAACATAGCTTAAATTTTTAAATGCAGTTTTACATATCGTTGAAATCGATGACCTTGTTCTTTAGAACGAGCCTTCCCTACGGCTAAATATGGAGAACGGGCCATAAACCACGACGTGGGCCAAGTGAGGGTTGGTGGTTGTTTAACGACTGCTAATGCAGCCGGTACTAACGGCTTTACGTGACTTCCAAAGCACGGAGGAGCTGTAGATCATACATTTTTGGTTATCCATCCGATGACCGGCCTTTGCGAAAGTTGCTTAACCTCAGCACTCGCAGACCGGGCGCGTTAACCACTGCGCCATCGAGCTCCTCAACGCTACAGCTAATAAACGTTAGAATTAATATTAATATGTTTTTGGATTCGTACCATATGCCTGATCTAGAGCAACAACCATCGTAGGAAAAGTGCTCAATAACACAGCAGTGGCGATGGCTGAACGTCTAAATCGGTAGCTGTTCCAAAACATTGTTTAGGTACTGGACAAAACAAGCGGAGTGATTCACCGAGGCTGCTCCACTTACGAATGAATTAGTTATTATAATGTATGTTTCCTTGAGACAAAGTAGTTGGTTAATTGAATACTAGACTACCAGAGCGGTGTGGTGTGAAGGAGTTTTATTTACTATCTGACTTGATTCAATCGGGAATTTCTATGGCATAAAGCAGTTCCTCTTGATGACAAGGAAAGTATTTTTGCCATAACAGTGAATATTCAAAACTGATGCGATTCAATCATCATCATCATCATCAGCTCATTTATGTCCCCACTGCTGGGGCACGAGCCTTCCCTATGGATGGATAGGGAGAACGGGCCATGGACCACCACGCGGGCCCAGTGCGGATTGGTGGTTGTTAACGACTGCTAATGCAGCCGGGACCAACGGCTTAACGTGCCTTCCGAAGCACGGAGGAGCTCGAAATGATAAATTTTTGGTCACCCATCCGATGACCGGCCTTTACGAAAGTTGCTTAACCTCTGCACTCGCAGACCGGGCGCGTTAACCACTGCGCCATCGAGCTCCTCTGCGATGCGAGTTGGTTACAGATAGATAGCAGGACTCCTTGGCGTAAAATATTTCACTACATTGTACCAGCTATGTATCTAACTGAAGTGCACGCCTCTTCGTCTGTTTACGGGGTTCGACCCCGGGTTGGCATATTGCCATTTTTCTCAAAGCTTTTCTTTCAGTTAGACACCCCGAAAGTCTATCCTATTTTATTGCATACCCACAAGTGTGATAAAAACTAGCGTTCGAAAAGCTTTGGTGTGTAACGAGTTCAACGACCCGACTATTCGTTTCAAAGTGGTTGGTTAAGACGTGTCTTAACTACAAAAAACCAAATACCGAAACGATTTCGATATAATTGGAATAATAATATTTAAAATGATATTAAGTAAGTACTCCTTTTGAAGCGTTTGCCCAACAATGAAATGATACAGGTTAACTGTAAATCCTTAACCTTTTTTTAAACTGAAAAACTATGAGGAGCTCGATGGTGCAGTGATTTACGCGCTCGTTCTGTGAGTACTGAGTTTAAGCAACTTTCGCAAGGCCGGTCATCGGATGGGTGACCAAAAGTTTATCATCTCGAGCTCCTCCGTGCTTCGAAAGGCACGTAAAGCCGTTGGTCCTGGCTGTATTAGCAGTCGTTAACAACCACCAATCCACACTGGGCCCGCGTGGTGGTTTATGGCCCGTTCTCCCTATCCATCCATAGGGAAGGCTCGTACCCCAGCAGTGGGGACATAAAAATGAGCTGATGATGAAAAACTATACTACTCTTTAATAACTATACTAATAAATGATTACACTAATGAATGATATATTTATAGGTATTGTTATATAACATAGTTAACATAATTAGTTTACTTATGTATCATAAGTATGTATTTAAGTGTTTTAAGTATGTTTATCCGTTGTCTAGTAACCATTTAACGAGTTTCATAACGAAGCTTCTCTTGGGCTAGATAATTGGTGTGAGTGTAGGAAAATTTCTTCTAGTTTCTTATTGTTATACCTATGTGTTTTAAGTACCTACTGTCTATGTGGCTAAATGTTATTGTAACTTGTATATCGTAATATTATTTTATGTATACCAATAAAAAAATGCGTAAGAGCTTTACAACAAAACATGTATCTAAGTAACTACGCAATTATTCTAAAAAGAAACACACCATTACGTAGTGAGACACAAAAGTCAATGGCGCAAGTGCGAAATTATGCATTTTGTACCAACTAATCTCTTCGTCTGTTATTTAGTAAAGAGCTATGCTATTTTGAACTTTATAACTACTGAACAAGAACTATTTAGTTTGAAAATACTGAAACTACAAAAACGAACAATTGATTGATAGGAATTATTTTTGAGCGGCGCGGCGTCTCATGTTTTAAATTCGATGACAGCTGACAAAAGTGCTAATTGCCTTCAGTGTCTAGGCGGCCAACTAAACACAATCAGCGAACGAAACATCTGCAAACACTATTTGAAGATATACGTACTTACCTACTAGTTTCAATGTATAACAAAGTTTGTTGAGAAATGTACAGTCGGCGGCAGATCAACCTACCCAAACCTGTCAAATTTCTCCAATGAATATTGATCCTTAAAATCAAATACTAAAGTTCAAAATTGATTTTAGAAATTTTGATAGTTTTGGGTAGGTTTATCTGCCGCCGTGTGTACTAGGATTGTAATTATGGGTTGTCTAAGAAGACAGCAACGAAAGTTTTCAGTGAGAACAACTGAAAAGATCCAATTTTTAAAGAAGCGCCATTTACTGGAGGCTTGCGCACTCTTGACAACTAGGCCGAACCTTTGTTATACTCGTAGATGCTAGTTACTTCCTATGACATTCTTCTTATAATGTAGGTAACACACGCATTACATACACAAATGTCACATTGTTTGTTCTTTGTTATAGAAATAGTTAGAAAGTAATTAACTACACTATCGCATTAGGAATAAGTAGGTACGAGTATCCCGTAATAATTTAAATTAAGTCCTCGCGCGCCATATGAACGCACGGTCGTACACAAGGTGGCCCGCTAATTATACCTACAGCGCGGGACGGGTTAAAATAAGTTTATGAAATAAATAAATAAAATTTTCAGATGTGATTTAATCGCCTTAGTCTAGTGACTAAGACCACCGGTTTAGACCCAGAAGTCCCGGGTTCGATTCCCAGCGGGGGTACTTGTTTGTGTACTCGGTTTGGTTGGTGGTAGGGCTTGTTTGTCCGCCTGGCTAGCTACCACCATCTTATCTAAATATGTCGCCAAAACATCAATGTTTGAAGCATTGTTGTGTTCCGGCAGCTAGAGTAAGATAGCCAGTGCCTCACTAGTTGAGGATCCCGGTGTGCAGTGGATCCAAGTGCGCTTCCATCATTGGCCTTATCTTCACTTAACATCGGGTGAGATCATGGCACTGTGCTTACCCGTTAATATAAAAAAACATTAATTTGATTGACACACACTCCTTAAAGAATTTCCTTACAATCTATACGTTTTATTACTAACCTAATTATAATCAATTATATTCTGTGCCTTTAACGAAATTTTAAAAGAGATTTTGTTAATTGAGTGGACACTCGAAAGTTTATAGCCGATAAATCGTATCATTGTCTCGTAAATTAGTAGTAGGTGGTGTCTACATCACAATTCTCAAAATAATTAGATTAATTTTAGGCTAACACAATGTTTAGAGACGAAAATCAATCTTAGCCTTTAAAAAATAAAGCTGAAGTTCGTGTAGCGAGTGCGCCTCGAAATAATACGTTGTTGAATTAGTTGCAGCCGACTCTGAAATAGATCCAACGCCGCTGCCTCAGCGAGATAGGTACATTTTTGGAAATCAAATAGAAGCATGGCGTTTAAAAATAAAACCAAAGCAAGGTTGTTTTAAAATAGAAAGCGCATAGTAAGCATCGGCGGGAAGCATTCATGGCTGCCAAAAGGTCGAAGTGACGGACGCTTCAAGAAACTGATGGACTTCATGGACATCAGGCAGTGCAAGTTATATATGACATAGTTATGTTAACGAAAGCAAGATTTTAACTCTCCTCGTCTGTCACCAGGAGGCGCTGCTTCAATGCCATACTAATTCTCGTTTTAAAACGTTATCAAAAGGTGCATAAAACTCACTCTAGGAACCCAGAGCACAAAATAAGGAGAATACAGAAGGCAAGCTTCATACAACGCGCTCGAGCAACGCACATACAGACTACCTCACATGGACACGGAATCCCTATCTACGGAGAGTTCCTCTACTGACCCTGATAGGTAGGGTATGGCAGCTGGAACTACGGGTCTCCGGCAGGTCCCGGACATGAGTTGGATTCGTGGTGGCTATGTGGTTAGCTGTAGAAGTGGGAATGTTCGTCTGCCTGGTTGGTGCACAGCGAGCGGGTCCGGGTAGCGGTCTTGGTGAAGCCCTTAAGCGAAAGGATCTGCGGGGCACGTGATTTGTCCTTAGTTGGTTGTTCTGCACGGTGGTTTTCATTGAGTAGGCTTCCAACATCTCCAATACCGTTAGTCCGGATAACTAGTAGAGGCGCCCGCTAGATGCAAAGTCTCCGGTTAAGTCAGCCGCGTAGGATTGTGGAACTGACGAGGTGCATTGATGGGTACTGAGAAGTGAGTGGGCTTACAACTCCGCCACCAAAGAGGACATTTGGTAGTCGACTTTAGAGTCGACGACCCAAGCAGTGGAAACTGCGAGTTGTGCTCTTAGTGCAACGAGAAGTGAGCGAGCTTACAGCTCCGGTAACCTATCTGGATATTAGGTAGTGGACTATACGTGTCCACGGGACACTAGTCTTAAAAGTACCGGATGCAGAATGCACTTCATCGCGTCCTGATCTGGCGTTATGATCTGACGCAGATGGTCCCTTGTGCTTGCGCAAGGATGTCTGACACCTACTTTGTAACCTGGCGGTTGGTAGGGGGTGTCAGTACAAACTTTAAAGTCTTGTGTAGTGGGTTGTTCCGAGCTGTTCCGACATGTGTCTGTCTGTGCAAGGGGTCTATGTGTGAGTTGCTCGAACGCGCTATGTATCTTCCTCATTTTTAATACCATTGCTCCTCTCATAGTAGGAATCTCCAATCTACTAATAATCTTCTCCTTCTCTGTCCTTCCCATACATCTGGCTTTGTACACTCCTCCTTTCATATTCAGTCCATTCTCCTATGGAATGCGCTACCTCTTGAAATCAGGATGGCTACGAGTTGTGACGCTTTTAAAAAGAAAGTCCGTATGCTCTTTTTTGATAAATCCTTGGCAGAATCATCTCAGTAACGTCCTATTTATTTTTGTACTATATTTGTAAAAGTAGTTTATGTAATAATATACATTATATTTTTTTATATAAGTATATTTATATAAATTGTATATATGTAGGTAAATACTGTGCGTTTCATTATATATTATATTTATTTCTAAATTGTTATCTTCACCCAATTGCACCTACCATGTTTAATAATAGTGTAATCTTACAAAACACTTGTTGATGTTTTTATAGGAACAAACAAACTTACAAGTGACTTACGTTAGTGTGATTTGAGGGAAAATAACCTATAAATGAAAATGCTATGAACGTTTTATAAAAATAATACAAAACTCATCAAAAACGTAAGTATTATGTATTAATTGTGGGTAATTACAATACGCTATAGTGTATATATTTTCTTACTCCTGTATTTGTCACACACTATTATACTGTATAGTTTGCGAAGTAGTATTTCTCGATTGTTTTAAAATTTTAATAACAATATCTTTACGGGCCTTTTCAAAAAAATGTCTTTAAATTTTAAATAAATTTAATTGTTTGTGAAATATATCAAAATGTCGCCATTACCGTCAACTATGACTTATAAATCCTTTATCAGAGTAGTATAAGTCCAGTATTCTGATTTAGGCTTATAAAGCACTATAAGTCATTTAAACTCATCTACGAGGTCACATTGCAATATTGCCAAGTCGCTTGTAAGACTGTTAACGTGCTACTACTCTTTATTCAGTCCTAAATCACACTTAAGAGTAATATAAGAGTCGCAGTCTCAAGATTAAAATGTATGTAAAATAGTTTATTCATTATTTATTCATTGAGCGATTTGTGTCCGTAAAACCATTTTATCAACCGCAACGCCGCAACTAGAGCAGGCGCGTTGCAATTGTACAATTAACAAGTGGTTGCTTTTTTCGGTAATACGCCTGCTGGTTGATCAGTGTTTGAGGTTCTACTACACCACAGAAGGTTCAAGGACCTGAGTAGGTGATTTAAAAGGGCCAGCACAAGTGGAACAAAGACTTTGTGATACTGCGCAGACGCCGGTCGTGAGTAAGCTGCCGACGTCACGCGCACAGGGCTAAATCTGCATGTCCAACACATTCATATTGTGAATTGCCTTATAAAAACACGGTTATAAATTGATAATAACAAATGTTAGGTCATTGCACTGTGTTACTTTGAAAAACACCTCATTATTGATACAAAATACATCAATATTTTTTCATACATTTTTGGTCCAAATATAAAGGTGCCCATCAAAAAGAAATAATGCTGGTTATATTATGTTAAGAACTTGTCCGTTTGAGTTTTTAATTAATTATGGCTGGAGGGCTCTATACCTTTGGTTTTATTTGAGTTGGAAAATTCTATATTTTTATACAAAATTAACTAGCAAAAACAAATGAATTGTTTAACATGAGATTTTAAACACCTTTTAGTAAGATACATTTTATAAATAAACAAGTAAATGATGATTATATTTATTATAAATAATCTAAAAAAGAATCTACTAAAATAAAAAAGATACGCCTATCTACAATCTACATAGTTATATATTTTGAATTATAATCCCCAAAAAACACTGAATGCAAAGATATCATGTCAAAAATGAATTTAGAACCAATGTATCTTATTAGAAGACATTCGAAATTTCAAGTTATGCTAGAACAATTCATTTTTGTTTTAGTTAATTTAATCCATCGAAAATGTATGAAAAAGGTAAAACCATCACGAGATACGGTCACACGGGCAAAGTCATGGGCATGTTTATAGTCTTATGTAAGTATATAAACATAGTGATTTAATGGTCTTCACAAATTAGTGTTAGAAAGATATATGGAGGAAGGTGCGCACGTGCAGGTGCCAAGTAAACATATAATTTGGCGGAACTAAACGACTTCCTATTAATTAGATTAGGGTAGAATGCCAACGAACAAAGAGCTTTGCTTTGTACAAAGAAACCGTACATTATTTATTGTAAATTATTTGACTCCATTTGCGCAGTAAAATTTTACTTGTTTACCTCGTTTGCATCTTTGTTTTTAATTTGATATACAACTAACTTAATTATCATCTTCATCATCATTATCATCTCAGTCAAAAAACGTCCACTGCTGGACAAAGGCCTGATCCCCCAAGAATACATGAGGGGATTTGCCATAATCGCCGCGCTTGGCAGGCGGGTTGGCGATCGCAGTAAGTTGAGAGTTAACCTCAGAGAGATGCTGCTGCCCATCCTATGGAATGGTCCCATATATAGTCGGCTTTTACGACACCCACGGGAAGAGATGGGGTGGTGCAATTCTTTATCCCTGGCACCACAAAGGGAACTTAATTAAATGAAAACAAAGATTTAAATCTTTTATATTTATAACTTTATTTTTACGCTATATGTAATTAGTAAGTTAGAAATGTTTATCATTATTAGCAAGGCATATTTTGTCATTCTTTGTACATATGTCGTATCGTCTGTATGTATGTATGTATGTATGTATGTATGTATGTATGTATGTATGTATGTATGTATGTATGTATGTATGTAAGTATGTATGTATGTATGTATGTATGTATGTATGTATGTTGTATGTGTGCGATATTATTATTATTATTATTAATAGGTACTGTATGCTAACCAACCCGCACTGGGCCCGCGTGGTGGTTTATGGCCCGTTCTCCCTATCCATCCATAGGGAAGGCTCGTGCCCCAGCAGTGGGGACATAATATGAGCTGATGATGATGATGACTGTATGCTATGCACCATCCTCGCATGTAAAAAACAAAATAACTAAAAACTGTTTTTTTTTCTACAAGGCATCAGAACATATTTATATTTAACTTTACGACTTAACTGACACCAGAGTGCCTGTATAGAGTGGTTTATTCTCCATTCGATAAAGTTAACAAATGGACATGGGTTTGGCATTGCAATGTTGACGTACAAAGCACCACCAAAGCAATCTATTCCTCGGACAGGATTATGTCAGCTATCCGAATGTTTGAGGCCTAATGGCCATAAAAACTCAGGAAATCCACAGGTAAATATTTAATCGGGTAAATTTTAAAACTAAGGAGAAAAACCTGTATATAGATACAGGTTTTAACCAATAATAACTGAACAATCGATGATACTATTAAAACAGATTAAAACAAAGTTGTTATACTGAAAAATTTTGAAAGACTGATCATAGCAAAACCAATATAAAATTCCATGACAATGACATAACATTCAAAGTATTCTATATCGACTGGAGTGCTCTGGTTACCATAGAACAATGGAATTCTATTGTGTCTGGACCCGAAAGCGTCTGTGTATTTATCAGAACCGTTCATATAAATTTGACAGATAGTTTTTAATCTACCAAGGAGGCTATAAAATGCATAATTATATAACATAAAAATATAACGTTGAGTAAATCGACAACGTTACATGTATATACCTATCAATAAACGTACCCAACTACTAAGCAAGTGTTCTAAATTCCAACGAAGTAAATTGAATTAACTAATTAAAAAGGATTTGTAGTTAGCTATTTCCTTAACGTTACCTCTATTATTGTTTATTTATTTATTATCAACCACTACTTTCCCACTGCTGGGCAAAGGCGTCCCGTCCATCCTTCCACCTTTCTCTATCCTGAGCTAGTTTGTCCAAATTCTTCAAGTGGGAGTCAAACTCATCCCGCCATCTCGTTACCTCTAATCAATCAACCACAAGAATCTACCTTTTTCTACTGCTATATAACAATATAGTAGTAGAAAAAGTAAAGTATATTATAATAAATAATAAACAATAATAATAAAGTATATAATATATTTTGATACAAGTTTGTTTCCAAGCTTTCACCTAGACCTACAAAGTGGTACCTAGGAAGTGAGTCAAAATATTATGTATTGAAGTCTGTAGGCGTATCGCCGACCTTGAAGCGTCTCGCACAAAGGAATGTCCACACTATTCTATTTATTTTATTGCTATCGCTAGTATAAATAGCTTTTCCGACCGATAATTTTCGGGACTATTTTATGTGGACCTAAAACTAGTTAATTATTATAAAGTGTTCTAGGTTAGGTACAGATTGCACATCAATCTATCTAAAATTGACCAATTTATTCAATAAATATTCAACTATATGCCATATTTTATTTTTAATAATTTTTATTTTTTATATTAACGGGTAAGCACAGTGCTTTGATCTCACCTGATGTTAAGTGATGATAAGGCCAATGATGGAAGCGCACTTCACCCGGGATCCTCAACTAGTGAGGCACTGGCTATCTTATCTCTGGCTGCCGGAACACAACAAATTGATGTTATGGCGAAATATTTAGATAAGGATACGGAAAGGAGCTCGATGGCGTAGTGGTTAACGCGCCCGGCCTGCGAGTGCTGAGGTTAAGCAACTTTCGCAAAGGCCGGTCATCGGATGGGTGACCAAAAATTTATCATCCCGAGCTCCATCGTGCATCGGAAGGCACGTAAAGCCGTTGGTCCCAGCTGCATTAGCAGTCGTTAAAAACCACCAATCCGCACTGGGGCCACGTGGTGGTTTATGGCCCGCGGTCTCCCTATCCATCCATAGGGAAGGCTCGTGCCCCAGCAGTGGGGACATAAAATGAGCTGATGATGATGATGATGATGATGATGGTTTAGATAAGATGATACATTACATAAAGCCATTTACATAAAGCTCAAAGTCTATTGAGTTCGTGGTACAGTTTTTTTTTTCTCCTTTTGTTGATGGCTATGTGCGATTAGCACATTTAGCCAGTGTCAAAGTAATTTTTCTAACAAGTAGTATGATGATGATGATGAATGATAATAGAAATTAGAAGTGAGAAATGACATACCCCCCAACCCCTCGAGTATCTCAGTAAGTGGGGCTTTACTAAGTCCTCGAGGGTATATACTTCTTGAGAGAATTTGAAAAGTGTCGTTGCACTGTTTTGTTTCATTTGCCAACACTCATGCACACTTACGAACACTTAACGGGTAATAATCCACCATTATTTCACATTAATATTCAAAATAACACAAATTTTCGAAAATAAAACAAAACCGCAGACATGACTCTTCACTTTTCTGCCAAGAAGTCAGTGGTACAGTTTGTGGTAGCTGATGTGCTGGCGTGTGTACATACTTGTAAATTCTTATGTTATTTTTAGACGATCAAAACACTAGGCACTCGCCTCGCATCGTAAGGGTAAAAAAAACTGTAAAATCAACGCGAACTTTACCCTAAAAACAAATTGCGTACATAACGCAAAAACTATTAATATTTCATAGGGCATTGTTTTGCAATTTTACTGCACTGATGTATGATTGCGTATCAAATTGTTTCTTATCTAGACGAAATCGGCGGTTTGTGAATAATCTCTGGCGCCATCTTTATTGAGGTAGTGGGCGTGGTACAAGTAATTAATCCAACTCACTCAACACGATATAGATACCGTGATTATACTCGTATTCCAGCTAAGATAGATAAGTAATAAATTTAAAGGTTTTATGTCTTTAAAACTAGTAATTGGTGTGCGACAACAAAAATGTTTGCTGTCGCTCATCGTTGTACCGTCTGGTGTAATGATTATGACCCTGGCTACTACTCCAGGGGTCCGGGTTCCGTTACGGGCATGTGTGTGTACGATTAACACAAATATGTGTGTAGTATATACATGTATACATCATTTACTACTACTATCTAGTATACAGAGTAGGTACAATTTTTGCTGAATTTGGGCTAGGCAGTCGGTGTGGATGATAGAAAAAAAGATATAAAGGCAGGAAAAGATAGAGATTACTTGTCAAAAAAAATATACCTTACAACAAGTGGTGGTAATCTTGCCAGTGTAGGTTAGACCTGACAGAAGGTACGGGTATCGGAGGCCTTTCGTGAAGTTTTTAGCTATTTAACTACATCCGTTTTCATCACATTTGGAAAGTGGATTAAATGTATGAAGTAAAAAGTTTTTAGAAACTGTCAAATGAGGTTTACTAAACGGGATGAACCCAAAACAATTATAACACTTTTTCCGAATTAATGTAACAAAATGTAATCAAATACTCGCTAGAGAACAACGATTCATCCCTAAGATGATACGCGAGGCTATTGAAATTAAAAAATCATCCTAATTTCAATAGAGAAGATGGTTGGAATTTGCCACCAGCCTGGGATCCCAAAAATTTTAAATCCCAGCCCCAACACCATACAGACATACCAAAAGATACTATAAGCTCTTTCCGCGTAAAACGGAACGCATTTGATTAAATATAAATGAGGGTATACCTACAAGCTACTAACTAATGATGAGACGACCAACACCTCAGTCTCCCTGTGACCACGGACCCTGCAAAGGGTTCGAAACGTCAGGATAAACATTAAAACGTAATGTTATGTAGTAATGTATAAAATAAACGCGAGTAGATCCGTAAAAGTTGTTTCATTTTAATGTAACAATGTTATCGCGACCAGCGACCGCAGACCGTGCCCATAGACTTTTTACACGCTTAGGTACTCCACGGTAGAACTAGTTGTAGAGTTCGCTTCCGATAGTGAAATGCGAGAGCGTGACGATCGTAAATCACGATCGATATGAATAGATTGATTAGCAATGCCGAGCGCGCTCTAATTAGCGAATAGCGAGTTCGATATGTAACGAACGACAAACGTCGGCTTGCTACTTAGGGCGCATATTTAATAACTTCAATATAAACATGAATAAGCAGAGCCCTTTTATTACATTTACCTTTCCATAAAATAAAAAAATTAAAAAATTAACTAAGTATTTTTTGCCCTCTGATGCTGTTATGATATGGCGGTTCGTACTCAATGGCGTGGACTTGAAGAGGCGTATGTCCAGCAGTAAACTAATAGAGGCGAGAGTATAATAAATATAATGTTGTTTATGGTGGTAAGACTTATTTTGTGCCGATAGCCTCATACAAAATTGGAATTATTTTACTAGCGACTGTTTCTCTGAAAAAAATGAAATAAAATAGTCCGCGAAACACTTTGCTTGACCTGGGAATTGTACCAAGGACCTTCGGAGTACTCCGGACATCAGGCCAAGCGTGCTGCAGCGTGAGGAGCTTGATGGCGCAGTGGTTAGCGCGCCCGGTCTGCGAATGCTGAGGTTAAGCAACTTTCGCAAAGGCCGGTCATCGGATGGGTGACCAAAAATTTATCATCTCGAGCTCCTCCGTGATTCAGAAGGCACGTAAAGCCGTTGGTCCCGGCTGCATTAGCAGTCGTTAACAATCACCAATCCGCACTGGGCCCGTGTGGTGGTTTGTGGCCCGTTCTCCCTATCCATCCATAGGGAAGGCTCGTGCCCCAGCAGTGGGGACATTAAATGAGCTGATGATGATGATGATGTGCTGCAGCTGCCACTCTGCCACATGTAGTTGTAAATAAATTAACGTTCTACATGAATTGGACCGACAACGGGCCCGCCGGCCGCCGTATTACTAGAGGTAGCTTATAAATTAAATTTTAACGTAATTTATGACTCTTTAAAAGTCTAGTGAACACATGAATATGTTTAATTGTCAATAAGTGTGCGCGTGGGTTGCGTAATAGAGTCAATGAGTTTACGCATAAAAATATTAAGCGTACAATAAAAAATTTTATGGCATCAGCAACGGAGCCCAACGCCTAAGATTTATAGCAACAGATGCGCCGTCGTCGGCGGCGCTGTGTTCTGTCTGAGTTGTACAAAGTAAAGACGTCTTCGGGAAGAAATGTAGAGACAGATGAAGAAAAAGTTTTGTAATTAATTTCAGTAGAACAGAGGAGCTCGATGGCGCTGGAGCTTGCGTCTTCGGAGTTGCGCTATTGCAGGTTGGGTAACCAAATTAAAACGTCTAGTGTCTTTAGTTCTCGATTATATTCCGAAATCTTGTTTTTTTTTAATGGCTTATCAACTTAATACATTTTTATTAATATATGATTAGTTAATTAAACCTGTAAAACTTGTAAGCCTGTTTGCTTACTTCTACTCCTAACAGTGATAATTAAGAGATACATAATAATGCTTAATTATTCGTAAATAGTTAACTTTAATTGATACTGTTTTCTTTAATTTTGTTTCTTTAGTACTACCATAAACTGAAATAAAAAAAAGATAAACAAGTCTAGTAAATCTAACCATTCCTTAATTAGGCCTGATTTAATCCTGTTACAGTAATTTAACAGTTACGTTGTTAAAATAGGAAACCATAAGAATACTTTTCGATAGAGCGTGAACGTTGGTACTTAAAGCAATTTTCTAAGACTTCACTGTCCCCTCACCCTCAAACACAACTGGAGCATTAAATTATAGGAACTATAATTAAACTCTACACCACAGCGTTTAAGAAAGAAAGCTTTAATGTCTTTGTCATCATCACGTATTAGAACAGCTATGAAGTGGAACTCGTAGGCTGTGACACATCACACATCCCCTGAACGTTATAATTTCAAGGCTAGATTGAAAGGGCTATTTCTAGGTAAGCTTGTTGCACCGCGCTTCGGAAGGCACATAAAGCCGTTGGTCCCGGCTGCACTAGCAGTCGTTTACAACCACCAATCCGCTCTGAGTCCGCGTGCTGGTTTATGGCCCGTTCACCCTATTCATCCATAGGGAAGGTCAGGCACGTACCCCAGCAGGGGGGCATTAAATGGATTGGTGATGTTGATGATGTTGCACTGAAGGCCACACTTCACTTAACATCAGGTGAATGAGATTAACCGACGATCTGGTGAAGGTCGCGGGAAGCCGCTAGATGCGAGGAGCACAAAACCGGTCGTTGTGGAGATCCTTGGGGGAGGCTTTTGTCCAGCAGTGGACGTCTTTTGACTGAGATGATGATGATAATGATGATGATGAAGAGTGAGATTATAGCCAATTGCTTAACTATTTGATTTGAAAAAGAAAACAAGTACATACTACACGTCAGGCTCTCATACATTAAAATTCTTCCAGCAAACAAATCTCTCTTAATCACTTTCGACAGAACAAGTCTAGAATAGCGAAGTACCTACTCACTCGATTTTACTTCCTCATGGCGAGAAAGTGCAACAAAAAAATGACAAAACTGGTTGAACGACGGCAGTCAAATATGGACATGGGGACCGTGGGTGGTATTAACACTGACGGGACTGGAAGCGATAACGAAATACATTATTACAGCTTTATAATAGGTCTTCTATACTAATATTATAAAGAGGAAACCTTTGTATTTTTAACAGACTTCAAAAAAAGGAAGAGGTTCTCAATTCAACTGAATGTTTTTTTTATGTTTGTTTCGCGATATCTCCGTAAGTTGTAAACCGATTTTGAAAATTCTTGTTTTGTTTACTTAGGAAGAGTAACATAAATATTAATTTTATATTGTATAATTTTTTCAACACTTTTTGGTTATCTTAATCTTAGTTGGTGAGCCTAACTATAATGATAATGACTGTGGACGGCAAAATCGTTGGCGCTTGTCTTATTCGTGTTTTTTCCGTAATAGTATAAGTACATCTCACTTAAAAAGGTTTGATACTGATATACTGTTTAAGATGCCGAAAAAATGGTTAATCAGTATTGCCTAGCTTTGTACGTAAACAAACAAGTCTGACTTATAATTTAAAGCATTACGAACCACCTCCTATTATGTGCGAAGTGAAAAATTTATCTATGTGCAAACAAAGAGCCATTTTTCACTTGCTTGATGGCATTCGCTTGAATGCAATGCACATACCTTCTAAGTATCTTATTCGTAAATATTTTTAATTTTTTCTCATAATATAAGCTAACACTGTTTCATTAATGTTTGGGTAATAGGTACGTAATGCCGACAATGAAAAACCGAAATATTTTTTTAGAAAAATTTAAGTATTAGGTAAGTAGCTACTCTAGATGTATATCAGTAATTTTAATTACTTACTGATAATTATTTGAAAAAGAAACGTCGCTGGCGTGAGATATAAGTCTTGAAAAATTCAATGTCTCATTGCACAATATTGAAAGAGCATTTGCCGTTTCGAAAGGTCGTGAGTTCGAGTTTCACCTAACGCAATCTCTTAGAGGTAAACAGTTTTCGATATAGAAACTAGCGAAACTAAATGGCGAAAGCAATAAAAAACGATAAAAACCTTTTATGGAAGGCATCATCCTCAATTTATAAAAGTTACACGTATCGGCATCGGGCCAATCCCACATGAACTATCTACAAGATAACACAATAGGAGATCGGGCCATAAATCACCACCCGGGCCCAATGCGGCTTGGTAGATTTTTAGCTTCGATAAATTATATAATTGATCGAAAGTTCTTAATGACTCCATCTGATGATAAGAACCATATTAACCATGTGCAACTGAGATGTAGACAAACAGGTAGGTACCAGCGGCATATCGTGCCTTCTGAAGTTGAAGTAGGTAGCTGGAAATGGAAATAATGCATGGAAACATTTCTGCCGTCGTACTGGTAAACGCAGTACTTGCAAAATGGCGGTTTCTGGTATATCATGGTAAAAGGATTTTTCAAATTGATATTTTTCAGAAATTGTATTTTGATTTAGTTAAAGTTATGTGTATGTACCTACACTTCGCACTTTTTTTTAAATATTAGCTTCAGTATAACTTAAGATATGGTCGATTACAGTGTTTAGTCTACATAGACTAAACTAGACTAAACTAGACTAGACTATTATATCCTAAAGATTTTATAATACTTACTTATACCAAGATTATTATCTATCTTCGCGCAGCACGCGCGTTGAGTACTGCGTTTTGCCTAGAATTGCTAAGGACTGCATATCTAATTAGTAGGTACTTGGTACTAAAAATACATACATGTTATATCACTAAGAAAGAAGCAGTAATCGTCATAAATATGAGGTTCTAACTCTGTAATGACCAAAAAAAATAATAATTTTTACACGTATATACACGTATGATCAATTAATTGTTCTATTTGGTTGTTTAATGTAAAATTGTAAAACACAGTATTAGCATAAACTGCATTACGACTTAGTATTTTAGAAGTAATATCGCTCTGGAGTATACTTACAGAGTAGAAACGCAGTATTCATGCAAGTAGATACTGCATTTTTAATATGTATTGAACAAGTGCTGCGTTTTAACTTGGTATAAATTATATCATTACTGCATTTTATTCAAGTAAAGAGGAGCTCGATGGCGCAGTGGTTAACGCGCCCAGTCTGCGAGTGCTGAGATTAAGCAACTTTCGCATAGGCCGGTCATCGGATGGGTTACCAAAAATGTATCGTCTCGAGCTCCTCCGTGCTTCGGAAGGCACGTAAAGCCGTTGGTCCCGGCTGCATTAGCAGTCGTTAACAACCACCAATCCACACTGGGCTCGCGTGGTGGTTTATAGCCCGTTCTCCCTATCCACCCATAGAGAAGGCTCGTGCCCCAGCAGTGGGGACATAAAATGAGCTGATGATGATGATGATGATGATTCAAGTAAATGATGAATGCTGCATTATTTCATGGTGAATACAGGCAATTTAATGCATGTACTGCGTTTATTATTTATAAAAGTCAAACTTCCAATTTTTTTAAAAAGTTTTTTATGAATTAATGTAAAGTTATATATATGCCTTATGATGCCATTTCTAGCAAAAAAGGAAAATTTATTTTTTGTCGAATACTGCGTTCTTTAGTACGACGGCAAATTAACAAAGGCCTTATATTTTTAGTACCTACCTTACCGCAATGTTTTAGCCAATTCTGGTAGGTAACTGGTCCGTTGCACTTGACGGCGGCGTGGCTTCGTCAGCGACGCAGAACGGCCGAGTTCCGCTGAGTGATGATAGCTAAGAAATTACCTGGTGGCAGGATTTTTCCAAGAATCTTCCTGGCTTGCGGGAACACAGAGCCACGATAGTTGTAACGTGTAGTGCACCTGACCTGGTATGTCAGGGAATGCGGGTTTGAATCCCGCATTTTGTATTTTTTTAACACTTAATTGTCTGCAACCCATAATTTGCGTAATTTTATTTATATACTTAGTTACTTAATTAGATTTAAATACTCATATGTAAATGAACAACAAATTAGAAATCAATTTAAATACAATAATTAATTGAATATTTTGTTTAGCTATTGTTCAAAATTAAAAATAAAAACATAATTTTATAATTAGTACTACTAGCTGACCGGCGGACTTAGTACCGCTTTGACAGTTTCCATGACAACAAAACAAACAAAACGTTGACAGTTTACATGACAACAAAACAAACAAATCATTCGTCCGCTTAAGAACACCCGTATCCCATGATAGACCCCTATAGCAACGCCACCTACCGGGTCGAATTGTAAATATAAACCATTCTCGAATCCACTTGAACACTATTTTTCAAAACAAAATTTCATTCAAATCGGTCCAGCCGTTTAGAATATCATCCGTATTATCATATTATCCGTATAGAATAACATACACACGCACAGAAGATTTATATATATAAAGATAGTCTCTAAACGACATAACTTTCTCCATCATTGAGTAACATCCGTTACCAGTATAAAAACCGGCAAAGAACGTGTTATCGTTTATTGTATTAGGATAAGCTTTATAGCTATTACTCGTATAGCTAATAATTCCGGCTCGAACGCCAAGAAGATACAGTAACAATTATTTAATCATACACTAGCAAAACACAATATTAAACATTAAAAAACAATAGAAAAAATTAAACGCCCCCCGACCCAGCCAAGAATCGAACTTGGGTCTTCCGCTGCACTGACCATTACGCTACCGGGAAGGCTGACTGCTGACTAAGCACTGAATTTTTGTCACTGCTCTTTTAGCGCAGTGCCATTTATTCAACGGTTATTGCAACCGATGGCTATGCAGATTTCTTTACAGATGAAATACTATAAATTTGATAACACAACGCTATAGTAAATGTTACTGATAATTGTTACATTTAAGCTGAATTAAATATTTATAAAATACAGTGAAAAAATGCTGCAGACAGGCACTAATAATTAGGTAAAGCTCTGATACGTAATCCATGAAGAGTGATACATTTATTCTTGGTTTTACTTAGACTCCAAGTACAGTCGCCATCAGATATATCGGAGCGGCCAAGGTGTCCATATATTTCTGAGCAAGACTAAATTTCTATAAATTCTGCACTCTCCAAATGCCATTTGTATCGCAACTACTGCAATGCCATAAACATCTGAGCATGCTGTTTTTCAATAATTTCTTTGCATACGTCCAGTCGAAAATATCTGATCGAACAAAATACCAAACTTATCTAAGCAATAAAGGCGTTCACAAATATATGTTCATTTAAGCAAAATATAGCTTAAGATTTAGCATTAAGGTTACATTTTCAATACGTTTTTGTTTACATCTTGGTCTTTGTTAAGAATATGATGCGATATTTGTCATATTAGTGTAGCAATTCACAAAACATATTTAATACCGAGTGCCAGTGTCAGGTATAAAATGGACCCTTGAAGCGTTACAGTTATCTATACGTTGGATGTCAAGTTCACTGGTTAGCAATTAAAGATGTTAAAAGTAGACATTTCGAATAGCCCGCCGAAACAAGTAAGTAGTGTGTGAATTTCGTATTTCAAATTTTGACAATTCACGAGAAGAGTAACGTAATGTCAAACGATATATTTGTCCCTTTTCAAAAGTCCTGTAATTTTGGCATTTAACAGCGGGAGAATAAGCGAAATGTCAGTTATTCAGAATGCTTGGTTGTTGTCAAATTATTGAAAAACAGCATGCTCAGATGTTTATGGCATTGCAGTAGTTGCGATATAAATGGCATTTGGAGAGTGCAGAATTTATAGAAATTTAGTCTTGCTCAGAAATATTTGGACACCTTGGCCGCTCCGATATATCTGATGGCGACTGTACATGCAGCAAATTTTGCTCGATTTCGTAAGTAAGTTTCCTATACAATTTTTTCAGACAGTCCAGTGACAGCAAGATGCCCTTAGAAAACCTACGGAGGTCGGAGTTGCTAGTTGTTGTTGTTGGAGTTGATTTTCGCTTCTCATATATCCGGTTTTTTCGTAAAAGCTACCAAGGAAAATAATTATGACCTCTTAAGAAGAAATGCATTAAAAGTTAACGGAATTATCATAAAAACCCATTTAAGTACTTAGAGGCTTCCAATGTTTTGTTTGGTTAACTAATTTCCCTTGCATCTCTAGAAAGTGGAAGGCACCGTCTGAATACACAAAGTCACGTCGCTTTAGTATACTCGTACAATGCCAAGAAAGCGAGATGTTTTACCACGACATTGGGAAAAGTGAAAATCCTTTTCTTTCACTTAGAAAGGTACCTACTATAGGAAAGTTGACGTTATTTACCAAAGATAAGTGCATAAATACCTAGTTATGCAGCGCGTATAAAATGGTATATTACAGTTTGACCAGTTATTATTATATTATTATTGTTTATTGTAGTATTGTTATTGTTCCGAGGTTCTAAGGGCCAAACGGAGCTTTAGCTGGCTCACAAATATGTGACATTTTCGAAAAGACTAGGTTTATTTCCCTAAGATCGAGACGGTGTCTAGCTCGGACATTCAAAATTCTTATATACTTATTGGAAGTGTTAAAAAATGTCCACGAGAGGTATTCAAAATCGTGGAAATCTTTTCAACACTTTTCTAATTTGTAGTTTGTTCGCAACAAAATTTGCCTAAAATTATATTTATCCATAATTCTTATTACTATTGCAAGGTGTTTATCGATCATATTTTAAGAAATGGTGCATGTTTGTTTCCTTATTCAAACCCTTAAATATACCTAATATCGTGATTGCGCTGCGCTGCCGCTGCTTTAGATAATAATTGCTGCTCTCTAAACTCAATCGATAATATTGATTTAAGTACATTGACCTAACCACGACCACATGTGTCACGAGTCACGAGTAAAGTCACTTTGAAATATAAAAATATACATTTAATTTAAAACAATTTAATTACTCGAAATAGTTGATTAAAGTAAGATATCCATCGCAGTGATTTACTTGCACGATTCAATGCCGCCGGCGCCGCCGGCGCCGCCGGGAGGTGGAGGACCATCGCCAGTATCTTAAAAAAAAAAAAAAATTATTATAAAGTTAACTGAAGTCTTTAAATAATAGCTATATATAGAGATATAGATGGCGCAGTGTTGAATGCGCTTAGTCTGCTTACTGGGTGCCTAGTGTGAGTTCCATTTAACATTCGATCACGTCAACGAAAACGAAAATTAGTATGACTCGTATGTCGCCAGGATTGAATTTTCCCATACAAATTTTAGTTTTCGTAAACTTTTTTCGTATTTTTTCAAAATGCAATCGTGGTATAGGTGACCATACCCCGCCCGATCCTCTAAATGCCACTACACATTTATAGAATACACTAAACATGCACACTAGTTTAGGTCCAAGACACCGTACTCGTAGAACAAGGGTACGACGAACCGGTTCACACGCGCTCTATACCAGGTACAGACATGTACCTGGGCGCTGCTCTCCACCACCACGACCCGGTCAGCCCGAGCCCTTAGAGACACTCTCGGGTTGTTCCGCTCCCCGATCCGATCCGAACCCTTCGGAGAATCTAGTAGGGTACGGGGACACGCCTGGTGCGTGATGCCGTTCGCTCTAGAAAACCTCCGAAGGTGATTCGTTTCACACGGCTTGAGGAACCCTTAAAGTTTCTTGCCGCCCCCAAAAAAGCCCGGTGAAGCTGAAATGCCGTCTGAGGCAATCAGCAAACTCTCTCCAAAAAAAAAAAAAATAGGGTGACCAATAAGAGCCACCGCAGACATGCTACTTTTAGCATCGGCGATCGGCGATTAAGTCGCTTTTTAGAAGCTGAATGCAGCGACCACACATTCCACACCGCACACTTAAAAACGCCAAACGCGGCGATTGAGTCGCTTTTCGGAAGCTCGACACAGCTTCTGAACGTTACACTCCGCAAACATTCGGATGCCCGGTCGCATCGATTTGCATTTAGTTGCCGATCCAGCATCGGAGCAGTCGCTAAAATTCCGATACCGCGTCCGAACCGAACGCATGAAGTCGCGAAATCGCGATGCTGCATCTCACGATTTTACTGCGATCGAACGCAGAGAGTCGCCAAAACGTGATTCAGCATCGATACAGGCGCAAAATCGCCGATCGCCGATGCTAAAAGTAGCATGTCTGCGGTGGCGCTAATGTATCATCTCGAGCTCCTCCTTGTTTTGTAGGGCACGTAAAGCCGTTGGTCCCGCCCGGCTGCATTAGTTTAGCAGTCATTGACAACCACTCATTGAAATGTGGGGATCTGCTGCACCAACTAATCGTAATCCACTACAGAGAACTCAAAATAAAATTGTTAAAGTTTTTTTCCATTATTCTTTCCACATGCCAACTAAAGAACTATACACAAAAGTTAAACTATTTAACTATACAAACATAACACATGCATCTTGATTAAAAAAATTATAACTGGGGCTATTAAAACTAACATAGAACTAAACATAAAACGTAATACACATAATCATAGAAATAAGTTTAAACTCAAAACTATAATACCAAGTACTAACTATGTAACAAAGAGGGTACTATTTGAGGGAGCAGCTATTTAACAGTTTGCCAAACGAATTGAAAGATTGTGATAGCTTAAGTGTTTTCAAAAACAAACTTAAGTTACATATAGCAGCAGCAAGCATCGGTGTCTAATGTAGTACAATTGTTATTGTTTATCAATGTATCTCATCATCTCAGCCAAAAAGACGTCCACTGCTGGACAAAGGCCTCAAGGATAAATAATTTTGAGGGGAATTTGCCATAATCGCCACGCTTGGCAGGAGGGTTGGCGATCGCAGTAAGGTGAGAATAATCACAGAGAGACGCTGCTGCCCAACCTCTGGAATGGTCCCATAGTCGCCTTCTACGACACCCACGGGAAGTGATGGGGTGGTGCAATTCTTTACCCCCGGCACCATACGGGGAATGTATCTCATTATAAGTGAAATGTAAATTTCTTATGAGAATAAAAGTTCTTTAACCTTAACTGCACTGGGTCCGCATGGTGATTTATAGCCAGTTCTGCTCGTGGTGTTTCTATCAGTAAGGAAGGCTCATGCCCCAGCAGTGCGGAAATAAAATGAGCCGAAATGAAAGATCATAAAAATGAGATAAAAAATAAGATAAATACGATGAAAGATCGTGCTCAGGTGTGCACTTGGAGAGGCTTATCCAGCAGTGGACTATTATAGGCTGATGACGATGATAATGATGATGATGATGATCGTGATAATGATGATGATCGTGATGATGATGATACCTACCCACGTCAAACAATTTTCCGGACTCGAATAGACGCACAGCTTCCCTCTCTTCAGCCGCGATTTTTATTTTCAATTTCGCCAATTCTTTATCGCGAATGACCTTCTTCCTAGCTTGTTCTTCCTTATAAGACGCTTCCATAGAATTGTAAAGGGCCTGTTTACCACGAGCGTAAAAGATGCCTGCTATCAGTAACGCAAACCTTAGGCCCCGAATAAGAGGGGAGACGGGTTGAGGCGGACCAAATGGCAATGCCATGTTTTTTCATTTAGATATAGCTATAACTTTATTAATATCTCTCATTTGTTCATAAATTGTGTTAAATTTTTTGAATTAAATTAATACTTGCGATATTTATGACTTTTATAAATTAAGGCATATATAAAATTATGATGAATTAATGAAGGCGACATAAATTATATCTTTTTTTAACTGAACATAGTTGTTGCCGGCCAGTCTTGTTTACGAAGAGCGCGCAGCGCAGCTTCTACAGTCAATTTATTTATATTCGGTATTTTATTCTCTTTGGTAGTGTCCTTAGTTTAGAATAAAAACTAAAGCTTTAATTAAGTAATCCTTTAATAAATGTGTTTTTTTTAATTGTATTTATAACATTAATTACATACAAAGCTCATTCATCCACAGTGGGTTCAACGGTTCAATCAACGTCCACTCAATTTCTGAGCTTAACTTTTTAAATTGTAACTTTGGATCGCGATACCTAGGTACCAACTATACCATGATTTTGGTGAACGAAAAGAGGTTTCACTATGGTTCATAGAACACGGACATGTTTGGTTTAATGCTCCTAATAAGCGGACATGACACGGTCAATAAAAATTGATATCAAAAGCGATAGTGGAACATCTCTATTAGAAGTCAAGTGCAAATAGGTTTTATTTTTCTAGAGCTGCATTGTGAAAAGATTTGTTTTGGGAGGTCAATCTCAGAACAAGAGATGCCAATGTCCTAGTCAACAGCCAAAAATATTACCTACTCTTGGGTCAAGCGACCGCCAGTTTGAGCAAACTGGCGGTACGCCAATACGGTCGTGTTGTCGTTATTATTGCGTGATCAGCGGGAACTAACATCATTATTGATTTGTATCAATCAAATAACATCGTTCCATTACCAAACCACAATTAGATATTTGGGTTATGTTAGATGTTCATTTTAGATCTTATCGTGATACCTACAGGGGAAGATTGACATAAAAGGCAGCATAAGAGTGTTAAAGAAATAATAATTATCATCTTACTTGATAATTAAATAATACATAAACACAAATGTTGAAAAAATTTCCACGAGCAGGATTTGAACCTGCACCCTTCTGACATTCCGGGTCAGGTGCTCTTCCAATTGAGCTATCGTGATTCTAACCAGCCCGCCGAAATTATTCAACACTATTTACTTTTTACTTTATAAGCTAAAGGCGCCCATTCAATGTCAACAACTACCGTCATTAACATCCGATCATAATATTTTTACAAATACTAAAGATCAGTTAAGAAGTAGGCAAGCTATTATAAAATGTTTTAAATAATTTTTAACGCAAATTTTGTTGCGAACAAATTACAAAAACAAATGTTGAAAAAATTTCCACGAGCAGGATTTGAACCTGCACCCTTCTGACATTCCGGGTCAGGTGCTCTTCCAATTGAGCTATCGTGGTTCTAACCAGCCCGCCGAAATTATTCAACACTATTTACTTTTTACTTTATAAGCTAAAGGCGCCCATTCAAAATTAAATTCTTTCTACTACTGAATTATCCTTTAAAAGTAATTCTTTGTGAATTAAAGATGTAGAATTAGGTAGTACCTAAATATAATTCACATTTTCACATCGGAGTTTCACAGCAGTTTCACAAATTCAAAATGAATACAAACAGTAACTTTCTCTTTTAACAAGGTTTTTCCGCTAAAGGCTAAAAGGTGACGCTAATTTATACGTTTTTCCTGGTTGAATAACAATTAAAAGATTTTTGGTACCTATCTTTGTTTTGTGATTACAAACCCGCATTTATCAAGCGTGGTGATTAAGCGTCAATCGTAGTGTTGACACTCTTTTGATGTGGCTCTTTGCCCAGCTGTGGGACAAAATAATAGGCTATTTACTTACTTAAATTTGAAAAAAAAAACTTTACTAACTCGTTTTATGAGGTTGATAGTACGTTATTTAGGTTTCAATCAGTATAGCAGTAGTACGTCTTCGAATCATATTAAAACTTATGTTAGTTAGTACCAACATTATATTTTTACACGTAGCATTGCATTCAGTATTTATTTCCGAAACGTGACCGAGAAGACCATATAGTAATCCTTACTTGGACGTACCTATACTCAATGGGCACATTCTTACTAATACCAATTCTAAACCAAATAGGTGTAGAATTGGTATTAGTAAGGTTCCTATATCAAACGATAGGCCATTTATTTTAATTCCAACGCTTAGTCTGTTAACTTATAAATAATTTAATAACCAAGACAAAAAACATGCCGTTAGATAGATAGGTAGGTACTTAATATACTCTTTGATGAATTTTAAAATATTATAAATGTACTTAAGTAGGTACTACAAACCGTGCTAGTTACGGTGCGGTGGCCTTATATTACAATGTTTGCTATTATTAAAAAGGTCATGGGTTCAATAACAGCAAAGCATTAGATAGGCGAGGCACGAAATTGCGTAATCGTCCTTATATAGAGCATAACTGTAGCTGTCTATTACCAAGGAGAATGTCATATATTATCATTATCTAGCCACTAAACTATGAACACATAATGGTTATGAAAATAACATAATTAATACCTACTCAAAGCGCAAAATAATAATTTTGTTTTTTTTAAATTCTATGTTAACCACATTTTTGGATTATTTAAAACTTTTAGTAGTAGTAAGTACTTGGGTACTTTAACCTGCAACGTAAAATGCCACTGAATTAAGGAAAAACCCAACTGCAACTGAAAGTTAATCAATAGTACCTACATAGTTGCCTTATTGTATAGGAAATCCCCATAGCAACCTAATATTACTTAATAAGTTAAGAATTGTCGACCGCCGCATATGTTTGATAACAAGCTTCAACAACATAGGCTACGTTTCTTTCTAAGAAACATCGGCGGCGTGCATAATAAAATATTGTTTATCTTTTGCCTCGATAAGAAACCGGTACAATTTACCTACTTTACCTTTCCACAGTGTTTCTGACTATCGTCCCCTCTCTAACTATCGCTGTCTCTTTTTACTGTATACGGCTAAATTGACTGCCATCCTTTTCCATCAACCATAATCTTTTAGTTTGTAATTGTCATTTGTACAGAGTGTTTGTGACGTTAGTGGTAGCCGCATTGTATAAAATTTTGAAATATTTCGAAAGTAAGACGGATAGTTGTGCTACTACTTATTAATTTATAGTCATTTTTAGTTTGTTATGTTAGGAGGTTGAATGCCTCAGTGTTGTAATATGACTAATAAATTACATTCTGGGTGTGGTAAACGCCGTGCTTCATTGTCAAAATAATTTTTGTGATAAAATTAAGTTAAATTATATTTAAAATAAGCGAAATGTATCAGTGTTCATTGCAGCCTCGATTATTCAGTGCAGTGCAGTGGTTATAAACGTGCAATTTCTTTGTAAATAAAGATTTGACGTAACACTAACAAGTTGTAGTGGAATATTGTTTAAGTGTAGTGTTTGTGTGTTGTAGAAGTCGTCAAGCACAAAAACGACGACGATGACAACACCAGCCAAGCTGTTTGGGCGGGACATCTCGCACTACGATGAGGTCGACGTGGACGAGCTCCTGTCGAAGCTCACGCAAGAGGAGCTCAACTTGCTGGCGAAAGATGTTGATCCAGACGTAAGTGTTTACTATTTAATTACCTCTTGTTCCGCTTTCATCGTAAACATAACCTCATAGTACACAATCATAAAATAATACAGTACATTGTTATTATAAAACAAAACAAAAAATAACCTGGTTCATAAGTTACTCAAAACACAGTATTACATAATTATTATATTGTGTATTAAAAAAGTCAGTCATGCACTGAGGGCTACCATTTAAAATATTGGTCTAGACATGGGCGTTTTCGGTTTTCTATAATAACGGTTACGCAACCGATATTCAGTTTTCATATCGATATCAAAAACCGTTTTCAGATATCGATATCAGTAAGATAGTTTGCTAGTTTTGCTTCTAATATGCATAACTAGTTTTAGAAAACTGAAAACGATAGACAACACAACTCCAAATTACGTCATATTTCTATGACTATAAAGTGCGAAGCCAAATGAAACAACATTGCATATCAAAGTAGTGGCGAATATTCGCTTCGTCTCATTTACACCGTTAACATTATGCTTAGTTAGAAAGGGAAGATGCGAATATCAAAACATTTGGAGTTGTGCAGTAGTTTCAGTTTTCCATGGATATGGTGATATTGGTTACAGTGACGGTATAGAGTTTTTTTCATATCGCGTTCTCTTGCAGTTTTGGTTTTCGATTCGGTGTTAGTTTTTCTTATATCGGTTATGAAGTTTCCCATATCGATATGATATGATATAGGACTCATATCCGTTTTTGGTTACGTTTTGATATATCGAACTCATGCCTATATTGGTCATGTCCAACTATCTATTTGATAGTCCATTCATCATCATCATCATGATCATCAGCCTACACACGTCCACAGCTAGACATAGGCCTCTCCAAGTGCACGCCACTGAGTATGATCTGCAGCTACTCCCATTCAGCTCTTGCCAGTCACCTTGCGAAGATCGTCATTCCACCTAATTTGAGGGCGCCCATTAAAAGTAAATTATTATCAGTTTTATAAACGTCTTTAAAATCAATTTTGAACAGACATTTATGACGTTTGTACATTATACTGTCAGCATCAATTTGATCAAAAGGTGGTAAACTCTTTAGTGTAAATTCACATTCAAATAAAACAAGTTTTAATGTGTAACTTAAACCTCATCTTCCATAAATTTACAATGTTGATAGGTAATTGATAGATAGGTATGCAAAACATAGGGCATCTTACACAGAATTCATCTGGATGGTTACAATCCATACTTATTTCTTCTACCAAGAAACAATGTCCTTCATGGTTGTGTTTTGGTTTGAAGGGTAAGAGATCCATTAAATTTACTGAGCATACATTCCAATAGATACTAAGACGACAAAGTCAGTATTATAGTGAGTTATAGCCATGGCGCAGCTAGCAAAGATAAATTTTCAACTTACTGCAGTAACCATTATCAGAGAACTGTATGATTGTTTGATGACTCAGTTAAACAAAAAAGTGATAGTCATCTGTAAGAAGGTCATTTCATTTACTATGATTACATTATGTCATCTTTAAAGAGTCACACCCACAGTGTTGGCATCTTGTAGTACTGATAGGTAGTTAAGGTAGATACTAAATCTTTCAGGTGTATGATAATGCGTATTATCATTTTGATGTTTACGTTTTAATTATCACTTGTTTTTAATAGTAATTTAATATTCTAAAATGAAACTAGCAAATATGGCATAATTCAGAAGATCTTTGCAGTAACTTAGTTTAGTTTCCTTGATGCATTTTGAACAATTGGTGTTCAAGGTTTAATATTTCTTGATTGTAATCATGCTATGCATGCGGTCACACCTATTAGCATTGATAAGCATGTGAGCACACATACAATATTTGACTTCTTTGCTTAGGGCAGTCCGCTGGATTGTGTAAGGTCATGTGTTTAAATACCACCTCAGGCAGTTGCTTACTGTTACATATATATTTAAAATTTTGTAAATTCAAAAATAAAAATTTCATCATTATGAAATTTTGTTGTGTTTTGTGTTGTTTTGCAGAAAATTTAATAGAATACTTAATTTTCTGCAAAACAACACTGTTAAATTTACATACTGTAGACACACTTCTACATGAATTTACAAGACAAGCTAAAAAGCAAAAGATGTCTAACCAAACAATTAAAGAGTTCATATAGTTATGTGGCTTAAAAACACACATAATATGTGTATTACTTAAAACAAGATATTAAAAAAAAAAAGAGAATGTTTCTCACACTCACACCAATTATCTAGCCCCAACAAGAGCTTCCTTAAGAAACTCGATAAAATGGTTAACTAGAGAACGGATAAACATACTTAATATACTTAAATACATACTTATTATACATAGGAAACACCCAGACCCGAAACAAATTAGAAAAACAGGTATTTCTAAATTGACCCGACCGGGGATCGAACCCGGGACCTCAGAGATGGCGACACCATGAAAACCGGTGTGCAAGCCACTCGACCAAGGAGGTCGTCGATATTGCACTTAACAAAAAGTAAACACATTTTTGTCACGCTCCAATAACAATGTCAGCTAATATTAGTCTACATAGTTATTAATTTCCTTCCAAAAGGTCAAAATTTGCATTTAGTTACATGACAAGGAATAGCTTTTACATAATTGATATGTCTGATCATCTTATCATTATGTATTTGTGTTTTGTGTTTGCTATAATACCTATGTGTTAAACCAATTTACATATTGTTTGTTATACATAAGCTTAAAATAAATGATGAAATATTAACAACTGTACAGGGTTTGATTCTTTTATTTTTTATAATATCCGCTATGTCTCAGTGGCTTAGTTAAACATAATTAGAATATAGGAAAAAATTGCAGAATCCAAGCTCAGTTAATATGCCATTTGCATGGAACCTCGTTATGAAATATTTGTATGTTTATTTTTATCATGAACTTTTTACCACAAAATAAGGAAAATGCTTCATATCAACGCACTCGGGCAACACTTACGTAGTCAACCTCTCCCGGACACGGAATCATGCAACAGCTGTGCTCGGACTTTTCCAAGCTGTTCTGAGATTCCGTGTCCATCAGAGGGTCTATGTGTGCGGTGCTCGAACGCGGTATGTATTCACCTACTTAGTCCGACAGGGTGTTGTATCATCTCTAAAAATATTATATAGATGTACCCATCCTTTTAGAGTTTCATTTACAACAACACACAAACGCCTGGTCGGTCTAAATGGGTTAAGCTTACCTTCTGGGGTTCCCTTATTTTATGCTTATACACAGTTTATTGTTGTGCAAACCAATCAAGAAGTAACTGTCATTTAGTATATTTATCAAATGAGAACAATCATTTTTGAAGGTAGGCACTTTGTTTGTACCTAATTACTTGTAGATTAAGATTATGAAAGATAAGGAGTGATGATTAACAAAGTGGCCTGCTTGCCTTTGTCACGGTAATGTTACCTTTGTTAACTTAATAAACTGTTTATTATAATGTGAGTATTTGATTAGTTTTAATCAGTAGCAACCTAAATAGCATGTCTTTGTCTTTTAGTTTTATGTGTGAGTGTGCGCCTTAGAATAAAATAATGATAGTAATTGATATCATTTGTTATAACTACAAACAAGTAGTTACATAGCAAAAGTACATTATTGGGTGTAGTGTATGTGGCAATTTATTACAAAAAAAAATTAAATACCATCTGTCTGTGGTGTTTATTTGTAATACTAACAATTAATATCTAAACATTTCCGTTTTGTAATGTATTGTTATCATGTCATGCAACTTGCAACTTACTAGAATTTATTGCATGATAATAAATTTTCATAATCCAATTTTCTATTGTTGATTATTTGTTAATTTCGAATCAGACACTGCATTACTTTTAATTGAATTACCCCTAATTTTCAAGAGTTAATTCTTGTTTCTGTTCTACCTTAGTAATATAATTGTAATAAATCTGCTTAGAACTAGCTTAGCTAGAAGTTCATAAAATATGAAATATAAAAAATAGATAATATAAGAGACTTAGTTATTTATTTCTCAACAACATAAAGATGTTACAATCGAAAAAGCTATGTCACATAACAGGCTTCTTTACAAAACCATGCAAATATGCTAGTAGGTATGTTGAGTTCAAATAAATTAAAATTTAATACAAAGTAGTATGATGCTAACTTGACCTTTTATCAACATTTCAGGACAATTGCCTGCCTCCCTCCCTACGCAACAATTACGCATGTGAGAAGGACCCGACGGGCCCGCTCAACCGCAAAAAGCTGATAGAACACATCAACAAACAGGCCTTAGAGACCCCCGACCGACCAGAGGTGAAGCCCTACGTGGCGGGGGTCGTACGAGGCAAGAAAGTAAGCAGTACACTTAGGGTCAATTTACACCGTAGTGGCAGCGGTCGGCAGTTCTACTGTCAAACTATTTTAAGCGACTGCTTTCAAGCGATACTATGCGCTATTTGTCGAAAATAAAGGTTAAAATGGATTGACTGTGAAAGTGCCGGCCAATTATTTATTGTGATAGTCCAAACCAAAAGGGACCTTATGGCGGTTTACACCTTTAGGATAACAATGGCCAAACCGAATGCTATCTTAGTGGGGCCTGCTCATGTTTCCTTCTCCCAGTAGCAGTACTTCGATCGGTCAGGATCTTTTATGCAAGGGCCAAAAAGAATGCGATCATAAGGTACGTTTTGATATGGACAATAATTGGTCACATCATATTTTGGTGGTCTTAGGAGTCTCCCTAGAATTTGACTGAATGGTAACCACCCTTATAGCTATTTCTGCTGCTTGCAGCTTGAAGGTTATTAGATCAAGAGAAATAGTAGGGCAAATGCCATCTAAGTAAAATAAAAAGAACTTTGGGGACTGCAATAAAGTTGTCAAAACAGTTTGTGACATAACGCACATATCATTATGTATTTAGAACGAATAAAATCCTAATTTTATTCAAGATGTTATTCATACGAGACTACGCGTTATCATTTTATGTTATAACAGTTACATATTAATTACTTGCCGCTCGACGCATCGTTCGAGTAACACTGAGCTGGGTCACGATCAATTTATTTTACATAACATAGAGGAAGCCTTTGTACCATCTGATGAGTGGCGATAAAGCGGAGGATGAAAGCACATGTCTCCCGGAATCTGCACCTAGTGAGAAACTGGCTATATCTTAAATTTTCGGGACATACTAAAACTTGTCATGGCGATAGAATTAGATAAGGCGGTGGTAGGTAGCCATGCAACAATGTCAATGGGCCTTTGACATGACCTCCCACCGATGGTTCAACCACTAGACCAGCCCCCCATTTCTGCTATTTATTTTGATCTGAAACGGATCTGAAACGCTATAGTTTCAAAGTTTTCGCCATTTTGCTAACTACGAAATCAACTCTATATTTTAGTAGTTAGCAGAATACGAAAATGTTGAAACTATAGCGTACTCGTATTTTGCTAACTACGAAATTAACTCTATAGTTTCGTAGTTAGCAGAATAATAAACGTTGAAACTATAGCGTTCTAGATTCGTTTCAGATCAAAATAAATAGCAGAATTGGGGGGCAGAGAGGCGGTTAAGTTAAACAAACGTAAAACTAAATACATGTAGATTCTCGTTTATCAAGCTTGTATTTTTGTTTTCCATTATTTTCCGCAAAGTAACGCCTGACTCCAACCTTGTCAACTTATATTTCATGGCAACCATTAATACAATAGAGCAAGAGGGTCCTATACTCAACACCATCATCGTCATCATCGTCAGCAGCAGTCTATACTAGTTCACTGCTGGACATAGGCCTCTCCAAGAGCACGCCACTGAGCACGAGTCGCGGCTATTCTCACCCAGCACTTAGCAGCCACTTTGCATAGATCGTCGCTCCACCTATACTCTAGCCAAACTCTATAAAGAATAAATGTAAACAAACCAAATTAGAGTCATCACAAATCTGAGCAAAAATGTTTTTGCGTTTTTCGTATTATTACTTGATTACTGCATTTTACTTATAAGATATTATAAGACTTATTATTCTCACTATACATCTCACTTAAATCAGTCGCTCAACGTCGGTAAAAAGTTATAATACGAAGAACGTAAAAAAAACGTTAAATATTTTCACTTGTTAACCCTATTAAACAAATGCCATTACTAAAATTGAGGTATTCTAAACAATTCCGTTGTTATAAACTAGTATTCCAAATGAAGATGACACTAGTATCCATATGGGGTCGATTATCTTAACTATCTCTGAAATCTGCAGAGCGTAAACAGTGCATTTGCAATGCAAAAGAATGAACAAATTGAATTGACGTTAAAGAAAATTGGATTGTAACAGCAGTTGATTAATTTATGTAATAAACAAATTATTGAATCTTCAAGTGCAGTTTTTAATTATTTCAATGTAGCTAATATATTCACTCAAATAGGTTAAAACTAAGCTATGATTGTATTATGGTTTTTAGTTTTTAAATTAATCATACAATATTTAATAAAAGTACATCTTTTACGTAAAATCTTTCCTTGTCATTGTTGTCAATACATGCCTGTCACTGGTTGCTTGGCAACGCTTTGTTGGTAAAACATTTATCGAATTTGGCTATAGTATAGTCTGAGGGCGTCCTACACACGTTTGTCGATACTGTTGAGATGTTATTGGACTCGAGTGTAGGTACAAACATAGAGTTAGGGCTAAATTGGTGTCTCGTTGCAGTGGATCCCGCCGCCCGTACCGGAGAAGATGCGCGACGCGGACGAACAGATCTCCATCGACCTCGGCGACGAGTACGAGCAAGCGCTCACCGGCGCCTCGCAGGAGGAGATCATCGACCTCGCCGGTAAGAACGCCCTTTATAGTCGGTTCCATTATAAACGCCAAGACTTTGTCCAGAAAGGGTAGTTTTGCGTGTATACAAACAGTGTGATCATTGGGCGTTTAAGCGCTGAACACTCAAATGCGATTCTGTATGCATATGTTCTATAAAAGTATACAATGCCAGGAAAAATATGTTGTCATCATCATCATCATCAGCTCATTTTTATGTCCCCACTGCTGGGGCACAAGCCTTCCCTGTGGATGGACAGGGAGAACAGGCCATAAACCACCATGCTGGCTCAGTGCGTATTGGTGGTTGTTAACGACTGCTAATGTAGCTGGGATTACGGACTATGGGCTTTATGTGCCTTCCGAAGCACGGAGGAGCTCGAGATGATACATTTTTGGTCACCCATCCGATGATCGGCCTTTGCGAAAGTTGCATAACCTCAGCACTCGCAGACCGGGCGCATTAACTACTGTGCCATCGAGCTCCTCGCTCATGTTATAGTAATGTTATTGTTTCCAAAACGCAGAATTATAAAATTTCCTCGATCCTCGATAGATCCAGTGTGAATCCAGTGGATCAAGCACTATTTACAACCCTTTGGCTTGTATGCAAATCAACAGAGCGCTGTCTCATGGTTGTCAGCGCCGTAGTTAAACGCAATACGCTCATGCTCGTAGCTGGCGCCTAAGGCCTTGATCAAAAGGGGCAGTTTCGCGCGAATATACAGAGAACTAGCCGTCATCCGCCCGCTTCGCTGTGTGAAAATAATGGATCAATTAATGCTAAATAAAATAATTATTAGGTTTACCAACATCATATATAGCCTATTATTTGCACAATCTCATGTTCTTACTAAATACAAATTTTCATCAAGATCGGTCAAGCCGTTCAACAGACAGAATGACAGATAAACAAAAATTTCAAAAATCGTAGAATTGGTCAGTGTGTCATAAAACGAATATTTATCCCAAAATTTGTCTGAAAAATTGCATGTACAGACAGAGCCTACATATTTATATAGTAATATAGATCATCACGTGCTTTATTATCCTCATTCGTCGTGACCTCTTTTACCATAAATATGGCGCTTGACGATGAAGCGCTATCTGGATAAGTTGCCGGTGGCATGCAGAGCATTATGCACATTAATGTCAATACATAAGTGGCAATAAGGGTTCATCGCTTCGGATACTCAACCACTAGGTCTATCTTATCTATAACTTGACGGAACATAACAATGATGCTACCATCGTTATTGTTTCTGCGATGTTGGTGATAAACTCGAGCGCAACTGAATGATACGCACTTGATAGTTTTAAGTGTATAATAATAATTTAAATACAGGTTACAGTTTAATACATAGAAAGATATATGCATGTGTGTTACAAGCGGTATACGTACTACTTAATAGCAACAGACTTAGATAAGATGGTGGAAGCAAGCCAGGCGGTCACACCTTTAAAACAAATCTCCCACCAAACTAACCGAGTACAAATATTATGTAGCCATCTCTAGAAATCAATAGCATAGCGCAATCTAGTGACAAAATTGTAAAACCAACTTGTTGCTTTGTTAAACTAAATTGTAACCAGGTGGCGTTGCTTCAATCCTATACATTTTGTAGCTAACTTGTACTCGATTGTAAAGTGAAACGCACAGCACTCAGGTCGACTTGTTAATCGTCATAAAGCGACATCAACTCATCGGGTCACGATCTCAAAGTATCAAGCGAATAAAAAGAGCGTTGTCTCCCGTAATAACTATTAAATTGTGGAATTTATGACGTTCTGGCGCACGGCCAATGTTGTCTTCATTGCTTGGGCTGTAAACATTCTGTTTGCTACAAGAAAAAACTGTGAGCGATGCATCGATAAAAGCGAGTCTCCTTTGTTTTTCGCTTATTTGTTGCATGATGACAGATGAACAATTATAAAGGATGATATTACATTGACTTATTTGGCTTTACACGTACTCCCATGGTAATTGTAACGTTAAAGTAAACTCGTGAGTTCAAAAAAGTGCATGAAATGTTATATGTATTGATATTAGTTCGATTTCTTTGTTATAAACTCAAGATAAGATTGTACTGACCTAAAACCAAGACTTAGACGAGCCCTACCTTCTTCTCATCTTAATCAAACTAAATGCAATGCACTTCTTCTACTATTGAATACGGTACTGCATCTAAGACTGATTGTCTGTCTAATGAATATACTTAGAATCGGTGACTTTATCTATATATTAATACTGAATCAAAAACTTTGTACCCCTTTTTACGAAAATTGCGCGGACGGAGGAGTATGAAATTTCGCACACTTATAGTTTATATAGAGAAGGATTGCAGAATGTTAATATTTTTTTTAAATTATGCATAAAAAATACATTAAATCAATAAAACAAACATTACACACACTACCATGTATTTGACACACACGCATATATACTCTTTTAAAAAATTTCAAAAATAGAAGAGGAGCGGCCGAAATCTGTCAATGCCGATCCAAACTCACATTCTATCTTTTTACATTTTTCATTGCTTAGGATACAATCCGTGCAGCCTTAATAAAATTACGGTCGAATTTCGACCACTGGGCGACCACTAGTTAGAAAAATAGTTTTATGGATTGGAGGAAACTATAATTTCTCCAATCCATAAGACTATTTTTTATATTGATATAGCCCTTGCAAGACCTCTTTTCCCCGTTCTCAACTTTGTCATTTAGCAACTTTTATTCAAAAGTTTTTTATATCTAATAGGGAAGCACTTTGCTTTCATCTGACCTGATGTTAAGTGATGATAAGGCCGATGGTGGAAGCGCACTCCACCCGGGATCCTCAACTACTGTACAAATAAATGTACAGTAATGTTCCTAAATGTTACAAATAGTTATAACAATTTATATTGAATTTTTCTCATTTTGTTTTATTTCCAACACAGCCATCCTCGGGTTCCACTCGATGATGAACCAGGACCAGTACCACGCGTCGCTGCTGAACAAGGGGCAGCCCGTGGGACTCGGCTGGGACGGCATCACCAAGGCCACCAAACCTAAGGTAACCAACCATTATTTTTGTGGTAACGTAGAATGGGGTCCGAAACAGTAAGGTAGAAAATTAGTTTAATTAATTTGATAGTTTTGGATAATCTGATATTTTACTGTCTGTACGAATAAAGCAAGGGCAAGACGCTTAGCTTAAAAGACAGACATTGACGGACGTTACTTTTGAATTAAGTGTAACATTGATCGCAGCTATACATCCATGAGTAGCTGCTAAAAATGTGTTCTAGGTCTCTAGTGTGTTTCTTTGCTGCACCTCCAAAAGATAGAATAGTCTACCAGCACACGTTTTCCCTCCTTCCTATGATATGGGGTCCTTCAAAAGAGGCGTGAAGAAGCACCTTGTGGGCCGGCAGAGTTAGGTTAACTGATGCTACGTATGTTTTCACGCTGCACCAGTTATCTTCGCGTCTGGACTCCATTTCTACTTAACATCAGGTAGGCTACTCTTAACGCAAACTCAATCTCAATACAATTCCAATGCGATTAATATGTATCGATATTGGGATAAGTTTTGCAATTTCGGAACGTCCCATCTCGATAATAATTTGTTCACTCAATTTCCACGCAATTTAATTCCAATGTAGCGCTATTATCGCTTTTAAGAATGCCATTTGAATTTTTTAGATTTGGGATTGGGAATTGATGAGTAACCCACCAGGTAGGATGGAGTTAAAAAAAAAACTTTCGAGAACAGGAGCTGTGATCAATATTACACTTGTTTCAAAAGTAGCCCCATTCTACTGAACGAAACCGGCAAACGAGCATACCGCCCGCTTGCTAGAAAGCGCTCGCCGCATTACAGCGTAGCATATGTAAGCCTCAGCAATTAAAGAATATATCTTCAATACAAAAAAAATGTTTTGTTCCATTTACGCTACACAAAGTTTGCTCGTATACACCGTGACAGGTTAGACGACGGACGCGTTTAAGGAGGTAAACTAGGAACTTATCTACATCCCTTTTAGTTAAAAAAAGGTTATAGCAAATTTTAAAACATGCGATGCGAGTTATTACGCGTTTTTAAAAAAGTGAACTATCGGCATTTCGCATGTACTACACGCACGAGTAAGGTCAACCGCACGCACGGACAACGATCGCTTCGCTCGCCCGCGTAGTAAATTGTAAATAAACAGAAAGACCATTTCATTTAGGAAAAAAGTAAAAATTAAGGTGGTGTTTTTTTATTTTTAATGGAACAGGTATCGGCTTTTTATACACCTCCTTTAACGCGTTCGTCGTCTAGCCAGTCACGGTGTATAAATGTCACTACGCTATCCGTATACGTCTGTTCGTAAGTCTACAAGGCGGGAGACCTTGTACTGACAAGAACAGGCAAGAAACTCAGCAAGGACGTTCTCCCTTTCATTTAAAACACCAAATATTTGAAAATGACCTCTCTATAAATCCAATATTACAAATTAATACACAACAAAAATATAATTACACGCAGTTGATGGTTGTTCGCTTGTGATTCCAGATTTACCCAATGGACCCCCCCAACGACACAGACCCCGACGACACGGTGAAGCGGGTAAAGGAAAATGACCAGAACCTGACAGATCTCAATTGGAATAATATTAAGGTATGAGACTACTTTCTAGTTGTATCGTTTGTTAACTTAAAATCGAAACGAATGCCTCAGAATGTCTAATCATCGAACTGTGCGTAAATTTTTGTCTATTTGGTGTTCAGCTTTTACTCTATTGACCAGCGATTTTACATAAATATGGGATTGTGAATAAATGCTTTTAATAATTTTCGTGATTTCCGTAAGAGGGTGCCGCGCGGACGCAAAACTACGAGTTTCAAGTTTCTTTATGATAGCGAGCGAGAGGCGCGTGGCAGTGGGGTAACAACGGCGCACGACTACGAATACGCACGCACACTAATATCTGTACAGAGTAGGCTGGTGATTTAATTGGAGCAATGTTTACTTCTGTAAAATCATAGGCGTTTGGGTAAAAAATATGAAAGTCTTAATATTTTCATATTCATATTTTTTAAATGAAAAATTTGACAACAGTGGCCTGCGGAATATCAATACAAACATTTTGATGTCGGATTATTGTTTCATGTGCTATATTCACAAAGTTTCTGAAGAAAATTTTTTAGATATCATTATTTTTACGTATTGTTTGTTCATGCAGTTTCTGGGTATTTGTTTCAAATTCCAAGACACCATGCCCTTGTGAAAGGATCAAGCTAACCTACACTAGACCTTTTAATGTATATGACCTATTCAGCGCCTAGCACCAGTGACTTAAAAACACGTACATGTTCGAAATTCCGCGTGGCACCCCCTTTAAGCATAGGAGTTTCATAAAAATTGGCTTATCCATTAAAAAAAATGAACTTCGAATATCGTATGAAATATCAAAATCTATACACGCTCTTAGGCGTGTCGTCTCTTCCATTCCCAGATTTCGTCGACTCCATATGTGACTCGTCTGAAATTTTGGGACGACAGACAGACATTATAATTGTGTAAACGACCAAAACCAAATCCTTTTATCCTTGAGACCCTACACGTGACCCCTGGGTAGTGCTAAATGAGTGACATTGACTGAGTGGTAGAGTCACGCTGCGTTGCAGCACGAAATGGGCCGGCTCGCCCGGCGTAATACCACCCTCTCACAGAATATCGGCGTGAAACAATGACACTCGTTGATGTTGTATTTCGTCCGGTGAGTGAAAGTACCGGAGGTCCATCTCTCACCCCTCCCCCCTCCCAATACCTACTCCCTCCTCAAGATTCAACTCCTTCCTCAAGGCCGGCAACGCATCTGCGATTCCTTGGTTTTGCGGGTGTCCATGGGCGGCGGTGATTACTTTCCATCAGGTGACCCGCCTGTTCGTTTGCCTCCTTTTAACATTAAAAAAATAAGGGCTTACATATAACGAATTCGGGTATTTTTCCAGAACATAAGCGACGAGAAATTCGAGAAGCTCTTCGAAGCTTTGAAGACGAATACTCACCTGGAAGTGGTATCGCTAGTCAACGTGGGCCTGGGCGAGCGCGCCGCGCAGCAGCTGTGCGACGCGCTGCGGGCCAACGCCACGCTGCGGGTCGTCAACGTCGAGACCAACTTCATCAGCCCCGCCGGGGTGCTGGAGCTGGTGCGCGCGCTGCTCACCACCAACAGTGTGGAGGAGTTCCGCGCCTCCAACCAGGTAACTATAAAGAGTTCCGACCGGGTAGCTGCAATGCCACGTGACACCAACTTCATCAGCCCCGCCGGGGTGCTGGAGCTGGTGCGCGCGCTGCTCACCACCAACAGTGTGGAGGAGTTCCGCGCCTCCAACCAGGTAACTATAAAGAGTTCCGACCGGGTAGCTGCAATGCCACGTGACACCAACTTCATCAGCCCCGCCGGGGTGCTGGAGCTGGTGCGCGCGCTGCTCACCACCAACAGTGTGGAGGAGTTCCGCGCCTCCAACCAGGTAACTATAAAGAGTTCCGACCGGGTAGCTGCAATGCCACGTGACACCAACTTCATCAGCCCCGCCGGGGTGCTGGAGCTGGTGCGCGCGCTGCTCACCACCAACAGTGTGGAGGAGTTCCGCGCCTCCAACCAGGTAACTATAAAGAGTTCCGACCGGGTAGCTGCAATGCCACGTGACACCAACTTCATCAGCCCCGCTGGGGTGCTGGAGCTGGTGCGCGCGCTGCTCACCACCAACAGTGTGGAGGAGTTCCGCGCCTCCAACCAGGTAACTATAAGGAGTTCCGACCGGGTAGCTGCAATGCCACGTGACACCAACTTCATCAGCCCCGCCGGGGTGCTGGAGCTGGTGCGCGCGCTGCTCACCACCAACAGTGAGGAGGAGTTCCGCGCCTCCAACCAGGTAACTATAAGGAGTTCCGACCGGGTAGCTGCAATGCCACGTGACACCAACTTCATCAGCCCCGCCGGGGTGCTGGAGCTGGTGCGCGCGCTGCTCACCACCAACAGTGTGGAGGAGTTCCGCGCCTCCAACCAGGTAACTATAAGGAGTTCCGACCGGGTAGCTGCAATGCCACGTGACACCAACTTCATCAGCCCCGCTGGGGTGCTGGAGCTGGTGCGCGCGCTGCTCACCACTAACAGTGTGGAGGAGTTCCGCGCCTCCAACCAGGTAACTATAAGGAGTTCCGACCGGGTAGCTGCAATGCCACGTGACACCAACTTCATCAGCCCCGCCGGGGTGCTGGAGCTGGTGCGCGCGCTGCTCACCACCAACAGTGTGGAGGAGTTCCGCGCCTCCAACCAGGTAACTATAAGGAGTTCCGACCGGGTAGCTGCAATGCCACGTGACACCAACTTCATCAGCCCCGCCGGGGTGCTGGAGCTGGTGCGCGCGCTGCTCACCACTAACAGTGTGGAGGAGTTCCGCGCCTCCAACCAGGTAACTATAAGGAGTTCCGACCGGGTAGCTGCAATGCCACGTGACACCAACTTCATCAGCCCCGCCGGGGTGCTGGAGCTGGTGCGCGCGCTGCTCACCACCAACAGTGTGGAGGAGTTCCGCGCCTCCAACCAGGTAACTATAAGGAGTTCCGACCGGGTAGCTGCAATGCCACGTGACACCAACTTCATCAGCCCCGCCGGGGTGCTGGAGCTGGTGCGCGCGCTGCTCACCACCAACAGTGTGGAGGAGTTCCGCGCCTCCAACCAGGTAACTATAAGGAGTTCCGACCGGGTAGCTGCAATGCCACGTGACACCAACTTCATCAGCCCGGCCGGGGTGCTGGAGCTGGTGCGCGCGCTGCTCACCACCAACAGTGTGGAGGAGTTCCGCGCCTCCAACCAGGTTACTATAAGGAGTTCCGACCGGGTAGCTGCAATGCCACGTGACACCAACTTCATCAGCCCCGCCGGGGTGCTGGAGCTGGTGCGCGCGCTGCTCACCACCAACAGTGTGGAGGAGTTCCGCGCCTCCAACCAGGTAACTATAAGGAGTTCCGACCGGGTAGCTGCAATGCCACGTGACACCAACTTCATCAGCCCGGCCGGGGTGCTGGAGCTGGTGCGCGCGCTGCTCACCACCAACAGTGTGGAGGAGTTCCGCGCCTCCAACCAGGTAACTATAAGGAGTTCCGACCGGGTAGCTGCAATGCCACGTGACACCAACTTCATCAGCGCCGCCGGGGTGCTGGAGCTGGTGCGCGCGCTGCTCACCACTAACAGTGTGGAGGAGTTCCGCGCCTCCAACCAGGTAACTATAAGGAGTTCCGACCGGGTAGCTGCAATGCCACGTGACACCAACTTCATCAGCCCCGCCGGGGTGCTGGAGCTGGTGCGCGCGCTGCTCACCACCAACAGTGTGGAGGAGTTCCGCGCCTCCAACCAGGTAACTATAAGGAGTTCCGACCGGGTAGCTGCAATGCCACGTGACACCAACTTCATCAGCCCCGCCGGGGTGCTGGAGCTGGTGCGCGCGCTGCTCACCACCAACAGTGTGGAGGAGTTCCGCGCCTCCAACCAGGTAACTGCCCCGCCGCGTAAGACCAACGGCTCAACGATGCTGGATATTGTGAGTGCGCTTTCGCGCCCTCTTTATGCAGGATCACTCTCATGCAAAAGTAGGTTACTGATCCCCCCCCCCTTCCTTTTTAAATTCTCTACTTGACTTTCATATCACCTGATGTAAGTGATGATAAAGCCTTTGGTGGAAGTGCACTTTATCACTAGTCGCCACTACGCGCTAGTATACGTGCCCGCGCGATCACGGTGGCAGACCTCACGTGACTGTACCGCCCCCGCTTCCGTTTGGGCGAGGCTTTACTCCTCTTTAACTACTTTTGCAACTATGAGTGTTTATCTAAAATATCCATATCCTTGACGAAAATAAACGCAGATTTATCCGTTCGAAGGAGATCCTATTTTATATCAACATTTATTTTGATTTTTTGGTCATCCAGAAGTTATATTTCAATTTTACCTGGATTCGGTATAATTTCTCATATCTTTTCACAAGAAAGAGTAAAATAAGAAACATTTATATCTCTTGGAATAACTTATGCTAAAACAGCAATTGGATTATTAGGATTCGTCGTATTTGCAACCGTGAGTGAGTGACAAATAAATTTAATTCCTCGCAGAGCAAGCGAGACAACGAAGCGTGTTATAAAATAAAATAGTCTCCCTTAACGTTTGGTACAATTCCCATAGCGGTCGCAAGTGCTCGGCAACAAGATCGAGATGGAGATCACGTCGCTGGTGGAGCAGAACCCCACGCTGCTGCGCCTCGGCCTGCACCTGGAGTACAGCGACGCGCGCCACCGCGTGGCCAGCCACCTGCAGCGGAACATCGACCGGAGTAAGCCGCCACATACGCGTTAACCTCCATTTTAGCTGATACTCCACTGGGTTAATACTAAACACGCCTACATGTTGAGGGACTCGCGCCTTGTCATTTACGCGTTAGAGTCTACTTCAGCTTGTCACACTGCAGTGCTGGCAGGACAGTACGAACACACCTCAGTTTAACTGAAGACGGCCACCTGCAGCGCGACATCGACGGGAGTAAACGCTATTACCTTTACTATAAGGTCTATTTTAGCTGCTATCGTGGATGTAGGGACTCGCGCCTTATTGCCTCCCACACTGTTAGTTCCTATTACGAGAACACTTCTGTAGTAGTTTACATCTTCTTACCTACACATTAAGGTCGACTATAATAACTGGACGCACAGAATCACGCCGTTCGTTGCAACGACACATTTGTAAGCAAATGCACTTTATTACATACACGTAAAAGTGACTAGCTAGCTGATAGCAGTGACCTTTATCATTTACATGCTAAGGTTCACTATTAGCTGACCGCGCAGTGTTGGTTCCTACATAGAGAACACTTATGTAAGCGAATATACCTTCTCATCCACACATTAAGGTAGACATCTGGCCACACTGCAACGCAATGTCGATAGGAGTAAGGGAAGACACTATCACCTATATAATAAGGAGGGAGCGAAAACACCTTCCGACCTATGAAATAAGGTTTACTGTAGCAGAAGGGAACGAACACACCTTATCTATCACATACACTTTAGAGTCCAATATAGTGGTAGGACAGAGCGAACTCACCTTTTTACCTACACAATAAGGTCCACAATAGCAGGAGTAATCGCTACTTATAATTTACACGTTAAGGTTACACTGTAACGCAGTGTTGGTAGAAGTAAATTCACCTTTATTACCTACATGTTTAAATCGAATATAGTAGGAAGGAGCGAACAAACATTGATATCTACATTTTAACGTCGACTATAACTAGGCGTAGTGAACGCGATTCGATCGAATCCAGAATTTGATCTTTATTAGCCTATCAACTGGTTCAATATTGTTCATAAAAATGGAACTTGAGATTCTTTTGAGCATAATTATGTTTGATATGGCTTTATATCATAAGTGCCTTACAAATAAACAAAGAATAAGGTACGAATAGTTATTCCGTGTTTTGTTCCTGTCATGTAAACATCATTTCAAATAAGAGTAAAAGAGACAAAACACGGAATAAGTATTCGAAGCATATTCTTTGTTTATTTGTAAGATACTAACCCCCCCATTCATAAAAACTATTTAAGCATTATTTAGTTAAATATTGTTTTGTCAACGTCACACAAACGTCATTTTGAATTTGAGAAAAAGAGACAAAACAATGATTAACTAAATTGTGCTTAAATATTTTTTATGAATAAGGGGGTAAAAGTTTTGGTATCCTGAGTAAGATAAACTGAATTTACTTATAAAAATGTTTAGTATATAAGAACTATGATTCTCATTTATTTTACTTTTGTGTTAATTAGTCTATAAGTCACAGTTGTGATGCTTGGGTCATGCCAGAAATCAGCTGCAGAGAGATCATTGCATCGAGTCAAAGACGCATTCCCATCAATGCCACGTTAATATATAGCAAGGCTTGGCTTATGTTCATTTTACATTGAAAATAAGTATTTGAAAAGTTATGTTTAAATAAAAATAATATCCTGAATAGATATTTTTTTATGTTGACTTTAGTTACTGCATAGCACGTGCAAATTTCGTTTTCACACAAACATGCAAAGTTAAAAAAAAAACTATAAACTCGTAATTTTCTGGGATGATCAAGAAAACGATGTTAGTTGGTGGGTGTTAACGACCGCCATCTTACGATAACAATCACCACCGACTGCTCTACGTGCCTTCCAAGGACAGATGAGCTAGATATATTTATTCTACTTATTAGGTTTCCATCCGAAGAAACGCCATTATAAAAGCTGCTTATAAAATGCGTCGTGGGTAGCAGTCGCAACCTTTTGTGTAATTGTTTTTAGCAAAAAGATGTTTGAGAAGCCTTATTCTCTTTAGTAATAAGAGTCATGAATTGACGAAAAACATAATTATTTATTGTACTTAGTCGTTTAGATTAAAATTATAATATTTTGTTATTATTTACATCTATTTGATATTTATGTGTAATTTGTGTTAAATTAAGCTCTAGATAGTTCTCTTTCCGTCAGCAAAAGGTTCTCTTTAATGTTTTTGTAGTCTAGCTCTCATGCTCTAAAGTGGTCTCTATTCCGTCAGCGATAAGGTCCACTATCGTTAGCGACCAGCCGACTAACGCGCAGGTTGCATTCAGATGGAGCGGCGGCCGGGCGCGCGCGCCTCCACGCACTATAGTAATCACTTTGTTACTATGGCGTTTACACCCCATATCATGCGCTATTTCACATGAATACCAATGTAGCTTTTAAAATGTGTCTATAAATTGCATATAAATTTTACTAATAGATATTTCAGATGGGAATTTATAACAAAATAGTTTTTAATAAGTTACTCTTTTTCAATTTATTTTATATAATTACAAACTATATTTCAGGTAGTTGATTAAAAACTGAAGTTAGTTAGCTCTTGTAAAAATCGAAAGAAAAACCACATTGATCCGTTTCTCCGTTTCGACATGAATGAAGGGCAAACAAACACTTTTGGATTACTTCAATAAAAAATAACAATATATGCAACGCTGGTATTCATGTCTCCTTGAAAAATAGCGCGTGACATTTTCAATAGACGTGTACGCCCCTCACATGCACTTATAACGCATCGGGCAGTTTTCCATCCAGCATCCAACGCTTATTAACGCGACCTCGTACACCATCCACGGCTTGGATTAACCGCCACCTAATCCACCCTTTCTTGGAGAAAACTATTCTAGGGATGGCGTAAAACACCAACAATTTGTTCGTGTTAATCTGAGCGTTCACGAAAGATATCATCAAAAAGCATTCACGATGGTTTTGATATAGCGTCTAAATCGAAATGTTTTGATTAGATTGTCGAGTCCAAAAGAAAGCTAGCGCTTCGCTTAGCTTGCGACTGCCGCGTGGCCGGCCGCCGGCCGTGGCCATCGGCAACGATTTCTTCAACATGACCCCCCCGAGCGCCGAAGCGGTCACGCCCACAGAACCGGCAATCCAACCGAAACCCTTCACCGAAACTGTCGTCTCCCAAGAGAGTACCGGTGAAAGACAAATACCTATTGATGTTGAAAAACCGGAGCCCGAACCAGTGGAAGTGGAAATGCCAGTAGAGAGGATAGAGCCGTTCGTGCGAGCCGAGATGCCCGAGTTTAACCCCAACCCCCACTCGTGAGTAGCGACACCGCCACCCACCACACGCGTGCCCCATATGTGTAGTAGCGGTAGAATTTAACTGACAACTTGAATGACGTTTCGAAAGGTCGTTTTGAATTTAGAAGCGCATACAAACGATATAGAAATCATTAATTCATTTTTAAATCTTTAGGTAAGGTTGCATAAACGACTAGAATAAAAACTTTTTGCGTATTACGAAACCATGCCGTCTTTTGAAACGTTATTCGAGTGTATGTTTACAGGATGTTAGTAATACACGACACGTGTGACGTTTTGTGTTCTCAGTCACAGTATTTGTCTTGTTCGATTACAGTACGGAAAGACCTTACGCTGCGACTTCAGTTCAGAATGTTTAACAACCTGCAAAAAGGGGCGCGTAGCCAATAATCAAAGATCGAATAAGGTCAGACCCGATAGTGGGCACGTTTTAGCACGGCGCCGTTAACATACTTCGCTTCGAGCTTCTTTAGTGTCGAATGATTTGAGTGGCGACGTTTTCAACGGTGCAATTTTATTACTCTTACTTGACTCCGTAGATGTAACAGGAATTTAGCTATTTTATTATGATACCTATTTGTATATAATTGAAACTTTTGTGAAATATATTTTTAAAGAAACAATACTTATTTAGGTTCATAATAATAAAATATGAATGAGCCTAAGCGCTTATAGAAATTCTCTTTAAGAAGCCTTTACTGATCTCAATAGCTCGTTTTTGTAAGTTTAATATTATTAGATTGATCAATTATAAAGGTGGATTTATAATTTGTTTTCTAAAGAATTAATTAGTTTGAGATTTACACACTCTCAAAATATTCCTGTTTTAAGAATGTGGAAAATAATTACTTTTGCTAGTAAGTAAAATACTTTATTACTATAAATATTAATAATACTATAATTATGATAAGTAAGTTGTATTCGTTGCATCTACGGAGATATTAGAAAAAATAAGTAAATATCCCAAAATTACTGAATTTCTTTTCATACAATTTCTTAAAATTGCACCAAAAATGTAAGGAAATAATGATTTCAAATGCCTCACTCGTACCCGGGTGTCGAGTGACGCATTTTTAAGTTAACACACTTTTTACTCTATACTATTTGAATTTTTTAACTGTTAATGAAATCTTGTCTCTAAATTTGTTTTCACTTTTCAAAATTTCTACATGTCCAACTGAACAACACTAATAAGTAACTGTTTTATTTTGTTTTCTATATAATGATTTAACCGTTAACAATTTAATTTTTAGCCGAGAGGGGAGCGTAGAACCGAATGATAATATATAGAATCGGCCAGAAGCATCGGTAACAGTCCCAGTTTTCTTAGCTCGAATGCTGTAACATTGGCCGTTAAGTTATTTTGTCGTGCTCTATTTTTTTGACGGAAAATAACGGTTGGTTTTCACAGCGCAAGGCTTCTGCTAATCAAGTTTCAGCTTAGAGCCTTTAAAAGGGATCCCAATTGAGACAGGATAGACATACCGTGTGTTCGCCGTTTGTACCGCCTGCCCTAATCGTATCGAATCTCTCATATAAGTATTATAAGTCTTGTATAACACCATCGCTGTTGCATGACATGACATAATAATAAAAAAGTCTACATTTTATTATAATATATAAAAAAATACTTTTATTAGTCTTAAAAAAATAAAACATTCCTCTTTGTGATGTTTATTAAAACATTGTAAACAAAAGCAAAATTATTGTTAAAAGAGCGTTTTGCTTATAAGTGCATATTTACTATTAAGCAGTAAGTTTTGTACCTTATATACTACTATTATGTGTTTATTGAGTATTTGTCATTGTACTGTAATAAGTTATTTTTTAAACCCAAATTTAATTGCATAAGATAATGCACATAAATTAATAAAGCATGCCAGTGTTCAAACTAACATGTATGTGCGAATGAACGTTTGAATACTAAACGCCAGTGCTGTAGCATGGATGTTAATTTGTTTTATTGCAATTAATTCGTTAAACTGTGTTATATGTATAACTTTTTTTGAAACTTCCAAATGTGATGATTATGTTTCCAACTGTACCTTGATTGAGTTGCTGAACTTCACTACTTGTTTATAGGCATTTGACAAAATTCCTATTTATAAAATTGTAATAGCACTTAATTATTATCATCAACATCCATTGAAGTGCTATTTTTTAACTATTTCTTTTTAGATAAAAATTCTTAAATACAATTGTTGGAATAGCAAATTCACTTCGTGTTCCGTATCTAAATATAGGTGGCCTCCAAAGACATTACTACTAAATATATAACACGGAAATCATGGCGTAATCCATGAAACATTCTTACCGAAAACATGTTTTGATTATAATCATATTTTCAAACGTGAATATTGAAATTTCTAGTCTGTATATATATTCCAACTAAATTGGCAATCATCCAAACTACCTTTACCTGAGTCAAGGCCCGTAGTGAATGTCAGCGACGCCTAGGGTTGCCAACAGTTAAAAACCTCTATTTTCTCTTAAATAGAAGGTAGTCTGTGTCCTTACCCGCTCTTTTTGTTTTACCCTTTATATTTAAGAGCCTTTACACGTTTCGATATTCCTTAAAAACTTCGAAGTAAATTTTTTTAAAAGTAAATAAACCGATTTTAGTAAAACCTTTTATGTTTAATGTAAATACATAGATCGAAAAACAACGATTAGTTTCCATAGTGCACTTTAAAGTCCACTCCTAAACGATTTTTTGGAATATTTAGTTCTCTGTGTTTTCTTTAACTTAAAAAGTTTCTTAAAATTAACTTATTAGTTTAAAAATAATTGGAACTGCGAGGTTTTTATGGGACAATAAAGCGTATGAAGTTTTAAGGTTATTTAATAAAATGTTGGCAACCTCAGTGACGCCTCATGTAAATACAAACCCTTGACGTTTGTCCATGTGTGTGCATTGCAGTACGCCAGCAGCGACGGAGCCAGAACAACGCTTAGAGCCCTGAACTAGTGAGTGGTGAGTCAACAAAATTATACGCAAAAGTCGTTTCTCATCATTTGGAAATAATTGGGTTTTTAAATCATTCAGTTTATTTGCTTCGCTGCGTATTATATTATGACTTCTTTACATTAGGACAGTTACTGTTGTTTTGGTATTGGCAGTATAACGAATTGTAAATCAGTCATAATACCTATTGTAACACAAATTGGAAGTAAAATATTTATGCAACTTTTAAATGGTTTTATGTGCGTGCTTCTGTCAACACCCTATTACAGAATGAGCTTAAAAGTAAATTCTAACTGAAAACTCTTTAGTACAAATCTTTGAATTTGATTGAATATGAATATCGTTAGCCTTGCAACTAGGTTAAAGATATGCTTGAATATGAATATCGTTCTGCAATAAGGCCTTAGGCTGATTTCCCACCAGAGCTGTGCGAGGTTACTAAGTGGTGCGTGGGGATAAAATCCACCAATGTGATTGCTCCACTTTAAGACACTGCAAGGAAAATGAGTAACCGTATTGGTGGATTTATTCCTCGCGCACGGTTCAGCTACCTCGCGTAGCTCTGGTGGAAAAGTAGCGTAATAATGTTACAATAGGGATAACTTTTGATTTTTTTCAGTTTGCATAAATGCATGCCTTTAGCCCCATTTCAATTCACCAACTGATTAATTTGTATCTGATTTTCATATGCCGCTTTTCACATCAATGTTGCTGGGAGTTTTTTTATATGGTATAAGAAGATATTGTGTCATTGTGAATTAAACTCACATTTTGCATTTCAGCTTCTTTTTACTATTTCACTGCTTTTACTACTTTTAACTTTTGTCTAATTAATTATTTAAAAATCTTTAGAATAGTAATCGCTGTTTCGTAGTTATATTAACTCTAAATAAACACTATAACACATTTTACAGCACATACCTCACTTTAATTTAATATTATAACATAGATTATGTCATTAATACCACCAAAACAAATGACCTGGTGAGATAATCATAGTATGCTGTAATTCTTCTCATAATATTTAATACGTTACTCAGTTAACATGCTAATCTGTTGTACATACAACATCAACAGTACCATACAAAAACAAAATGCACATATTCAATAGAACTGATAAATCATTATCTTAGTCGCTTTCTTACCGTATCAATAATTAATTATCAAATACTATATTTTCCGTAACATCTACTTTAATTTACAAATCATATTTATCTGTCTTCTCTTTCATCAATCTACAGGGTGTTTGGTAATAACACGACTCGCGGCTTAATATAAGAGCCTATTTGATTTACTCAAATATTTATATTATATAACGTTTTCGACAAGCAGCCCTAGATTAGCCCCCGAGAGATTTGCACTTTTTACCAAAAGCCCTGTAACTGGTAACGCTTTTACAACTACAAATTTCCATAAGAGAAGTGTCTAAAAGTAAGTATCTGTAGTTACCTATGAAATATAATATTATATAAATGACTTTTCGATTGCGGAGTTGTAAAACGTACTCACATCTCAGCGGCTGATTACGCCAGAGACTTGATCAAATTTTCTAGTGAACGTGACAAGTGAGTGCTTTAAATGTCTCCGAAAGAAAGCAAAAAGGAAAAGACTATGCCCATTTTCACCGACTACCCCTCATTTTATTTGCATAATTTAGAATTCAATATATTTGGACACCCCTAACCTATGTTAGGTGAGGGTAGCCGAAGTAAAAATGGCATATAACCATCGTTTTAGAGACACAACTGCATAATAAACCGACGAGCAAAGATATCAACTATTCGCTTTCCATATTTTTCATTTTCAAACGCATCCATCTAATTTAACAACTGTAACAAGGTTTTATAGTGACTTCATCTTAAAATATATATATTTTTTTTAGATGATGTCTTTGTTCGTGACTTTATTAAAACAAAACTTCTGTATTGAAGAATGTTTCCCTGCAGGCGGGCGCATGCGGCGCCTCACGCAGTTCACGCGCAGCCGAAGCTACGTGGTCGGCTGGATCCCGTAGCCGCGCCCGCCGTCCGCCCCGCCGCGCCCGCGCCGCCTTGTGATCGTGTAATGTGCTGTGCAATGCCCAGTTGGACTATAGCTAACTACTCGAGGCAACACCGAAGACCTAGGCAGAAATAAAGAGACCCACCACCCTGAAGGTAAGCTTTATACAAACGCGCTTGAATCAAGCAAACAGACACGGAATCCCGCAACAGATGCGCTCGGACTGTTCCGAGCTGTTCCGAAATTCGTGTCTGCGGGAGAGTGTATTATCCGGTTCAAATGCTGTTAGGATAAGACCTTTTGGAATAGAGCGGCATATGACGTCAACTGACGCCTGTCAGTACCGTTAGCAACGCTGTCGAGATAACGCGTGCGTGACACGTGAGTGACGAATACAACTTCATCGGAAGTATTTCTTTTTAAATTATATTTATTGGTATAAAAAAGTGAGTGCTAAAAAAAAGACGTGCTAAACAGTCGTGCTCGAGAAATGCTTGTGTGTGAACGATTATTTTGAAAAAGAAAAAGAGCAGTGTAAAAACATTTTAAAAACATTGAATTCTTTGTTAAAAGACCTTAGTTACAATCTTTATTTAATATTTTAGTCACCTTGATATTTGCAAAAAAATAAATTAAGTGATTAATATTATTCACCAGACTGTTTAGTAAGTCATCACTGTCGCGTAACGCAACTCCAAAAGATCTTTTCCTAACAGCATTTGAACTGGATAATATGTGTGCGTTGCTCGAGCGCGATATGTATTAAGCCTACCTTCTGTGGATCTCCTTATTTCGTAGGCCAACGTTCAATATGTGAGAGCTTCAAGTGTGAACGAGACAATAAGACTAATCAAAAAGAAGCTGTGAAACTGATGTAATGTCATACTGCGACAATGGCGGTTTACCATATTTTGTTTGTGGAAGATTTGCAATTATAGGCTAATGGCTCAACTTGGCTTACCTTCTTTTTGAATTGCGCGCAAAGTCGGTTATTTGTTCTCGTCTTTGTCTTCAAATATTAATAGTCGATCCAACTTAGCAGGCTCATATAGTTGAATGATCAAATTAGATCTTGACAAGCGACAAACAAATGGAAAAAAGTCCAATGACCATTGATCGACCTATACGAAAATTATACTATTTTACGATCTACAAAAAAATTATCAATGGTATATGATGATATTTTGATGACTTTGTACATTCTACTTGGTACTTTATGTACCAAGAAATCGCTGGTTGGGCCAAGCCACTTTGGATCGTCTGTTTATATTTTTACAATCAATATTACAATGAAGGATTGCGACTTGACTTGCTTATGTCTTCGGTTTGTCTCAAGTTAGGTTTATAGTTTTTATCAGCGTGTTCTTGAAATTTGTCTGCCTACAACTTTTGATACACATATTATTATAATGTTGATTTTGATCAAAACCAATATTTTGCCAATCAGTAGTTGCTTATAAGAGCAGATAAGCTTATGTATTAAAGCATTATTTAATTCTCCTACATGTTAATAAGGTCTACTTTTGTATATTCAATTATAAAATTTATACTACAATAAAATGTCAAGGTTCAAATGCTTTTCTGGTAGTTTGTCGAATTAGCTACTTTGTATGTTTAAAAAAGATTTTAAGCAATGCATTTTTGCATTAATGTTTGTATAATGAATTTTTAAGAGGTATTTTAATAATATTACACAATCACAAGTGATGCATGGATTTTTTTAAAGTGCGAATCATAGTGTGTCGTATGAGAACAAGAATTGTGATTTAACGCGCGTATTCAAATCTAATGAAGTCGCTAGATGGCAGGCCCATCGTAATTAAAACTTGTTTTGTTTTTAATATTTTTCGTTATCAATAAAATCTTCTTATTTATTGTGGTGTCAAAAACCAACTGCATATTTATAGGTATATTTTGCGTTACATCACAACTCTTGTCACGTAATGAGTGGTTGAGTACGACCCGATTCGAACTAGTGATGCCAACATCGCTGTGTATACTTCGCTCGCGGGTTCCGCTCCCCCAGCGGGAGTAGGATCACGCATTGTTCTGGGTCGGTGTGTTTGTGGTACCGTCGTTTCTGATTTCCATATAGCCCACGCTTACGGGAGACTTGTCACGAGGGACTCAGTATTTCTGTCCGTTAACATAATTGTATGTAACTTTTTATCGTTTGAACGTCTTTATACAATGAGAGAATCACAAACGGTAATAAGCGTTTACGTGACCGTGCTCGTGGCTGATTAAACTTATTATACCTACTCGTATGCTGCGTAAGCGTAGCGCGACTAATATGAAAAATTTGTCTCTGCGCGCACAAACGAAAACAAGCCGTCCAGAAAGGTTTTTAGGCTCATGTTCTGAACTAGTCCCCGGTGACATAAGTATCCCGCGTGCGTTGGCCCTAATCTAACAAAGGCTTGTGCACCTCATTTTGGGATCAGTAGACCCATTGTGTAACTCGTATGACAGCGAATCTAACCAACCAAGGCCATTTTACATATCGACAGAATACTCGTACATAGCACGCGTTGTAGCTCAACTCTAATGTTGCTTCAAAAATTAAACAGCTATGTGTTCTGTTATGTGAAATGAGCTATCTGATTTTTATTTGAATTTGTTGTCAGAATTACGCAATAGGCCTAAGGACAATGAATGTGATGTTGTCTGATATTGATATTATTGATTAATATTAATTCATAATCTAGTGTGCTAATGAAATCGTATTAATTTTAATCATAAATTGTAATATATTTTTAATGTGCACATTCCATTAATGCAAAACATACTTCTCTTGTTTTGGAACTCGAAATTTTTATTTTTTATTAATTATCTAATTGTTAATTAAAATGTACTGAATAACATAAGATGTACTGATTGTGATATAAGCGTTTGTATAACAATAACATATAATTGATTATTTTATCATAATTCGTTGTGACAAGAAGAATAGACTATGTTCTAATGTTATCTTTCATCTCTTTTTTTTTGGCAAAAAATGCATTTTTTATAAGTGATTAGTGGCTTATTGCCTATACAAGTTTTGTGTTATTTTCGAATGAAATAATCAACATCTTTTATAGAGAAGTCATGTTCTGCGTCAATGGAGGGTAATGTTAACTTTAAATTTTCAATAAAGCACCAGGTTTAGCGTCGGCGTGCCGTGTCGCGCCTTTAACAAGGACCATTAGCAAGTAGGGTCGAGCAACATTGCATGTGACGCTCCTAGAGTTTAAAATTTAAGCTTTCGATATAAAACCTCTTGCTTTCTTGAAATAAAAAATATATTTGCTTATTTTTAATGTAACTTTATGTATATTTGATAGTGAATCTACTGGGGGAAGTAAGTGTCCATAACATTGTGATAAACATCATGTTTTTCCATTTAAAAAAAAATACTGCTTCGATTTTATTTTTCGTTTGTAGTTTCAATAAGAGATTATTTGTATATGATTTCAGATTCTTTTTTATAATGTAATATTCTTTTAACGCGGCGATTTAAAATATAAAATTAATATAAATTATACTATACTGTAATAATAATAGATTTATTTATGTTGATGTTTAGGTTCAGGAGGCATTTTAGTCCAACGAAAACCTTGACTAGTAGAGTCACAGTTCTGTAGTTTGTGACAAATGTATAAAAAAATAAATAAAGTACATAAACGATGTTGGTCTTTTATTTTACAAGACAAATAAAACTAGGTTTTCTGCACACAAAGCTTTATTTCAGTTCTAAGATATGTTTATATTAACACTAAAATTTGTCTAACTTTCTAATTAATATGTATTATATAATATTATTGTCCTATTTTGGAAGACAGGTCGCGATATATCTAGCATTAACTTTAAATGGCGAAAAATAAAATAAACGAAATAAAAGAACCAAATTTATTTTTTTTAACTCAAACAACAGGATGAAATCAATATAAAATAATCATTAAAAATAGGTTTACAACTAAGCAACGATAATTATAAAATTTAATCAACATTTCATCTGAGCAAAAACATCAGTGACACGAGAATAATCTTAGAAGGCAATATGAAAGTATTATACATTATTTTATAATATAGATAGATGTTTGATGACCTAGCAATAACAAACACGACTAACAATATTTATTAGGTAAAAATCTAAGTAGGTACTGATACATGTAAATACTCTATGTCTCACATTTAGGAGGCAACAGTGATGTTGTCCCCACACTCCTGACTTAATGATCTCACCCCAGTACTCGCACAATATATTATTAGCATACAGACATGTAGCAGGTGTTTAAGGAATATTTAATGATATCCTTAATAATGTTGACAAAAAAGTCAGTTGTCAGTAAGGTCACCATACATTTAAATAACTATATGAAATACCTAATATTGTATAAAACGTACAGGCTTTCGACTTTAAACGCCAAAAAAATTACACACACACAGATAAAAGTGTTTGTAACTAACAGTTAACGCGAATTAGCATGGAATGTGTTTAAAAAAATAAACTAACAGAGCATTTAATACAGCTACATATGGCACAAAATAATGATAATTTTCTTAATAAATGTAAAAATACATACACATATTCAATAAAAGTAACTAATATATGCATTACCCCTATAATACATGATTCAACTGGATTTAAATAACATTTAATTAAGCATTAATTTATATATTTGAGAACAATGTACAAACAGCATTAAATTGATCGATGGATAAAAATAAGTTGAGATTACTTTTTTGGTACTTTTTACTTGGCATTTGAGAAACCTAAAAGATAAGAATTAAAACTTACGCATTAAATCTTATTTGAAAATATTTTGACTATGAGTAATTTAATACTGACTGTACATGATATACGGAAATCAAATAACATTTAATTAAGTATATTCAAAACCATCATCTGCAGCAATAATATTAGAAGCAAAATCCAATGCAATTCAAAATGGATTATTATGGTTAGAAATAAGTTTAAGTACGCAAATTTTGTTGCGAACAAATTTCAATTTGAAAAAAGTGTTATGGGGTGCGGGTTTAAATTCCGCAGACTTATTACCGAAAAAAGCAACCAGTTGTTAATTGCGAATTGCAACGCGACTGCTCTATTTGCAGTTGATAAAAAAAATTACGGACAGTAATCGCTCAATGTATGTAAACTATTACACATTTTAGAGCCACCGCAGACATGCTACTTTTAGCATCGGCGATCGGCGATTCAGTCGGTTTTTAGAAGCTGAATGCAGCGACCACACATTCCACACCGCACACTTAAAAACGCCAAACGCGGCGATTCAGTCGCTTTTCGGAAGCTCGACACAGCATATGATCGTTACACTCCGCCCACATTCGGATGCTCGGTCGCATCGATTTGCATTGAGTTGAAAACGCGCGATTCCGATACCGCGTCCGAACCGAACGCATGAAGTCGCGAAATCGCGATGCTGCATCGATAATAATCTCACGATTTTACTGCAATCGAACACAGAGAGTCGCCAAAACGTGATTCAGTATCGATACAGTCGCAAAATCGCCGATGGCCGATGCTAAAAGTAGCATGTCTGCGGTGGCGTTTAATCGCAAATGCACTAAGCAAGCGATCATTGAGCGATTTGTATCCGTAATACCAATTTATCAACGGCAACTAGAGCAGTCGCGTTGCAATTGTACAATTAACAACTGGTTGCTCTTTTCGGTAATAAGCCTGCGGCAAGTCAACATTAACACTTTTTTCAAATTATTTAAATTGGTAATTGCATTATTTTTGGTTAGGTATAAGTACATTACTAGCATACGGAAACACCTCTATGCCATCCATTATTAGGAGCTAATACCATAAAAAGTAAAGTTTAGGCAGTTTGATGTTACTTAAATCTTTAATATAATACTATACAATCTATACAATTAAACTACTTATAAAACCGTCCAAAATCATTATAATTCCAGAGATCATTTTTAAAGATTGTCAATTATTAAAGAATCATATACGTTAATAAATTACAATAAAAATTAAAACCATTTTTAAATATAATATCTATATATGTCAAAAAGACATACCAAATCAAACCTTTTATTGCCCGGCCACGACCTTGCCGTTGAGCGGCGTCTAGGGAGCCGTCCATTAATCACGTGATATTTTTTAGCAACTATTTAACCCCCCCTCTCCCCTGTTAATACGTGGTGAGGCTTAAGACTAATCCCATCTACCCCCAAAATCAACTGTATTTTTTTAGTACAAAATATTTTAAAAATCAGAATTTTATCCTTAAACACAGAAATATAATCTCATAATTCTCGAAAATTAAGGACCGTTTTAAAATCCAGACGCGTTCAACACGAAAAAAATAAAAACATGTGACCCCCCCCCCCCCCCCCCCCTTCGATCCTCACGTAATTAACGTTGATCCCTAAGCGCGGCAGCGGAGAGCAGTATAAACTAATATACAAAAATATAAGAAGCACGCTACGACAACCGAAGCGGCTCTGCCAGCGAGCGGTAGCAGCGAGCGGTTTTTCAGACTCAATCGCTGCAGCGCGCGCCATTCGCCGCCACGCCGCCGCACAACGCTAAACCAAAATTCGTGGCCGAGCTGTTACTTATATTTGCATTGCCCTGCATAACAAACTATTTCGTATTGCATCTATCCATAGCCAATGCATATTCTTTATAAATTACTATATAAGGTCACATTTTATCAACTGCAAATATTTTGAGGATAAATTCAACAACATATATAAACTATTTTTATGAAAAAACCTTAAATTTTTATACGCCAGTTTTCAAGAAAAACGCCAAAATATATTTCGATTAAAAAGAAGAATAAAGCTCTTTCGGTTGTTTCAATTCAAAGGAGCAGAATCAGAGAGGACGCAATACCTTCACCGCTTACACGTGCCCCTAGTTTCATTCAAAAGAGCCGACAGAGAGGCCGCTCTTAAAAATATTACAATTTTTGTGTCAGTAAAAGTTTAAAAAAAACTAGCCTGAATTTATTTTTAATGCTACGGTTTTATTTCTCTGATATAATTAGATGTTTTGTCAAAATATTTGCAGTTGATAAAATGTGACCTTATATAACATTATAAAAAGGTAATTACGTCCAGCTTAAAAGTTGGATAAATAGTTACATAAACAAACAATTTGTTTAGTAACCTACAGTATTATTATTATTTTTTAAAAGTGGAAAACTACTTAAGCTTAAAAATAGTTAAGTGTTCTTATTGTTAACATAACAAAATTTAAAATCAATCTCTATTAATGTTAATAGAGTTTGAAATTGCATCGCCAATGAAAAGAATTAAAATAAAAATCCGTAATTCGGCTTCAATATCAAATGAATGCGAAATTGAAAAGTCAATAATAATTTTATATAATATTGTGTCAATCAATCATAGTCATATCAATTAATCTAGTTTTGACAGCGCACTTAGCCTAGTGATAACATTAAAAGGTTAAAGTAGCCCAACATTGCTTGCCATTCCTGTCCCCCAATTCTGCTATTTATTTTGATCTGAAACGGATCTGAAACGCTATAGTTTCAACGTTTTTGCTATTCTGCTAACATCGAAATCAACTCTATAGTTTAGTAGTTAGCTGAATACGAAAATGTTGAAACTATAGCGTACTCGTATTCTGCTAACTACAAAATTAACTCTATAGTTTCGTAGTTAGCAGAATAATAAACGTTGAAACTATAGCGTTCCAGATTCGTTTCAGATCAAAATAAATAGCAGAATTGGGGGGCAGATCCCGAGCTATCCTCGTGGCAGGTGAGGGTTGATATAGATTTTTTAAGTCAAATTCAAAGTCAATTCAACATAGACTTGCCCTTATTGACGTCAATTCTCATGTAGGGGAGAAGACCTCCCCTCCCTCTTCGAGCTTTTAGTGGCTGGACGAGGGACCACGAGGAGAGTCCCACATAACCTGAAGACGGCCCTAACCCCGGGGTATGTGCGCAAAAAAATATAGTAAAAAAAGGATAAGCATAGATTAAATTTGAAATTGATTAAACCAAATACCTAATGCAAGTTTTCTTTGCTGTTGAGTAGGTTTACAGATGACTACAAATTATATAGGATTGAAACAACGCCATCTAGTGACAAACTAGGTGTCGATGCTGCGTCAGACAACTATAACTCGATTTGCTTATTCCCATTTCGTCATAGCCTCAGACCAAATAAAAAGTTAAGACAGAACTCTGCGAACAGCAAAGTGAGGCCGGGTCAAACTACACCTCGCCGTGTACATACACAATTACACGCACACAAGTACAACGAAACTACGCCTTAACTTGTCAGTGTAGGTGAATGAATGAATTATCATGGCAACACCCGTTTAAACACACATTTAAAAAACCGGCCTCACTTTGCTGTTCGCAGAGTTCCGTCTTAACTTTTTATTTGGTCTGAGGTCATAGCAACACTCGGCCACACACCAATGAACGCGTCACAAGTTGTGGCATACAAATATGAGCTAGGTTTGACCAAATACGAATCGTAATATTATATTTATAGAACGAAATACGAAATGGCAATAAGTCAATCAATCGAAAAGTAAAAGAAGTTCACACCCATCAGATCGGAGTTAGAGTATTATTATAAGACTTATTTACCGCCCTTGGCCACGAGTCAGGGCAACACGTCTAGGAAATTCCTAATACATGGCGTATGATGCCAACTAACCGCAGTGCGGTCAGCGTTTCAACCGCGCAATGGAGAAAGAATTTCTGGTCGCGTCGCCCGCCGGTCGGTCGTCCCAACTCGTGGCCCAGCAACTCGGTCCATAAAATCGCTAATTGTTGTTTGCAATCATCGAAAAGCTGGGACCAAAGGCTCTTAGCCTCTACCGAAACACGAATGAATTTCAAGAACACTTATTAGTGTAGCTAACTTTTGAGATCTTTGCAAATATTGCTCAACCATTAATCAACCTCGGAAACTGCGCGTAGCAAGCACTGTCCCTTTCACCGCGGTTTAAAAGCTTCTTTAAATTTTACAGTAAAATAAATGTATAGGTATTTTACTTTGTAGCTATATACACTTGAAAGATATTTATGATTATGACTTGATACATCACACAACAATAGTCAAAATCCGATTTGTTACACAAGCGAGCATACATTACCGTTTTTATTGTAATGTAAATTTGGGATCCCAGTTTCAATACCAGCATTATGCCATAATTATGGGACGAGACAGTACGGCGACAATATCATCATAAAATGCTGTTTAGTTATACTAAATACAATATATTGCTATTGATATAATCATAATAGAAATTTAGGACTTTTTTCCTTCAAAACAGATCGCTTACAACTTCATCACTAACGCACACGAGGAACTACAAGCAACTCGTACGCACGCTTACAACTTTTAAAAAGTCCGTCGTCTGCGCACTCCTAGTGGTTGAATGTGGACCATAAGTACTTACCTTTGAATATTAAAATATTGAGCCCATATTTAACAAAATATTTAAGTTTTTTTTGTTTCTATCTATTTAAGATGATCAATTAAAAAGCATTTGAGCAAATGGCTGTCTAGCATTAGTCATATTTAAGTAGGCCGCTAAAATCACTATTAAACCAAGTCTAATATTAAGATTTCATTATATCATTCTACTAAAGTAGATAAAGGCAAATACAAACTAAATGTTTATACATAAACTAAGCGTTTTCTAAATATTATGCGTGACTTAGTAAAAAGTCTGTTTTTTGGTTTAAAATATGCCGTAGGTACTGCCTATTCTTAGTTTTAAAATCACTGAACAAATCCTTCTAAAGTACATGGAAAAAATACATACATATTCACAATACACTTTGGTCAAAGTGGAAGAAACTGATCACAATTTTATAGTTCCGTGTGTTTATTGAAATTTAGTCACAAGTTGGTTTTAAACGACGAATATTTTTTTTTCCACAGGTCTAGGATTATTTTGCATTATAAACGAGCATGGATTTGTGACCAAATTACACTATTTTAAATAGCTAAATATATATATCATAACACAACTATTTCAATGGATCTCCATTGAAACAGTTGAGTTTTGATAAAGCTCAGCCTAGTGTTAGGGCCCGGAAAATAAGTTATTCTTGGTAACAATGTTTGATGGTCCAAGCTTGATGAAAGAAAATTTGCGGAATTAACACTACATATTATTTTAATTGCATTTTTGTGATGTTTTTTATGACCAAATTGCATTGTGACTACAATGCCCTTATTCCATATTCATGGAATTAAAATTAGAAACAGACAAAAAGCTATCAGTTCCTACAAACGTTTACACATTGTTCGTAACGGTGCCGGTGTTATTAATTTGCTTATCTCGTCTCCAACTCAGTAGATCATCCAGAAGGGCCTCTAGAAGAGGGTTACCGCCTAACGCCGTCACCTGCAAACATTTATTTCTATGCAAATCAACCGAGCATGCGAAACTAGTACAATACAGAGTATAGACGCCATTACACTGTTAACAAAATTGTTATTTATAACAACAACAGGAATCAAAGCACATAACAAAAAAAGTTGACTCACTCACTCACTCACTCACTAACCAGCCCTTGGACCTAGAAAGCTAGAATTTTGCACAGGGGTTCTCTTTTTAATCCTGCTCTGTGGACTATGTGGAGTTGAACTCGGTGCTTGCCATTCATCTTCTAGAGCGATTCCCGCGGCAGATAAGGGGTGTACTAGGTTTTTATCGGGTATGCCTCCCCTCACCCCGTCCGGGTTTTTTAGTTGGCAGGCCTGGCCTCCCCTCTCTCCTTTCGAGTTTTTTGCGTATACGGTTGTGTCACTTAACAAAAAAAATGTGCAGCAAGTAGAGTACTCACCTCGGCCCTGGCCACCGCGTATTTGCCGGTGCTTGGACCTGGCTTAACTAAGTACTGACCTTGGCTCTGACTAAGTAAGCCTAGCACCGACCTAGGCCCTGGCCTCCGTGTATCTGCCGGCGTACATTGTACTGTATCACATAGTCAAATATAGACTTTAGCCCTGACTACCGCGTCTCTACCTGCTCTGTGGACTATCTGTTGTACGCCTTGCACTGCCCTCAGCCCTGGCCTCCCGCGTATCTGCTCTGTGGACTATATACAGTAAGCCTAGCACTGACCTCTGCCCTGACTATGTAAGCTCTTGAATCTGGCTTAGCTAAGTACTGACTTCAGCTCTAAGTAGCACTGACCGCGGCCCTGGCCTCCTATCTGTCTGCCGGCGATTGTACTATATCGCATAGTACCGACCTCAATCTTGACTACCGCGTCAGAGACGCTGCTCTGTGGACTGTAAGTCTAGCACTGACCTCAGCCCTGACAAAATAAGGCTAGCACCGACCTAGGCCCTGGCTTCCGTGTAACTGCCGGCAATTGGACATAGCTTAGCTAAGTACTAACTTCAGCCCTGACTACCGCGTCTCTGTCTGCTCTGTGAATTATAAGGCTAGCACTGACCTCGGCCCTGGCCTCGGCGTCGAGCTGCGTGAGGATGTCGCGCGTGTACGCGAAGCTGCCGAGCCGCTCCAGCAGCGAGATGCAGTAGCGCTTCACCTCAACGTCGCGAGTGCGCTGTCGCAGGATGTCTGCGCCGTTGTTCAGGATAAGTATCTCTTTGTCTTTGAGGAGCTAGATAGCGCATTAGTTAACGCACCTGGTGTGCAATTACAAGATTGAGCAACTTTCGTAAAGGCCTGTCATCGGATGTGTGATCAAAAATTTATCATCTCCTGATCTTCCATGCTTCGGAAGGCACGTAAAGCCATTGGACCCGGCTGCATTAGCGTTAGCAACCACCAACCCGCACTGGGTGGACCCGGCGGAGGTTTATGGCCCGTGCTCCCTATCAATCCATAGGGAAGGCTCGTGCCCAGCCGTGGGGACATAAAAAAAAGTTGCTGGTTATGATTTATTTGTCATCGTCATACTCTAGTCCACTTCAAAACATAGGCCTCTTTATAGTTCGTATGGAATACCGAAATGTAAAATAGCTTTTAACGTGCCTTCACGAAGCACGAAGGAACCCATATATTTTCAATAATTTGGTCGCCCATCCCATGACTCAGCATTGCGAAAGAGGCTTAACTTGCAAAAACTAGCAACTAAATTAAATCCAAAATAGATAGAACTTCTTAAAAGTTGACTAGACAATTAAATTTACGCAGGTAATCGAAACCTAAATAGAATATTGTTCAATTTCGTGAAAAGGATACGTAACACTTGATTGTCCCCCTTCTGATTCCGTATCGCATGGATGATGGGAAAGCTGAACTTGCCCTCCGTGAGATCTTCGCAGTAGCTTTTGTTCTCAGAGTACTGCAAAAAAATATGTTAAACAACGACATTGTGTCTGTTAGCCGTGCGAACGAAGAAATACACCTTTTTATGTTAGTAAACTAATTTACAAATTAAGGTATTTCTTCTTTATATTGTAGTCAGCATAATTTTAATTATTTAATTTTTTTTTGCATGGAATGGAAAAATGTATAGATCGATCAACGAATAGAATCACAGTTGAGCAGTAAAATGATATTATAGTATTAGAAAAAAATAAATTAAATTAATGATCAAGATAAATAAACATACAATAATTTTCATGTCAATAAAAAGGATAAGTACCTAATTAAAACCGTCAATATCAATTTCTTTTCTCTCTATCTCTCTATTTTCTACAGAATAGTATAATTTTAAAGGAGAAAGTATTCTGTACTTACCTCTTGCAAACAAAGGTTGCAATAGTCGTCCCTGACCTGGAAGTATAGTCCGAAAATGGCCGACAGCTTGCTGAAGTCCGACTTGTTTTCGCTGAACAACTGCATCAGTCGAATGGCCAGCATAAACAGACCGCCCGTCTCTAAATAATTATATATAAATTTCACAACCGCCTATCACTGCACAAAACATTTTACACGCTCAACATTAAGGCTGATGGTGTGGTTCTAGAGAAGCGCAAAACCTTTATTTCACGTGCTGTATTTAATAATCTTGATAACTGTAACTATTCCCGATACCGAATTTCGATACAGCAACTGCAATCAATATGAATAAATTAAACGAATTTAGTGACGGGGAACCGCACTTCACTTGAAATCTTTAACCACTGACGAACTGGCTGGCTTTAGCGCATAAGGTTCAAATTTCAATATAATAAACGCGTTTAAATTCTTATGTCTTTTATTTTAATGTGGTGTTTTTTCTATAGTTTGCTGATTGTTTCTAAGCATTTTCAGGGTCCCCGGCAATTTTTGGGGCGGCGAAAAACTTAAAGGGTTCTCCCCGTTCTCTAATAGATTCTCCGAGGGATCGGATCGAAAGTGTAACAAACCGAAGGCGCCACTAAAGGCACCGAACCTAGGCTCGAATTGACCGGGTCAAGGGCACGGGTTGACGGGGACGGGTAGTGTCGGGTTAATGTGTGGTGTTGGAGTAAACTATATGATACAAGAAGAGAAGAGAAGCTCGATGGCGCAGCGGCTAGCGCGTTCGGCTTGCGATCTTGCCCGCTAAGCAACTTTCGCAATGCCGGGTCGCCTGATGGGTGACCAATTAAAAACATCTCGAGCTCCTTCGTGCTTCGGAAGGCACGTTAAGCCGTTGGTCCCGGTTGGTGTCGTAAGATTGCAGTCGTTAAAACCCACCAACCCGCATTGGGCCAGCGTGGTGGGTTATGGCCCAATATCCCTACTGATCATGTGGGAGGTCTGTGCCCAGCAGTGGGACGTTTATAGGCTGACGATGATATGATACAATATGGCTCACTTTTGATAGTCATCTGCTTGTACTCCTCCTCAGAGGGGCACTGGAAGTTGTCTCGCCAGTAGATCTCCATGCCCTGCCCGCGGTGCAGCTCCAACAACTGTTCGGTGTACACCGCTGTCGCCTGCAACACGACTGTGTTACAACCGCATAGGATCTATAAATCAAACTTAAAATATCTCTTTTCGTTTGTTTTCAATCTTTTCGAAATTGCGAAATGTTCCCAACTCGCAACGCAGCGCAAACCGCTGCGCCATGGAGTTCCTGATTGACAAGTATAGCGTATTTTAATTAAGGAGGTTGCCGTATCTCTAATGCACATTCTCATTATAAGAGAACGAAACTTTTTATGAAATGCTATTGAAGGAAATGCCAGTGCTATGAATATATTAGCGATGTGATCTATTCCTGAGAAGCGAGACATATATTACCATTGATTACACAAAGGAATTTAATTATACGGGACATCTAAACTTCTTTGTATACACGCCTGCACGGCAACCTATTCAAAACTATAAGGGTTCTTTACTTTTTCCATGGGCGGCGGTGATTGCTTCCCATCAGGTAACCGACCTGCTCGTTTGCCTCCTTCCTTCTAATATAAAAAAAGGAAATGTGACAGTTTGTGGTAAGTTGATGTGCGGGCGTGTGGTGTGAACTATGGGCCAAGTACGTGTTTCTACCGAAATCAGAACGTTATGTTGTAATGTTAATCTCATAAATTCTATGAAATAGCGTCTGTCAATTGAAGGTTCCATTCGGACGTAATTGTGCTGTATTAACTTCCATACAACATTCATGTTTTATTATAACGAGTTATGAACCGATATATTACACATATACGATAGTAATGAAACACGAGTATATATATTAAAATAAGAACTAAAGATATAGTGCCTAAAGAAAATAATCTAAATTAATTTAATAACTAATTTTGGAAACACTACTCAAAAATGTGTTCATGTAAAAGGCAAAGAAAATATAGTACATACAATGTATGCTACAATTTTCTGTAAAATAATAAAAAAAATATTATTTTAATTGTTGCATTTACAATGCTATATTGTAGTTACTTATATCTTTTTTTACTAGTAAAAATCAACCAGTCTCAGGAAGCTCAACTAGAAATCAAAAATACGACTCTTAGATTACCGGTCTAATGCTCTGACAGCAAAGCTACCGAGACCCCAGGGGACTCCTTAAATTTTTCTATCGCTTTGTAATTTATGATGCACGATGCATGACCTTAGGACCCTATTGGATAAGAGTAGCGGCAGACAGAAAACAGTGGAAAGAGTTGAAGGAGACCTTTGCTACGGCAAACGATGTGCCTTTCGAGGCACATCGAAATAAGAGACATTTTATAAGTGCAGTTATTTAAAAAAAAAAACTTTTTTTAACTTTTTTTCTTCCTTTTTTTGTATTGTTTTATTTATTTTATCAAATTTTGTCTAAGATATTCTAGCCACAATATGTAAATTTCGGAAAATAAAGGCTTAATTATTATTATTATAATTTATGATGCAAGCAAGCAAGTATTACGTCACCTTGAAGCTACCCTAACAGTTGAAAAAACCCTTTTGCAAGTATAAAGATTTGATATACTTTTTGAATAATGCTATTGATCACAAAATTAGTAAGCTTCTGTATTTTTAGCTGTATAAGGCACATTTTGTAAAAGTTTATTGATCCAAATAAATTATATCCTAAACCTCATTCAGAGCCTCAGAGGATTCCGGGTAAAACGTGCTTACACTAGACCACCGATCCCAAAGAATGCATGACGTTATCTATATAATGTTATCACTATATCTGTTTCGTGAGTTGGCAGTCATTTAACCCCATCTTGCAAGTGTTTCATATTAATAATGATGACGATAACACATACCAATGGATGCCCCAACTCCAAGCTCTTCTCGAGGGCAATGATCATGACATAGTTGGCCGCGTTGATAGTGCTCGCCACGCCGTAGATGGAGTGGGCGACCGGTATGCCGCGCCGCAGTATCGAGTTGTCTTGGATGTCGTCGATCCTGCCGTTCCAACAACATTAGGAAACATTGAAAATGTTTGAGTAGCTCGATGATACAGTGGTTAACGTGCCTGGTCTGCGATTGCGCAGGGGGACCAAAAATTTATCATCTCGAGCTCCTTCGTGCTTCGGAAGGCACGTAAAGCATTAGCAGTCATTAATAACCACCAATTCGCACTGGGCCCGCATGGTGGTCTTAGGTCTATCCATCCATAGGGAAGCCTCGTATCCCAGCAGTGGAGACATAAAAATGAACTACTACCTTGGCGACACGTGACTTCACGTGAGTAAGTACAAGAGTATTTAATAGGTATGCCTTCCTTCCCCCTTGAAGGGATGAGGGAGTCTCACATAACGCAGATTATGCAAAGGTATACCGTATGCATTTTCTTCTATACATATAATAAAAAAAGTTTCATCCTAAACAGCTGAACAAGCTGATAATTTAAATAATACAACATCCAATTTTGTGGCAGCAAAACAATTGATTTTCTATTTCTCAAATATTATTAGATCAATCAGTTTCTTTGCTTTAGATACTGGTTCATTTACTCTGTTGGATCCATCTTCCAATGTTAACATAAACAATACAGTTTCTGAGCCAGCATGGAAGGTATGACACAACATACTTTTATTACACTTGATACATCACATTGGCATTCATGGGGTACTCCTGCGGTGGTTGACCTCCTACCTTTCTCGTCGCACACAGCTCGTAGCCGTGCACGACTATGATTCGGTTCCTTATGAGTCCACATCCGGCATCCCACAGGGCTCAAATTTGGGCCCAGTTTTATTTATAATGTTTGTTAACGATCTCATTGAGTCTATTTCCTGCAAATGTATCGCCTATGCTGACGATATTAAAATATATCATGAAGTGGCTCGCATTGAAGATGCTGCATTTCTGCAAAACGATATTGATAAGGTATGTAATTGGTGTGTTGATAATGGTATGTCTTTGAATGTAATAAATGCTGCCTTATTACTTTTACTAAAAAGAAATTCCCTATTAAATATAATTATAATATTAATAATGAATTATTAAATCGCCAGAATCAGGTCAAGGATCTTGGTGTGTGGTTAGATTCAAAATTGAATTATATGTATCATATTGAAAATATGTTTACAAAGGTTAATAAGATGATAGGTTTTATTTTTAGAACTACAAAACCGTTTAAAAAACCGGCCAGTGTGTTAACGCTGTACTTTGCTCTTGTTAGGGGTATCTTGGGATATAACTCAGTAATATGGTGTCCACAATACAATACTCATGTCGATAAAGTCGAAGCTATCCAGAGGCGTTTCCTGCGTAATTTAAGCTCTAAATTAGGCATGAGACGTAAATTGCCTACGTATGAAGCTCGACTTAAGTTCTTTGGAATGAATACATTAATGTCCAGACGTTCGATTCAGGATCTTTCGATTCTCTATAAAATTATTAATAATCGGTGGGACGCTGTAGATTTGTTGAGTCACTTATCAATCAAAACTTGTGGAAGTATGAGAAAATTTAAATTATTCTCTGTGCCTTACTGCAATAATAATGTTACTTTCAATGATCCATTATATCAAATGTGTAGATCTTATAACAATACGAGGGCTGCACTAAAAGTATCGGGAATGGAATATTACCACTGTTCCTGTCATATTTAAATATTTTTAATTGAAAAGTCCTTGGTTTTAAAAATCGAATACCATTTATTTATTTAAAAAAAGATTCTCGGTCTTGTCACAAAGTTTTGTCAAACTTGTTTAGTCGTTGAGAAAATGGAATTGACTCGAGAAAATTCAAGAGCGATGATTTATTATGATGACTTTCGAAGTAGTTTATCACAAAAACAGTGTGTTGACCGGATGATTTCTGCATTTGGTAATGAAGCCCCATCCAAAACCACAATTTATCGCTGGTTTGCTGAATTTCAACGTGGACGTGTCAAGCTCAGTGATGATCCCCGTCAAGGTCGTCCAAAAACTGCAGTGACCCAAGAAAACGTTGATGCTGTGCGTAAGCTGATTGAGGAAGATCGACATGTGACATACCGCGAAATTCAGGCAACTTTAGACATTGGCATGAGTCAAATACAAATAATCTTGCATGGACAATTAGGTGTAAAAAAGTTGTTTTCCCGATGGATACCGCATTCGCTCTGTGAAGAGCAAAAAGCGGCTCGCGTTACTTGGTGTGTCAGAACTCTCGAAAGATTCCACGCAGGATCCTCAAATGCTGTATACAACATCGTATCAGGTGACGAATCCTGGATATACGCGTACGAACCTGAAACAAAAAACCAGTCACGAGTTTGGGTGTTCGAAAATGAGTTAAAGCCAACAAAAATTGTTCGTTCACGGAGTGTTGCAAAAAAAATGGTGGCCACGTTTGTCTCCAAAACCGGCCATGTTGCGACTATTCCTCTTGAGGGACAAAGAACGGTTAATGCAGAATGGTATGCTAGCATTTGTTTACCACAGGTCGTTTCTGAACTCTGTAAAGAGAACTGCAACCGCCGCATCATCCTCCATCACGACAATGCGAGTTCTCACACCGCGCACAGAACAAAAGAGTTTTTAGAGCAAGAAAACATAGAATTATTAGACCATCCGCCGTACAGCCCCGACCTAAGCCCTAATGATTTCTATACTTTCCCTAAAATAAAGAATAAATTGCGTGGTCAGAGATTTTCATCACCTGAAGAAGCTGTGGACGCCTACAAAACGGCCATTTTGGAGACCCCAACTTCCGAATGGAATGGTTGCTTCAATGATTGGTTCCATCGTATGGAAAAATGTGTCAAATTTCGCGGAGAATACTTCGAAAAACAATAAATACATTTTTAAATAGTTATGTTGTGTCACTTCCTTGATTCCCGAAATTTTCAGTGCCGCCCTCGTAATGTGAGCAACTTTGATATATTTTCTCAGAGTCTATACACATACATTAAAATTGTAAGTCATCATCACACTACAATCAATAATTTAGATTAATGATGTATTAAAAGTATGGTAACTGTTTTATCATGTTGTAAGAGTTTATGTCCTTATTTCTTTTAAATTGTTATTTTTTAATTGTTATTGAACTCTCTTTTTAGACCTTGTTTGTTAAAAGTATAAGTATTTAATATTTTCATTTGTTAAACTACTTATTCTATGTAAATGCGGTGCGCAACAATCACCGGAATTCAATTTTAATGTGAGAATTAGTACCTGTTGTGAATGTACTGAATTGTATTCTGTAGTTGTTTTTTTTTTTTTTTTTATAAAATTTGTAAGAACTCATTACAGGCAACAGTTAAAAAAGTAGCACAATTTTTATGAAAAGCTTATACACTAAACTATCACCTAAAAGCATGCATCCCTGACATGAGTACAATTTAATGGTTTTACATATTGATATTATTAGCTATATTGGTATTATTAGTTATATTGGCCGTAAGGCCGTAAATATTATATTATTATTTTATTTTATTTTATTTTAGGTATTTTGTTCAATCAATTAGGCTCCTGAGGCTCTTCTTGAGTTGTGCCAATTAATTAATTAAATAAATAAATAAATAAATAAATAAATACAACATAGATTATATGTAGATTATTTATATATTTATTTATATGTAGATTATATGTAAATTATTTTATTATGTATTGATTATTGACCCACCTTTTTTTAGAAGATCCCTTATGAAAGATTTTGGTTGTAGGACATGTCAATGTAGTTTTAACAATAACTTACAGTAAACTAGAGTTGTGCAGCATCTGAACAATTTCTCCGATAGCACGAAGTTTCTCATCAGACACTTTAAGCCAGTAATTAAATGCAGAGGTGAGCTTTGTGCGGATCTGTTTGCCTGGCACTTGCTGTATATAAGTATACGGCAGCAACACTTTCTGAAACAGAGAAAAATGTATACCTTTTGTTAAAAATTTTGAATAGCTGTACACGAATTAGAAGGGGGGAGGGGGGAGGGCTATCCTTTGGTGGTACTCTCACTCTGCGGAAATAAATAGTTTCAATGATATTGATTTTTTAAAATTTGTAAATCCTAACCTTAAAATCAATAATTTATCGCCCTAATTTCGGTCCGCGAGCTCCGGCGCTGCGGGAAGTGCAGCCCCTCCCCTCCCCCTCCCTCTGTGCCTCTGGCTTTTTGTGTACACTCTAGGAGTAGGACAGACTAGTACTGCGTGGAGTCAGGGTTGAATAAATTGATTGTGTGACAGATTTAGGGGTAGGACAGACTAGTACTACGTGGAATCAGGGTTGACTAAATCGATTCTGCAAAAAATACCAAAAAAAAACAATGTCCATATTATATTTAGGCAGATTATATTCAAGACAATAGTATGTTTTAGTCAAAAAGAATAAAAAATTGCACTTTTTAGTTAAAAAGAACAAAAAATCTATTTGTAAATGTGAACTGTCATGTAATTTTTGGCAGTTTGTAAACGAAAAGTTGTCTCATCTATTATTATGTAAACGTCAAAACATTAATATGTCAAAATCGATAGTAATTTTTGTGAAAAATAATAAAACTTTAAAGACCTTTATCTCAAAAAAATCATTTCCGCAGGAAATGAAAATCAGCATTAGAGTTTCTGGATTTCTTACAATAAAGTAGCATACTTTTAATTAACAAATTTGTGTACAGCTATATAACATCCAAGCCTTTTTAATGGCTCATATAATTTGGACTTTTCAAGTCAATCTGTATTGTAACAAAACATAGGTACATATTATGTTTTCAAATTACAATTATGATTCTAAACAAACTTAAATCTGTATTGTTATATGTTTGTTTTAAGTAGTTAGGTGACACTCTGATCTTTGCTATTTATTATTAACAAACTAACATCCGATATGCCTGTAAAATATTTAATTACCATTTCAAAGTAGGCAATGTGCACAGATTCAAGTAAAATTAAAACTCAAAAATGATCTACTAAACTGATGCAAAAAGGATGTTAATAATTTAAAGTATATAATATAATCTTAAAGACTCGGCACAAAGCAAAAATCTTTTTTATGGTGAAACTTAAACTAGGTAAAACCTATGTACAAAAGTAATTTAAAGTAAAGACTAAAACATAATATGGTACAAGTTTACAAAAAAATAACAGGCAAGTATAATTATAAATTAGTCTTAGATAGGATCTGCAGCGTGGATCGAAATGCCGCATACGGTGCGGTATCTTGCGGTTTATACTTTATTATACTTTAGTTGTCGTCGTCTACATATACAATCAAAACATTGAATTGCTAACTATTTTCTTTTGCTTCGTAATTGATTCAATGTAAATTATGGGGCAATATTAACGAAAAGTTTCATGTAATATTGATTATGCGGTAAAACAGAAGAATACGGATAAAAACATTAAGGCTTCAGACCTCATCTTGAACTGCATCACCGCACTTAGTGTGTACTTGAGACATTTTTGTTAAAAGCGTTAACACCTCTAATTATCTTTGCTGTTCAAAGCTTAGAATATTTTATCGAATCGATTTTTCGCACAACGCAAGAAAGAAAGGATACAAGAAAATGAAGACTTGATCAGAATTTTTAGTTAGACCAAACTGTCAATGTCACACATATAGTTTTCTCAAAATGGGAAGACTAAAAAATCTAGCCTATACAGCCAAACATTAGATTTTTTCTGAAAAATCAACTTTCATGGTCTAAATGCCTGAAGTTGCTAAGAAAGCATAACCATGACATTAAATGGGGTGTATGGTATAGAACGGCAAAAACCCTTATATCTAAGCTACATACTAAAATCATCAAATAAATAAATAATACTTTAGATTTAAACGCTTTGTTATAAATGTTATAATACATGCTATAAAATTAAATAATGTTAAACATCATCTTATAAAAATTGAAAAAGACAAAGTGTTGAAAAAATCCACAAGCGGGATTTGAACCCGCACCCCATGACATGCCGCAACAAAATTGCATTGCGTTAAATTATATGTAAATAATCATCATCTATAATAATAAAAATCTCAATTCCCACATGTATGTCAAAGTATCGGGTCCATATTGACTCACCTAATTTTTTTTTACCCGAAATTGTTATTTCTACCGATTTGTAATCCGAATGAACACTCTTCCTAAATTGTTTCTTCCTAAAGTTATCTATATCTATACTAATATTATAAAGCTGAAGAGTTTGTTTGTTTGTTTGTTTGTTTGTTTGAACGCGCTAATCTCAGGAACTACTGGTTCGAATTGAAAAATTATTTTTGTGTTGAATAGTCCATTTATTGAGGAAGGCTATAGGCTATATTACATCACGCTATGACTAATAGGTGTGGAACAGTCGCTAATTAACGCGGGTGAAACCGCAGGGCACAGCTAGTTATTCATAAAATTTGTAGTACTACAGACGATGTTCATAACCTTTTAATTCATAATAACACTCATGTTTCCGAAAATAATGTAATTAATAATTATCACTTATGTAAATATATTTAAACTCCTACAAAGACAATCGCTACGCTGCGCTTCGCGATTGTCTTAAATTTCTAACCTATCACGTGACCTACAGGAGTAGGGCAGCTAGTATCCTCAATCATTTGAATAATAGTATAAAAATTTAGTGAGCATTTATCCATTTTGGGAAGCAGAAATAATATTTGTACAGTCATTTAATTTATTTCGTACTTAGGGGGTCTAAAAAATATTTCTGGTGAGCGTTTAAATTATACCCATATTGTTATCTATATTTTTTCAGCTATTTATAAGATCATGAATTATTTTTATTAGTTGAGTTTTATTATCAAGTATGAGTTTATTTCTAACTATCGAAATCTTTGATCTATATACTTATGTGTTTAACGAAGGATTTGTCATATCATGTCATAACAGTTCGAAATTACTTTGTGGTGGATTATATTTATTATATTAAAAAACGTGCTGATCATGCGGGCAAGTTATTGTTCTGAGAGGCAAAGTAAGATCTTTTAAAGTAAAGAAAACTCCACGTTTTTACTGCATGCCACTTACTACCACTACTCACCACTACTCACTTTATTTATTTTATCATTTCATGTATAATCATAATCAATTACCATTTATGACGAATAACATTAAAAAGTGCCTGTATGGGTCAGTTCTTTTTGCCTTCCTTAGATCAAACGGAAGAAGAAAAATAAAATAAAATTGACATCTCTCGTTTCTTGTTTCTAACTTTTGTTGATAGTGCTTTCGATTTCAAAAAAATTGGTTTAAAAGTTTTGCAAGCTCGTTTGCTTGCTGTTCGCTGTTGAGGAAAAAATAAAATCAACAATAAATAAGTTGATTATGAGTTTAAAAGAAGTGTGAACTAAGTCAGTGACTTTTGATTATGTCGGCAAGAAATTATTTGTCTGCTCGAGAAAAAAATATTAAATTGATTGATTGTTTGCCAAATATAAATAGCCAAAAGTTTGGGTACCGTGTTGGGTCAGATTTGCCTGTATTGTCAGCAAACACTAGCAATTTACTTAACAGAAATTTGAATTACTCTTACGATATTCAATCGTATGGCACCGACAGTGTAGAGAGAGCTGGTACACCTTTTTCAGATTTCTTCTCTGAGAGTGAATCAGGTATTTATTAGGCATAATACACCCTCCAAATCTGTTAAAAGGACCTTATTAAAATAGTGCTTTACTCCATCATTCCTTTGCATTTGATAAGTCATTACTAAGTTATTTTGATGTGTAGATAACGTTATTTACGTCGAATATACTTAAAATAAGAGAAAGCAAACCATGAGACATCATTCATATATCATTCTATATTTGATGTAAAAATAAAAGATTATTGTTACAGGTACTCCAGATTTTCGCAGTGAAGAGAGTGACAGTAGTTCAGGATCAGCACTACGCAGAAATACCGCTGAGGCTACTAAGACACTAGCTTCGGAATGGGAGAGGATAGAAAGGACTCTGTACGACGAGGAGGGCGAGAAGTCTACGAGGTCACAAATTATTGAGGAATGTAAACAATGGAGGGAGCTGCACCCTCAACTAAGGTATATATGATTGCTACTCTTTAGAGTATTAGTACAAGGTGAAAATACCATAATTTGATTTTACATTGATAAGATTGGCCTAACTGAGAAGGAAGACAACTACATGGCCTAAGTATACTAGGTCTGCAGATATTTTAAAATTGGCAATTGTGTAACTTGCTTTTATGTTTGGCTGTATGCTTACCCTAATAAATAAAGAAATAAAAACATGTGATTATTAGACCTGCCAAATTTTTATTAATAGAAATAGAAACAAGTAGCTTCAGATTTTCTCTCGACTAATAAAAATTACATAAAATGTTTTTGTTTTGTTTATATAATTTTAACACAAATTTTGTTGCAAAACAAATTACAAAAACACAAATGTTGAAAAAATTTCAACGAGCAGGATTTGAACCTGCACCCTTCTGACATACAGGGTCAGGTGCTCTCCCAATTGAGCTATCGTGATTCTAACCAGCCCGCCGAAATTATTCAACACTGTTTACTTTTACTTTGAAAGCCAAAGGCGCCCATTCAATGTCAACAACTACCGTTGTTAACATCTGATCATAATATTTTTTACAAATACTAAAGATCAGTTAAGAAGTAGGCAAGCTATTTATAAAATGTTTTTGTTTAGTTTATATAATTTTAACACAAATTTTGTTCCGAAACAAATTACAAAAACACAAATGTTGAAAAAATTTCGACGAGCAGGATTTGAACCTGCACCCTTTTGACAAGATTAATTAACTTATAAGTCTATTAGTAAACTAAATTCTTAGTCAGTGTTTTTGAGTCTGAAAATGTTATGTTATTATAACCCTGTCTAAAAATGTTTTTATAATATTTAATCATAATTATTAATACAAATAATATTGAATTCAAATCAACTTATCTGAATCAGTTATTTGTCATTTAGTATTCAATGATGACACACATGATGTTTACAAATGACATTGAATTGTAATCAATCAATATGAGGGGTGGAAGTAAAAACAGTTTGTCAAGGCTAAATGTTATATTCAATATTTATCACTTTGAATGTATGTGACCTTCTCTCATAGTTGGTTTGAAATATTGATTTCAGGATTATTGGTAAAGCTTTGACACTGCCAGAAAGAAGGCTATGCTACAGGCAAGTAGAACATGATGAGGTCATAGCAATGCACTACAGTGACTATGAACAATTCAGCGAAAGTGAGGAGCGCCTATCACAGAGCAGCTCTGATGTGACCCCACAGAACTCACCTAGGTTGTCCATTGCAGAGGAAATGTACGAGCCAAAATTGACACGTGAGAAGGTGTCCTTCTACCCTATGTACAATGAAGAAACAGAGTTACCTGACACTTTCTGTTCACTTCTACAAATCACTCCTATCCAGATAAGAAGTCCATCTCAAAGAAAGAGACAAAATACTTCAATTTTGCGATCAGAATTAGCTTCTTCAAGATGGATGAGAACCTCAAGACCAGATTCAACAGTTAATTGTGACCGTAATAGTGCTAAGTCATTTGTGTCGTTAGATACAAGAAATTTAGGGAATGCACTCAGTGAGTCTGAGCGTAACAAATTGTTGAATGGTAGGGTAGTAACAGCGAGACATAGGGATTTGACTAAGCTTGAACCATTATACACCCCAGAGTATCAGCAGAATGATTCATTGAGGCTACCAAATGGTATGTCTCAACACCTCAATATAAGGAAAGTTTCATTACCACCATTGCATTTAGAAGATGAGAAAAGAAAGGTGTTACCAATTGGTTCTGCTAAAAAGCATACACTTAAAGCCAAGAAAAGTATTACAAAGAGTTATTATCAATTAGATAAGGTGAGTAAACATAATTGATGTTTATACAATGTTTTACAATGATTTGCTACACATTGCACAAAAATGTGTAGTCACTTACATAGAGGCATTTTAGTATTTAAAAAAAATATTTTTACATAATACTGTTAATGGTTGTATGTTGTTATGTTACGACCAAAATAGCTTAGGTAGTTGTCAAAAATTAATTCTATTACAAATTGTTAAGTGTATAAAGTGCTAATTATGGCTAATCTGTCTCAGCTAACAGTGGGTCTCTCACTTCACGGTTTGTTTATTGACAAATTCATAAACAACACAAACAGTCACCAATTACGAAAGCTCTTATAATAAAACCTCTGGGGCTGTCGGTTTAAGCTTCGCTTTTTCCTAAACGTGGTCTAAGGGCTCTTTCAAATGAGTCATTTCATAGTAATTAATCGTTTCATAGTGGGCTGCTGCATGAGTTTTCATATTAAACGCCAGGCGAACGACAGCCGCATGATTGTTTTTATATGGACTGTAGAGCAAATGCATGGCAGCAGTCCGACACGAAGCGCCTAAATTGATAGAGCCCTATAACTGGATGTCAGTGGCTGTTTTCGCTTCACTCGTTGCTGCTGACAAGAACAGGGTGCTGAGTGCAGGGTGAATATTTCAAACTCACTCTGCTTATTACCATTAGGCGATGCGCGCTACTCTGCCTACTACAATGCCATACAAATTAGTTTTCGTTAACGTGATCGAATGGTAAATAAAAGTAACAAAATATTACCACTCAGCTCATTACTAATATGTTACAATTGACAGCGCCGCTGCTATCCAGTTTACGGCCTAGCTAGGATTCTGACGAAAAAGGAATCTGACGAATGTGTCCGAGATCCTAGGATATAGGTCTAGCAATATGTCAAGAGTGTACAATAGACTGATGAACTAGAAAGTTTAAAAGTTAAAATTTTTAAGAGCTCGAGTGCGCGAATACCGGACAATAGAATTATAATTGTTATCGGCCATCTGGTGGTCGATCGACGCTCAAGGGGTTATTACTGTAATGTTTAATTGACCTAACTACCCCTATCTATGTTATATACTAACGCCGTTACACTTTCCAATTAAAATAAAACAGGTATCTTAGTTATGAATATATTCCAGTTGCTATTTTGCTACTTAATTAGAAATAAAAAAATTTTTGAGAAAGTTTCTTTATATGGCCTTACTATTAAGTTTAAAACAATTTTATAACGTCCAATAAAGACTATTTTGATCCTTATAATTGTCCCTAATAATGCAATAAATATAAAATAGCAAACTTTCGAATTTTCATAAACTTATTTTTAGTTATCTTATATTTTTGGAAACAATGAATTGTATTCTTTGCACAAACTTTGATAATATATTTTATTTAATGTAGGTACTTTCTTTCATCTGCGGTTTTTCTTCCCACTCTATATTCCCGATCTCATATTCTTATGTCAAAATTATTGTGTGTGCTAATTATTCGAAAATGTAAAAAATCCAGGTATACCTTAATTTGTATGTGATCTCACTAAAATCATGGAAACAAAAGTTAATTTAAATTTGTGGCTCGCGATTTTTATCTAGTCTTATACTTACCTGTACAAATAAAATATTGTTAATAATTAAATATAAATATGAACAAATATGTTACATTAAATAATAAATTGTACTGACCTAAGCTAAGTACTTACGTACTGATATAGCTTCATATTGATTAAAGCACCTCATGTAATAAAGAATATTTTCATGTTAAAGTAAAATAAGTCATATTACTCAGAATTTTGAGGTTGTATTTGTTTGACTACTTTTTCATTCTTATTTTTTTTTAATGAAAATTATGATTGTGCTTTGATTAATATAAAGCAGACTTTACTTTTCATATAGGAATTAGAAACAAGGATGATATAGCCACATGACTAGGCCTAATAATACAATTTGGAAATTGAACCCAGGATCTATGAGATGGCTATGCCAGACACAGCGTCCCAATTGTACGGCTGCGGTGATCTTTGGCTTGATATAGTAAGTAGGGCACGAGAATTTATTAATATTTGTTGTTTAGTTTATAATAGGTTGGGCCATTATGTGTTATAATATATACACACACTTTGACTGTTATTACTCTTCATTTCAAGTGTGAATACATGTTATAGTATATAATGCAAATATAGTTTGTTGAATATATTTGCCTTTTGAAAGGCTTGACTGGAGCAATGTCAAAATGAAATATATTTTCAATAAAATACTATCTAGTTTTTTACCCATCACCTACGTACCTCTAATCTTAAAAGAAACGACACAGGATCATACATTAAAACAAAATTTCAAATACAAATACAGAATTTATTTTGATATTTACATTATTTGCATTTTATTAACAATCAACATCAACAATATTAAATAATTTGTTCTTGTGGTGTGATATATTTCGAACAATCAGGTAGTATTACATTATCTACCTTGTGCGGCCATTAGCTTATATGTTGGTCACATGTTAATATATTTTTTCGTAATCATACGTAGTATTGTTATAATTATGCAGCTTTGATACTTTCTTAAAGAGATACGTTAACATGTCCCCAACTTCACTCGCGGAAGCTACAAGGGTAATGTAATATTACCTTGAATATATTTGGTGGTTTTTAATCTGTAAATGGAACTAGAAGCAGTGAAATATGGGACTGAGAAATTTGAGCAACTGCAGAGAAAGCTGTGAGCTTCATTTTAGGGGTTGCCATTATTATGTTTTTATATGTACTAATAATAATTAAAATCTATACTTAAATAAAATAATTTATATAGTCTTGTACAATACTATTAATAATAAGGAGGTGAATAAGTTTAAAATGAAGTTACTTAACTGCTATTAAAATTCAAATACATAATGAATTAATTACAATGTTATGTCTGAACGGAAACGAGGAAAATTAATAGGAAACCCTGATATGGCAACCCATGGTATAAAAATCACTTTCTTGCGCAAAAAATGACGAACAATTTGTTGACTTTGTCTTGGCTTTGATGATTTTGTAAATAGTAAATAAAAAAGTAGGTACTAATAATAAAATGGCTAGATTAGCTGTCAGCCATTTGCAAAATTAAAAATATATATTAACTATTTTCTTTTCTCAATAAAATGTAAAAGTTTTAAAAGTTCTCACTTTGTAATTATCAATACCAAGGCAAAATAAGAAGTGAATAGCATTAGACCAGTCGTTGCGAAAGAGCGATCCATTTGTTTTCTATTTTAATTAATTCATTTACACAATATAAATTTAAATTGTTACAATTATTTACCTCACAGCCATCATTATATTGATACTACGTTAATAAGGAGAGGACTAGTGTGTAACAACACGACAAGATGGCAATCAGCTTATAAAAAGGGTCTAGCGAACATTCGTATTATAGAGCATTAAAGATTTTTATATATACGTTATATATTACATGAAAAATTCACCTTTCCTTTTCTAAAAATTTTAACAACCTCAAGCTAATAGCAATAGTCAACAATGTTGTTAATTCTAGACTTTTAATGCACACAGAACATGAATTACTAGGTTTGCAAATAGGCATTCAGTGATTTTTCGTAATTCGATCTAGTACGGGCATTCACACACGAGTCGAGCGTAGGCGCATGCTACTGTACTATATTACTGTTGATAGTGTTATGAGGGTACCTTTGTGAACCGGAAGTAGCGACGTGTTACCCTCATGGAAGTTCAGTCAGTAGAAAGACAAATTATTAAACTTTTTTTTTTCTTTAAACGTCGCGTGACGTGGCCGACGGTTGCAGCATATCATACGTTCCTATGCTACGAGTCGTGTGCGAATCCACAAAATGTACGTGTGTACACATAAAATTACGCGAGAGACACTCGTTGAATGAAATAGAGAGAGTTCAGGAACTGAGTCACCATGCGATAATGTGTTGGCGTTGACAAATTCGATGGTTACCACTGGGTTACGGGTGGTTTAGTTATTCTAGACATTTTATTTGTATTACCGTTTTTTCATAATGCCATACTTAAACTTCCATTACCCAGACGTTTGTACAAAGAGTATGTAGACGATATTTTGTTTATAAATATTTTCAAAACAGGTTCTCGTCTTCATATTATTTGTGTAGCACTTACGTTGCGGTTTTGTATTAAGTTAAGTGTGTAAAATAATGATTTTATCTGATATATGGGTGCAGGAATGTATATTTTTTCCTTTACTGATAAATGAGGCAAATAACGAACTCCATTTCACATTCTCTAATTTCTTTCACTAAGTAACGGCCTTATCTCGTAAATACAATGCATATTTTTGCATATTCGTGCTTTTAAACAAGTTAACATTTTTAGTGTTATGGTGTTTCACTAATACTTCTTTGTGATATAAGCGGCCATTTTGCATTATTTTAAAGTTTTTTTTTCGTTTTTGTTTTGTTTATAAATTTATTTCTGCAAGAGAAATATAAAGTCGGCGTTTATATAATCACTCTGTAAATATATTCTGACTAAACTGCCATACATAGGTACTTATTTTTTATGTAAGTAGGCTTGGTGTTTTTTATAGTATAAAGTGGGCCTTATTATTTATAACTTCGATTAGTATATCGTAACAGATTATATATTTTTTTAAATTTTATATTATTTTATAACTATTTCTTGGGTTTGTTTATTGCTTTAATCCTTCCTATATACCTTTTAAACTTCTATTCTAGATAGATATGATAGTGCAGAACTGTCCTTCTCTTCATGTGTTTGTCATACCGTTACCCAGTGGTGAATAAATGTATAATTTCTTAAAATATATCCAATAATGTGTGACCTTACCGTCACAATAATGTAACTAAACAATTTCGTATTTACTGTGAACTTAACAATGTTTTCGTGTAGTTAGTCGTATTTACGTGTAATCGTGTAAATTAATGGTTGTTGTTTGTAGCTGAGCCGCGGGATGCGCTGCTCTTTGACCTGGTCCGCGATTCGGATGACCCGATGACAAGCTACAGAGGATTACCTAGCAACGGTTTCGCGTGACATGCATACATACATACGCACTGTGTATCAACAATGCTGATAACGTTGTACCCAAGCAAACACACGCAGGAGGATTCGGCTATATTCTCTCTCGTTAAGGCGATTATACAAATATTAACACTATTTTAAATTGCACACTGACCCACCTCTATAAACTTTTAATTGCGATAAATATTTTGTAATGCTGTATAAAAATATTAAAGAAAAATCATCACTTTAATATTAATCTTATTTAACATTCATATTTTTTAATCCAAATTAATAGCGATTATATTACATTTTTACAATGAGACGTCCGACTCTATACTTAGCTAGCATACAGTGACATTGAAGCCTAATTCACAACAAACTACACACGATAGTACTTGAATATAAACTTTTAATATCGTAGCATTCTATTTTAATGCAAAGGAGACGTTTGAAAAATCCTTACGTAACATACAAAATGACGTTTGACTATTTACAACATTCTAGCTAAAAATTTAAAAAATCGAGTGGTTTACTTAGATCACTGTTCCTTGGTACTCTAACAGGTACTTAGGCGGGTAGGGCTCCCGGCATGCATGGCTTACTACTTACCGAAGTACGAAGCTCCATTACAACTACAGATTACCACTTAGGGTCTGAGGTGGTCAGCTCCCTTTTAACTAGCCCTAACTTGGCGAACATTTGGCCAAATAAGCCCACTGAGATCCTTTAGTTTAAATAGTTTTTATATATTTTTTTTGGACAGACCGATTAGTTCGATATAAAAATTACATAAATAATCTATCGTGCACAACCATCTCAAAATTTTACAATTTCGTTACATCCGTTTTAGTGATAACTAGCATTTAAATTATATTGTTTGAATACTAACTTTCCATACGTAACTGCATCCTTGCTATACTTTGAGATTAATTTTATTTTTATAAGCATTCTTTAATATTCATAGATATGGTGTAACCGTACGGATATGTTTCTATTTCCGAATAATTTATCATTATGTATTCTAGAGGAGAATCTTATTACTTTTATGATTATTTATTTGCTTATTTGGTATAACTCAGATTTGGCACGGTGACGATACGACTGTATTTTTTCTAAACGTTGGTTATATTAAGTACGCTTATATTCATAGATCGTGTTTGGCCTACGAATGTGCGAGTTTTTAGAGTCAATATTACACAGTGTCTGTGTATTTAACATCTATTGAAATTATGCATTATAAACTCGATAGAGCGTATGTGCGGATAAGATTTAAATAACATAGAAATTCAGTGTTAAATAAGAGCTAATAAGTTAGTTTTTGCTAGTTGGCGCCACTTGCAACGCGGGTGTCGGTGAAATCCAAGAAATTGATAGTTGGATATATTAGAGTTAAGTAATCTTGTCTTAAAAATATTTTTGTTGATGATGAGTAGGCAAATGTCTTCGCTCTACTTGATGTTAAGCAGAAGCGAAGTCCATTGTGCGAAGCGAAGACAGCAAGAAGCAAGAGGAGCAAGATTGTGCCACATTGAGTCGTTAATACATATTTCTGGTTCAACATTTATTATTTCAGTACGGAATCAGGATTTGCTTAGATAACATTAATTTTGTGCATCCTGGAGGGACAGAAGGCCAATGAATGCAGTGTCTTATAACATTTGAAGAGTTATATGGTTATTAATGTGAGTAGCGCAAGTGCAGTTAAGCTTGGAGCTACGATATTGTACGTTGCAGATCGCCAGAACAATCCGCGCAAGGAATTTGTTACATTCATATATTTCATAATCTCCACATACAATCTTATCTTTGTGTAAACTGTTATTTGTACTCTTTTCCAATTGGTGTGTTTGAATATATTGTATTGTGGATTTTTTTGATACAAAAATATGGCAGTTTTTGCATTCAATTCCTTTACGAATACGAACTACAATTCTGTGTTGCTGGCCTTGAACCGTTTCGCGATAGTTCCGAGCATGCTTCCAATATTCGAGGGAACACCGATACTAACCTATTTGTAATTAAGGCCGGCTTTGCCTATTCTATTTGAACGATGAAATTACTATATTAATGATTATGCGACAGGGAACTATGTACAGGATGTTTGATAAAATTTTAAATATCGTCGAACTCTCATAGGTACCTACTAACTATCACTTGAATTGAGGTATTCGTTTAATAATAAGGTGATAATTTGATGCTATTATGTGTGCTTGCGAGCGCGAGGGCTTTGTAGTCGCCTACTACGTTCTCGTCTTCATCAAACATCTTGTAATACGAATTGATAGTAATAAACTATTACATTGTTCGCTTGCAATGATCCTGCGGTATGATTCACTAGTATTCGTGAGACGAATGTACGACTAATGTCTAGTAAATTCTAAAAAGGACCTTCAACCAACTGCACAGAGCTTAGTTTAAGATTTGTCATTGTTTCGAACGGATGAAACTGCCAATGCAGTCGATCGAAAGTGTCTTATCTAATACAATTAATGTAGTAAACTATGAAGAGTCCACAATCGTCAAAGCACCCGGAGTTAACACTAAATACATCGCAGGCTTCAAAAGCCCTATTTTAATAATAACAACGACGTTTCGAAAATAATATCACACATTTACAGCAATATAACACGTTGCACTCAGTGTCTCACGCAAAAAAAAAATCCACGGTTCAAACATACACGCAACGGCAATTTAAGACATTTCTCGTATAATTGGTTTCAGTTCATAAGACTTTAATTTTATGTGCAGCGCCTTTGTTCCCGTCCACTTTGACAATCCCCCTCCCAACGTTGGGGTTCAAATACAAATGTAAATAAATAAAAGAAAGAAATAAAAAATAACAAAAATAAAGGTTTACAAATTTTATTTAAAAAACATAACATAAAAACTAAAAAATAAACTTTTAGGGCTCTTTCAATTTAGACGTTTCGTGTTCGTGTGTTTTATTATGGAACGCAGTGCGAACGTGCGTTAGCCGTCCGACAACAAACGTCTAAATTGAAAGAGCCCTTACTAAAGAAATAAGTGAAAGACATGAGTATGTATGCGTTAGGGTACCTGATTTCTCCATTGAGAGATCAGATCACCACACACAATCAAGCTACCAGTGTGGATGTACGAAAATGATGATATTGTAATACAAAAAAATATCAGCAAATGTATGCAGACTACTACCATACGTGCATAAGAAGGAAGGACTAAGAAGAGAATATAGTATAAGTGTCTTACACCTATGAAAATGATTCGAATTCAATGTGAATTCAGCTTTAAGAACTATAAAAAAACTTAACATAGTGTCCGTTACAACATAATATAAAACGATGAATTAAGTGCATAACAATCAGTCGATGAGTATTTAAATGCTTAAAATATAACTATATATTTTAGCTTTTTAGATATAATGCCTTATATACGTGATTTGAGACAAAAACTACTCAATAAGGAATGGATTTTCTATAAGAAAATTAATTTACACAGGAGGTATAAAATTTTAGGCAGTATTATAAATTATATTCCGTTGCAACGATCTTATTCGGTCATGCAATTAAAAGTTTAAAAGGTTCCTTTTTAAATATTGAGCATAAATTTATGTTCTTTAAATGAAAAAATATGACTTCCATCACCGTAACTTACTTCGTTATCGTTATGTAAAATAAACCTGAATGAACGCCTACTCTCATCGGATTGTGTGCAGTGTGCTTTAAAAGGTACTAAGCATGTACAGAGTGTGGAAACCACGCTCGTTGTCAGCTGACTACAATACAACTTTTCTCTAGATCACCAACATCGTCATCTTTCTCCCTAATATTTCATTACTAATTTATATTTTGTTTGTAACACCAAAAGCCATCCTAACACTCATGATAAATATCAAATATTTACATTAGCTGGTTTGGAACACTCTGTACATATCAGTGTTGCCATACAAAGGTTGCAACGAGTGAACAGTTCATTGTTATAGTCTGTTGAAGAAGTATTGGAAAGGTGCGACAGTGTTTGGAGGGTGTGCGGTGTCCGAAGTGTCGTCAACTAAATAGGTTACAAAATAAAATAAAAAACAAAAAGTAAAATACCACATAACACTGGTAACCCAGCGAACTAAAACTATGTTTTAAATTGTTTTTAAATGGGCAACATTTTTAATTAAAATATGTGGCTGATTAAATAAATCCGCTTGTAATGTATTTAAGAGTACATATTAGGTAACTACTCTTGTTATATAATAAATAAAAAAAAAAAAAAAAAAGATTCAGATTTTAAAATGAAATTACTGCAATACTTATAAAGTGAGTACATCAACATCCATCTTAAACTAGTGACATTGATAAAACAAACATAATTTAGTGTCAATAAGATCGAGACTTATAGGATGTCATCATAAGTACTGAATTAAAACTGTGGCCCGCCTAAAAACAATAAACATTTCTTAAAATATTTTTTTAACAAAACTTATTAACAAACGAAAACAAAAATAAAGCGGCTCGTACGACCACCTGAAAAGAAATCGGGAAGGATTTTCCAAGAGATAACAACAAACGTTATGTCAGGTAGGATTGTCAGGTGTGTGGCGGCCCTAGATGTAGGAGTAGGGGCCGTCGGTGAGGGCGCTGCACAGCAATAGTCAGGAGGCGTCGTCCTTGCCCGCGCCCGCGCCCGCGCCGCCCGCGCGCCGCCCCGCGCGGTACTCCACGCCCGGGTCGAACTGCATCAGCACGAACACCTGCCAAGTGCCATCAAACAACCGATCGTGTTATATTGTTTTGTTCAAAAGGATAGTAGATCCAGTGAAATTATAAGGCATAGAAACTAAAGTCGCAGACGCGCAGTGAGTGTCACACGCGTCCATCTGACGGGCGTCCTTCAGACGAGCCGTGTGAAAAACTTCGCCGGCTCAGTATCGAACATTTATATTTTTTCTAGCGACCCGCCCCGGCTTCGCACGGGTGCAATGCTGATACTAAATACACTACAGAAAAACTGTGAACGAAATATATAGCCTATGTGATTAAAATCGATCCAGTAGTTTTGATTTATTCATTACTGCCCGTGGCCCGCACGCGTTAAATTTGGAGTAAAACAATCCCCCTTTCCCTATACCATGAAGATTTCCTGCTATCTTTGGAATATCTAAATTCATACACTACATTTTTACTTATTTACTTTTTACATTTTTAACTATTTATTTTATTTTTACAACATATTACAGAATGTCTTTATTAACAACGCTCTTGCCGCACCGGGCGGCCGGCCGGTACCGCCGCAAACGCTACGTCCCGCAATTTTTAAATCTGTAATATCTTCGAAAATATTCACTTAAATCATACGGTGTAAAGGGCCATATAGATCTATATTAAATGAACAATGTATTCAAGGTATTTAATTGGTTAAGGATTAATGCTGTATTGGTTAAAATCGCTTCGAAAATTAGCCATTATTTGTCGTAAAAAGTAAATGACAAAAAAAAGTTATTGTGGGTTATCCATAAGAGATAGACATATACCATCACGGACTTTTCTGTAGACCTTTTCAATGTGTACAATACTTAGTACATTATTTTGATAAAACTCGTAGGGTTCAGCCTGCGTTTGCAATGTAAGCGGAAAAAATGTAATTATTTACGACATCACATTAGAAACCTCAAAAATAACAGTACTTCTCCACTATTTAATGGATGTTATTATACATATAAACCTTCCTCTTGAATCACTCTATCTATTAAAAAAAACCGCATCATAATCCGTTGCGTAGTTTCAAAGATTTAAGCACACAAAGGGACATAGGGACAGAGAAAGCGACTTTGTTTTATACTATGTAGTGATAACGACTGATAAAATACATACTGACGTTGAAATGTTATCTGAAAATTTTGGAACTAATGCTGGCTGGTGCGGGGCAATTCAATTTTATGGCGCATAAAGATTGTGGCTTCTACGCTCCACAATAATTACAATTGTTTTTTGAGCCAGCCAAACAATTTGTCCTTTGTAAGGTCAGTGAGGAGCTCGACGGCGCAGTGGTTAACGCTCCCGGTCTGCGAATGCTGAGGTTAAGCAACTTTCGCTAAGGCCGGTCATCGGAAGGGTGACCAAACATTTTTCATCTCGAGCTCCTCTGTGCTTCGGAAGGCACGTAAAGCCGTTGGTCCCGGCTATATTAGCAGTCGTTAACAGCCACCAAACCACTGGGCCCGCGTGGTGGTTTATGGCCCAATTTCTCTATCCATCCATAGGAAAGGCTCGTGCCCCAGCAGTGGGGACATGAAATGAGCTGATGATGATGATGATGATAATGAAGGTCAGTAGTCACAGGAAAACTCCCCATAACCACCGACCCCGCCAAGAATAATATAGAGTGGTGAGATTCCTTCCCTACATGAGGTATATGCAGTGAAGAGAACAGACCTGGTCAGTGGGCAGCAAGCTGAAGTCGTCGGGCGGATTGGTGATGACGTAGCGCTTGCTGCTGGCGTCGCAAGAGGAGGACGTGTCTCTGAACCGGTAGAGGCCGATGCAGAGCATGCCGTAGGAGCGTAGCGCCGCCACGAACAGGTCGCCGTACTTGCCGGCCTCGCCGAACTGCGCCAGCGGGCCGTCGTATAGAGATATCTGGCCGACTCTACACCGATCTCTGTGGAGACAAGGTTACATTACCTGAGCTCTACAGAATAAGCAATTTTAATAACTTCGTATTTTAGTACTTGTACTTTGCTGAGCAACAAACTGCTAGGTAACTTAGCCAAAGTTACTTTGCTTATGTAATAGTGCTATGTGTTACGTATTAAGTTAGCGATATGTTTATTCTTTTAGCTAGTTGTACTTTGTATTACCGGTGTCTTATGTCAGGTACCCATTAAGTGATGGTGCTGTGTTACCTAGGTATATTACCTGATGATACCAAGAGGTTAATACTAATACAAATTGAACAATAATTGGTTCTGCTTGGCTTCTCAAAAGCTTCTGAAAAGGCGTTGTTACCTATTGGCTAAACTCTCAGGCGTGGAGTAACCCCCTCGGAGGCCAGCTCCCTCGGCGAGGATCAACTCCAGCTCTGGTGTCGCGCCGCCCGTGATCAGCGACCGGATCAATGTTAAGGCATTCTGGTTGAAATACGTCTGGAATATACATGAACACGATTATTTGATTTGTGCTGCTTGGGCTATTCACTCGTCCTGTCAAGAGAAGAAAGATACTGGATCCGTAATTCCAGCTTATTACCCCTCCTGGATCGACAGATGGGACATCACATTAACATCCCCGCTACACACGACTTCAAAGTTTATACTGACACCCCCCCCCCCCCAACCGTTAGGTCATAAAGTAGGTGTCAGACATCCTTGCCCAAGCACAAGAGACCATCTGCGTCAGGTCATAACGCCAGATCAGGACACGCCGAAGCGCATTCTTCATCCGGTACTTTTAAGACTAGTGTACATCACATAAACAGTATGTATGTAAAAATGTTGGGTACTCACGGTGGACATAAGAGAGTCAAGTACGCTGACGGCGAAGGCCGTGCCGCACGCAAACGGCTGCGTGAGGTACAGCTCCGTGTCGGGGTCGTCGTCGTCGTCTTGATCCAGGAACTGCACATTGCTGTCGTTCACTAACTCTGGAACGGGAGAAAAAGACCGATGATTTTGTCGCTAGTATTAAGATTTTTCATAATTATTTTTAGCCTTACTCTTTATTTATTGATAATAGATAAGCAAGAAGTAGGTAAATATGTCGATGAGAACCGAGCTTTTGGAGAGTTTCGTCCTTTTCTCAGACATTGAAGTCGGTGGCGGCGTAGTACGGGTACGTCAAGAAAGCGGTGGATGGAAGTTCTAGCAACTGGGATTTATGTTTCACGTGCCTTCGAAAACAGGTACTCTTAGAAGAGTACCTAATGGAGATTTTTCTTACTGCTAACTTGTTAACGTCTCACTGCTAGGTTTAGTTATTAGTAGTGGAAAGATGGATAGACTGTCTAAAAGATGATAATGAAGAAAAGAGTAAAAGTTGACATGACTTGACTGAACGAAGAGAATAAAGGAAGAAAACATTTTGTGCAAATTGCCGACCTGCTGCTGCTAGAACGAGGCCTATGCTAGCCTTTACTACTGTTGTCGACTGATAGCATCGACTCCTGTTAGGTATGTAAAGCCCAGTGTTTTTTTTGGAGAGTAGTCAGTGTACTAACCTGTAATCATAGGCACGTTGGCACCGTACACGGAGCCCCGCCGCTGCAGCAGTACCGGCGCGGGCGGCTGGCCCGGCGGCGGCGGCACGCTGCCAGTGTTCCCGTTGGTGCCCACGCCGGCGCTCAGCACGCCTATCGTGTCGTCGAACGTCATCGCTTTGATGTTCAACGAAGCCAGGATAGCTTCCTTGTCGGCCAGCGTCGGGTCGTCGTTCGACGGCACCTTCGCTGACAGGATGCAGCACATGTCGCATAAGTTGACGTTAACTGCACGCAAGTCGGCTCGGCTTAGCGGTGAACCCTGGAAACATTTGGAGTTTGAGATCTTGCAATATCACAAATATGTTCAATTGACAATTCTGTGCAAAGTAAGTTCTACTACAAACCATCATCGTCACTACAAAAATTATGGGGTGTATTTAATCGATCACCAAACTAATCTAACCTAACCCACAAAAATACTAAGTTAGCACCTAAAAATACAAAGTTAGCACCTAAACTACTATTTAGATGCTAACTTAGCATTTTAGGTGCTAGCCTACTATTTTTTTGTGGATCAATTTATTATTTCTTAAAAACTATTTACTCACATTCAGTACAGATATCTTGGGAAGATTTTGAAGCATCTTCCACTCCCTTCTGATGTATTCGACGCTTCCCACGATGACCACGTGCTTGAGCTCGTGGTAGTGAAAGTTGGACGCCCGGAGCGGCATCACGAGATTCCGAAGCCCTATTAGAGGCGAGTCGGGGTCCGCGAACAGACAGACCACAACGTGACCGTTGAGCACTGTCATTGCCGCCTGATTTCTGTCCTGTAAACAATAATTGTTTAGATGAAGATTGTTCATTATAATTTAAGTAGCTTTGGGCCCAGTGTAAATAAAAATATCCGACTCGAAAGATCGATAAAAAAATGGTATGTCCATCAATCCTTTGTAACTATTTATCACCGCTATTTTTGCATTGGTAAATTTAAGAACTGCTTACATACACTTGGCACACTTACAATACGTATAGTTTTATGGAAATGGCGTCGTTGTAACGCCGAGCAGTACTTTCTACGTTAACCCAGTTTCGTCAATCCGTATGGAGCTGACAGGATGTCCATCAAAATGTATTGAAATTCTATTTAAACAACTTACCAATATACAATCCTCCAGATTTCTGGCGGGGCTCCAATGGAACATCCCAGTGGAGTCGTATTTCATTTCAGTCTTTTCAAAGTCGAAGTCCTTCGACTGGTCATCCGCCAGACCAGCTGGCAGACTCACACCGTTGCTGTTCTTCTCCCCACTACTTCTACTCGTGGGCCTGATGAGATAACGGTTAATTAATCTATTTCAAACATTATTTCTTAATTTACTAGGTGCAAGAATGTACACTGTTACAAAATTCGTCGTAAAAGCAAAGTAATTAATATTATTAGCGCATCTGTAAAGAATACTCGTTCTACCTACCTATTTTTGGTGTTTTCTTAATAGGTGACGGAATAAAGTTTTGGTTACAAACCGCTTTATTAAAAATAATAATTATATCAAGTTGGAGACCGACTGAAGATCTTTATAAAGTCATCGCAACACCATAAGAGGAACGAAAGCAAAGCTAAATCACCACCATGCCGCGCCTGCTGGTTCGTGAGTGTTTACAATAATAGCTTTAAATTGATAAGCAATAAGTCATTCAAACATATCATGAAAATTAACAACACTAGATATTGTCACCATGGGACACGGTCAATTCGAGCCGAGGTCCTAGATTTAGAGGCGCAATCGGGTTCTTCACTTACGAAATCCAACTCGAAAATATATTAAGGTATCGATACGCGCTCGAGTAAACGGTGACCCTGACCTTTTTTTTGATTAGAGAAAATGGTGTTAAGAAAATATATGTCAGAGGCGATCCCGGGTTATCTGGAAACCTTCTTTTCTCGATTGCTCGCCCCTCGCAGCCTGCCGCCCCGGGCCATGGCCCTTTTGGCCCTAGGGTAAATAACAGCCAAAAGTAAAGTTAAGTAAAGTAAATAACCTATATATACTGTCCCAACGCTGGCTCACTAGGCCTCCATCATTGAAATCAAGTCATCGCTACAAATGCAATTTATAAAAAAAAAAACTATTCCGATGGTTTTTTATCTCGTATCACTTTCGTTCCGCCTTTGGTATAATGAAGACTTAATAATGACACAAGTAGGTATATCAATACTTTTCACACGACACATAGAGTAAAATGTTTTATTTTTTTTAATAAAGCGGATAATACTTAATAAATTCATATTTATTAATAAAAACATGTTGGTGAATGTACATAATGAAAGTAAATAATAAAATGCAATAAAATAATATAAACGGTTCATCTAAAAGTTACAAAATGCGCAAACATGCTGTAGAAAACAGTGCCTTGCTTTATAAATGTACAAAAAAGTTATAATAATGTAGTTCATCACACCTACAACAAAATTATTATAATTTAAAGAAATAAATTTTTTTAGATAAAACCTACTTTAACTACAAAAGCAAGCACTATACTACCACTATATGATGAAGAATTATTTTAATTCACATTGGCTGGAATTAGATTGTCAACTAGTATTATTACTATATTTTATTAGTATCTTTTTATTAGAACTTAACGATGATAAGTATGAAAAGGTAGCAGTGCAATCAGTAGTAATGTTACAGGCAAACTCCAATGTTAGTCAGAATTAGTTTTAACTAGGCAAAACTTAATTGGTAAAATTTTGTTCTTTGACTTGAAAACTTTACATGTTGTTTGTAGCCTAATCAGAATGCTGAGTATGAGTTTTTTTGACAACATATTATCGAATCAAAGTTAACAACGATGTGTTTTAAGCAGCGCTAACTATTCACTAACTTGTGGAACCAACTTGGCGCTGCTTCGATTCCACACAAATTTTAGTTCAAAGCTTTAACCAGTTTTGCCTAGGCAAAATTAGTTTCGGCCAAAAATGGGTTTTGACTCCAACAGTAGGAACATAAAAATAAAGTAGAAATCGTTGCGAAGACATGATAGTACGTCGTGTAATAGTTGTGGAAACCTTCCTCATGCTGAATCAGGTTTCCCAATTTTAGATTGTTTTTTGAACAAGAAAACTTGTCACAGAAATGATTGAAGACCCCAGTTTCAACACAATCAAAAGTGAGTAAGTAAGGTACTTGAGAAAATCGGAAAGTGTAAATAGATACGTTACGTTGTCTTCTCCATATAAAGGATAGGTTTCAATCTTGATTTTCTAATTCCAGCCTAACTCAAAAACTACAGATAATAGAATTATCTAGCAGATATATAATTTTGTTGGAATTACATGAGCTTTTTGACTTCGTAGGCAAGGTGATAGGCCTGGTAATTCGTATCTTGATCCTGCGGATTCCTGTAACACAGGGCCAAAGATTCGTCTCCAATGACAAAAGAGGATTAAAAGAAAGTAAAATAAGTATATGTGCAGCAGATATATACGGTCAGATAATTAGTATTGAAGTGAGTGCACAGTGTGCCAATCGTAATGCTGGTGACAGCGAAACACTGAAGAAAGCCGCGACAGTTATCAACTCAATGGAAACAAACAACACACGATTATACAGCATACCTTTATGTAAGTATACGATTACAATTTCATATTGACAGTATTTATATAGCTTTGCGTTAAAATCATAATAAAGTACAACATTTATTTTTATGACATTATTCCTTTAATGTTAGATAGAGAAGTATCAACAGAAAGTAAGAAACAATGAGTATCTGAAAATTGAGTAAGTATTGTACATTTATGATAAAACTAAATGTGGTTCATAACAATAACATTTAAATAGTATTATTTGAACATCCAATTCACAGGTCTTTATGAGTTTTCTGAATATCCATATTAACTGTAGCTATTCATGATGCCTATGAAAATAGAGAAACCAAGTAAATCAAGGTTACATAAAAAGACTAGACATTACAAATGAGCTATGTTTCCATGAAATACTAACGCGCTGAGATCTTTGTTAACGACTTTTTCATTCTTCGTTAGAGCCCGTTAAGTTTTGATAGGCCCCTGAGGATTAGAATAGGGGCAGATTGGTTTAAAGTCAAAGATACCTATGACAACAGAGCTTTAGTTTGCAGTAGTCGTTGTTCGCGTGGTACGACTTACGTGTCGGGCGGCGCTCTGTTGACGTTGGGTTTGACCTTGTTGACTTGCCTCGTGGTTGTGTTCATCAGCTGATTGGCCATTGGGGAGAGGAGCGCCGTCGACGCCGCGTTCCGGTGGTTCCGATTTATCACTGCGGATCATCCAGAATTAATGTTACCAGAAATCCATGGAAATCTTGACTACAGTGGAATTTTAGGAGCTTTCAAAAGAATTTGAAAATATGAACATCCGAATTGACTTTACAGAGATTCGAAAGAGACCAGCCAACTAGCACAGTTATGAATCCACACTAGTGTTTAAGAGATTACATTGTTGAAGACAAGAGTCGAGGCAAAGGTAAAATAAACAAAAACCCTCTAAAGCCCAGTCGATTGCTCGCAATTTGCAATCATGGGGCGATTTCTATTAGGTACCAGTTGTTAGTTGAATAAATAAATAGCTATCCCCATAAGCATATCGGTCGATAATAAGTTGAGTACACATTTTTACATCATTGGTTTTGTTAAAAGCATTTTTTTTGTGAACTTTTTAAGCGTGACTTTGAAATAAAGCAAGTGCCATATGAGTATGCACTGAGATTAATGTCGCAATTGCAGTGCCAGTCCTGCGCTCCAAATTATCGTTGACTGTAGCTACCTCAAGGTTCTTTATTGAATTCACTTTACGACAGACAGATCGTTTAGTATCAAAAGCTTTCTCTTGAATACGCATGTACTTACAACTAGTGTCTTCTCCTCTTTCCCTCGCAATTTCACCTGGAAGGCAATTATGATGAGTATAGAATTGGAAAATTAAAAAATACTTTTGGATTGTACGGGGATTCTAATTTTGAGATGATATTACTGCAAGGAGTATGCATTTACGTTGTATGTTGTCAAAAACAATATTTAATACAACTTTAAAAAGTAATGCCAATAATATGTTAGGATTTATTTTTTTATTTCCCATTTTCAGAAGGAAACATTTATAATTATTACAGACACATAATGATTGCATTGTCTCATAGCATTTATATAAACGATGCTTTTCATTCAATTCTACTACAAAAGCGTACGAACAAGCATTCAGGGATTCCATAGTTATCGGAGAGATGCAATGCCATGGTGTGGTCGCATTGCATGGCAGGGGATACAAACCAGAAATGATAAAATATCCGCTGTAGAGTTTACCAAGAAGCATAGATCGATGAAAACCGTATATCTTTGAAGTTACTGTTAGTCATGATGCAAAAATAACATAAAAAGGTAGCTTCGTGTCGAACTCATAAACTATAAGGCTCTGTTTCAAACTCCGGGAGGCGAAAAGATTTGGTAAAAGTGAATCGCTTTTCGGAAGTTTCAATCGCTCAAGCGATAGGTTGAGTGTTCTACTTTTCTTCGCCGGGTTCATGCCTGATTGAAGCAATCAATATTTCTCAAGTGGCACTTAAAGCCACTTTAGGAGTGCTCGCTATGAAAATGCGTGATTAAGCATCTAAGTGCACGATATCTTTTGGTAACCTAAGGACGAAGCACATTGCCGGTCGTTAAATGGAGAAGTGTGGGCCGATGATTTAAAGAAAATAAATTAAAAATAAAAACACTCAGTTCATTGAGCCTGAGATGTACCTCGAACATGGACCTTCTTGGGCAACTCTGGCGGCGTGAAGGTGGGGGGAGGATGGTGGTCATCTGCAAAACATCAGCACAATTTCGCATTCCGATACACCACTGAATAAATACAATAATACAAATTGGCAATTTACCTATACAGCGCGTGTCCGTGATTACCACATACATATCAATTCAGTATGAATCATTGACACATTGGATTTCAACTTCAAAAAGCTGAGCTTAGATTAGCGTTAGAGAAGCATTTACAAGATTCGAAGTTGAAACCCAATTGATAGAATATTTCAAATTACAAGTTACAACAATTTTAAGAGTTAACATCTACATAACATCTACGACATACCATACAATCACATGCATATAAACACACACAAACAAATAAAAAAAACACTAAACTAGACTAGACAAGCATTGTGCTTTATAAATACATGTTTAATAACCAATGAATTTAAAACCCTACTTTTTAATGAGTTAAAACTAATGCAAAGGGATATGATAAATGAATAATGATTCCTCTTGGGATCTAACCGAGCGTACTAACGTTATAATGGTTTGCAAATATAATTGAAATCGCAAGGATGTACTTTTAAAAAGTATTTGTATAATACCGGAAATTTCGATGGATGCAGCAGCCAATGACTGCATGTCCAGACGGTTCTATCGAGGCGGGATCTAATCAAATTAACGCTCCCTATGCAGGGTATTGTAAACAATTAATTGTTTTTTAAATTGGTAAGCATAAAACAAATCAATATTTAATTTAACACTATGACACAACATCAATATCAGAGGGACTATTCGGTACAGAAATCAGGGATCAAAATACTTCCTAAAAAAATATTTTGAGTTTGTAATATAATTAATAAAAACAACACCAAAATAAATAAACGACATCACAATGTCTCTCGATGTTATATAGTATCGGCTAATAGAGAGGCAAACATCTAACTGCTGTATAAATGCACATAGAGAAACGTAGACAAGACAATGATTACAGGACACGAGACGGCTATATACGCGGGGTGACCCCACTCACACCGAAGTTCTCGCTTATAAAAAACATCACATTGACATTTACACTGAATTGTATACATGAGTTACGTACTTGCCCGGCCAACCATCTGGACGGCTCGTACACCTTTCCTGAACGTAGCCACTGAACCGAGAAATAACAAGTTTAGCTCATCCATTTATAATAACTAATTTAGTCATCCTGATTTAAAGGGTGAAACAGAAGAATCGCAAATCATAGGTACTTATGCTGACAGAGATGCAAAGCTAAGGAGTTCCTCCTTGATATTGAGAGTAGGAAACATAATGGCCGATGCAGTTCACATTATCAATTCTAATCACCAACGATAAACTACTATATACAGTTGCCCCAAGTTTTATAAAGCGCAAGAAATGCAGCACTAAAAATATAGTAGATACAAGCTTTGTTGGTGATTGGAATATGCTCAACAGTTTTCCTAGTTTCAGACCAGTGGTGGATTTAACAGTCCTATAATTGTCAAGTAAGCAAGTTTGTAGTTAAAGTTCTGCTATGTGTCTTAGCCTTGCTGCACTAGTCTAGCTGCGTGTGACGTTTAATTGTGTATTAGCGTATACTGTAGCTCAGTATATAATCGCCCATGAGCAATGGTTAGTTTACAAACAAACTAAACGTATTGTGAGGTACGGTAATATGGGATAGCTCGCATTTTCTTTTCGTACCGTCGAGACAACCTCGATACGTATTAACATTTTGTTTCACCATCCCAGTCTGCATCATCATCATTCCGACATCTGTAAAAATCCAAAAGCTGACAACAACGAAGGTACGCTCCTAGTCCATCGATGGATTGGGTAACGTTATGTTATTGCTTGTTGGTAGGATCAATTTCTTCAAGCCTATGTTTGCCTAACTGATATACGAGTATTGTATAAGTGAATTGAAGTTGATCCTTCCAAGCTGGATGATGATACAATGAGTAGTGACTGTAGTTTAGTTTTCTCGGACTTTGCGTTAGTCACTTTCATTAGCACAGACAAGCCTGAACTGCTGTCTAAAGTCTTTATTTCTTCAAAGCTCACTCTTTAGTTTGAATATGTCTATTAACACTTTCTCGTCACTTTTATTTCTGAGACATGCTTTCATGGATTAAGTACATAGACATTATCTAAGTGTTTTAGGATAATGACGGTGCAATTTACACTTTGCCATTTAGTTCTACTATTTACTTGTTTACATGCAATATATACTGTCTGTGCTGGGCTTTGAAGTGCATCATTTCAATTTTGAGTGAGCTCATAATAGTCTGCACCGAATAAAAATTTTGATAAAATTTTGAAGAGTGATAAAAAATGGTGTGGCTTTATTGTACCTGATCAGTGATGGGTTCGTGGTTGCAGCATTGAATGATGCACTAAACGCTCTCAATATCCATACAAATCAGAACAGAGCGAGAAATATTTCAAAAGGCATAGAAAAAATGGTGAAGTGTCGAAGTGCTTCATCGTATATTCACGAGCGGACATACACAACGATTGCTAAATTATAGGGTGTAACGAGCACGGGTCAAGAGAATGCCTTGCAGCCGATCCAGTCTGTGAGGTACGGACGCAACACCACTAAAGCAACTCAAAATTCAATATAGACACGAAAATAAATATTGGAAAACGTCAATTTGTGAGGTTAGGTGTTGTGCAAGTTACCTATGTCGGCCCCGACCTTCCGCTGCGCGGTCACTAAAAGTCCAGCCGAACAATATTCCATTAATGTCTCACAAATAGAAAGTACACAGTGTGGAGTCAAGAGGAAGGGTTGCTGTGTCGTGTCCTTGAGATACCTACAGTGTGACAAGTGACTAAGTAATCTGGTTCACTTATAAGGGGATGTGTTCAAATGTGACTGGTAAGTTGGACACAGCTTGTGAATTTCATACAACATTGAGTTAATTTTTTCCAGAAAGAATGTCACAGAATTTTCGGTATTGATTAGTTATTATATCATGAACATTTCAAAAGATTGCTGCTATGGGGTTTTATTTTATAGTTAAGTATTTCATTGGGTTTTAGTAAAGCAAATCAGTGATCTTACAGTTTTTGCATTTGCACTTCTTGATGAGTGTTTCGTCCTTGATGTCTTCGTGGCAGGCTTTGCAGTAGAACCAAGCTCTGAAAATAATTTAACCCAAGGTTACCAATTGTTGCAGCAAGCATATGGTTTAGACATTACGATATAAATTAAGTACTTAAACAGGCTAAGCGTACGCTCATGTGTTATTTGAAGTAGGTACCTACATAATATTTAAAAGAAAACGAATATTTCAATATTCTTAGTAAGTAGTTCTTTCCATCCTCTTTGGTCTATGATCGTGTGGTCCGCGATGTCTGCAATGTTATTGGCAATGCTGCCATTCAGCATAAGAACAAAGATAAAAAACTGGAAAGATACCCGTTGAGAATAAAAATTGTTATCAACCCATATTTTTTCTTTTTGATCTACAACGTAACCACTTGGCCTCATGACGAGATTAAATCCTTTATAGAGCTCCAACAATTGATATAAAGTTGAAAAACATAAATTAATTCTACATGTTGTTATTACCACATGGTTAAGTAGGAAGGAAATGGCTGGTTTACCTTTTAACTTCGTCCGCGGACTGTGCTATAAAGAATCCTTGCGTGTTCGCATGGATCTTGGCGCTCCGAGGGTTGATGGATATCTTGCTGTCGGCGCCCTCCTCCCCCTTGATCTCGATGGCCAGCAGAAGCAGCTTCAACTTTGTGAAACATAACCTGACGAGAAACGAGCGTGCCAATAACCTTGCAAGTTTATTTGAGAAGAGGCTTAGATTATCATTATTTATCGATATTATTAGGTTATCTTTTATTGGCTTTGTAAGTGTTCCAGAATAATTAAGTATGTAGGTAGTTAAATTGTTAAATGATATGATTCATCTTCCTTGTAAAAAAATTAAAACTGTTAGTGTTATGTACTTAGTATAGTTAGTAATAATCTCAAAAATCGGATAAATACTTTTTTAGTAGCAAATAACACTACATTTATGTGCTCAAAGTGGATTTTGGAAGTCAAAGAAAAAATTCAGACTTAAAATAGACAAGAGACATACGAACATCGTTTACCTTGAATAATTACTGTAATTTTCTTTGAACCATTATATTGCTTAAAATGAATACGTTACACAAACAAAGTGTCAAATTTTACATGCATAAACTTACCTCTAATATTTGAAAAATTATATAAATATTACGAGGGTGCGTAAAGTTAAGGATTCCCAAAAAAGTTTATTCAGTTATTTATTATATTAAAGTTTAAGCTGTGAACAAAAATCATGCATAAAGTTATGTTTATTAAGTTATGGAGTGTGAGGAGCGTTTGCTGACGTTGAGCAACTTTCCCAAAGGCCGGTCATCGGATGGATGACCAAAAATGTATCATCTCGAGCTCCTCCGCGCTTCGAAAAGCACGTTAAGTCTTTGGTCCCGGCTGAATAAGCAGTCGGTTAACAACCAGCAATCCGCACTGGGCCCGCGTGGTGGTTTATGGCCCGTTCTCCTTATAAATCCATAGGGAAAGCTCATGCCCCAGCAGTGGAGACATAAAAATGCGCTGATGATGATGATGATCTTAAATTATTACGTTAGTTTCTTTTGAAATTAACTGACATGAAAAACTGACAGCTCCCTTATTGGAGCCTTAACACCATAGCCCTCGTAATTTTTATATAGTGGTTAAAACAAAATGGGTCAAACAAAACTTAATGGGTGACACGGAAAATACATAAGTAGGTAAGTATATTATTAAAGAGTTACATATACCTAATTATTACACATAAATAAGAGATAGTAACAAGGTGTGCAGTGTAGTTGAAAGGCAGTACCAAACACAAAGCATTAGAGGGAAGTAGCTTAATATAGGCAATACAAACAGCAACTACAAAATTAGGTACAGCACATACGGGATCTAGAAGTATATATAAAATACGTACATAAGTAGATAATATATTGTACATGTAGGTACTCGTCCTCACCTACTTCAAAGTGTACAAAAGGTTTACAATAATAGTAGAAATAAATAAAGTTGAAAACATGCTTGATTTAAAGCTATCGAAAGAACATGCTTTCGGAGGTTGCAATGAGATTGTTCAGATGAAGGTTTTACTGCACTGAAGAAAATGTTAATTCATAGATAAAACAAGAGTTTTTTTATAAAATTATAGTAAATATTTCTATTATACATATGCAGTCATTGAGTCTAGTGCGGACATTTTCAGGTTTGACTTTAAAGTCATTAAACAAATATATATAAGTTAGGTACTTTAGATTCAAAATTCTTGTTTATGATAATTTAATATCTGACTGTTAATGAATCTCAAAAAGAGTCTTAGTCATACATCAGCTATTTATTGCGATTACAATTAGGTATTATTTATTATTATAGAATTCGAGTAATGTATGACAAATATACACAAACGATAGTGTACATAATTTAAGTTTTTTTTTAATAGTAACCGGGCCACTGAAACGCGGTTACTTTTTAAATCGAAGAATCGAATCCCGGTTTTCAAAATTTTCGCAATTGATTCAATGCCACTTTTGTAATGTTAAAGTCCAAACCTAATTTTAGTCAGAAATAGTATTGAGTGGGCAAACCATTAAATTGTTAAAGTGTCTCTGGCGCTGCGCTGCCGTGAGTTTACAATGCTAACCTAGTCGGTCTAAGACGATGTTTTGGATATTTATGACTTGAGCAGATCTTAAAAGGGTCACTTAAAATATAACTTATTTTCTTCAATATGTTTCAAATGATTGTCTTTTAAAACAGAATTGAAATCATTAAATTAATTGAAGTAAAAACGATTCACAATAATGCTCAATGTACCCTTTTTAAGACCAACAGAAACCAGATTGCGTCAATTCTAATAATAGGTTTCGACCGTAACATATCTTGTACGTACTTCAATTAGGTACAAGGGGTTCAAAATAGTTTTGATTAAAACAGGTTATGGGGAAAAGCAATAACCAAAATTTCATACCCAAATCTACTTAGGTACCGATTTTAACAATCTAGCTATTTCAAATGTACAAGTCTAATAAATAAAACCACTTATCTGTGTCTCAAAAAAACAAGTCTACAAAACTAGTTCTAAACACTACATCTACCAACTACATTATTTACCGTTCAACATTATTTACCCAGTGAACATGCAATTCATTCTGAAAACCAAAATCTTTATAAATCGTTCTGATTTACATAACATTCAAAATTCAACCTACGCCGTACAGTCTAAAGTCGGGAATCGTTAGTGGTCACAGCTAGCGCGGCACACAGAGTCTACGGTGCAGGGTATCAGGCCCAATGGCGTAAGTTCTTACTCGCTCGCTTGAGGAAAGCTCATCCCAGTGAAGGATGTCGACAGAGTCTCCGTGTACATCTCGCAGCCGGTACCTTGAAGGTAATCGTTCTGCCAAGCTTGGGTGTCAGGAGACTGCAATCAATCAACGGGAGTGGCTAAGGCTCGTGCTAGTTAGTCAGGACTTTCCATCAGGACAGCTGCCGCCGACCCTGCTCAGGTCCCCCAATTAGTGACATTTACTACTCTATACAGCGCCAACTACCATCATAACTGAGTTCAGTGCAGTATCTATGAGGTATTTGAAAGGAACACCGCGTATCGCACCACGTAGGAAGCTGGCAACACAAAATCTTACAATACACTAAATGAGATAAAGCTATACAAATTATGCGATTATTTTTAATCGGTTAGTGATGTCCTTCCCAGTTCCGGGGGAGTGTTGAATTGTACAGTATGCAGTTACCGCCACTTGTGTAACCTCACTTACTCAGCGGCGACTATGAAGGGCATCCCAACGAACGTGGTGCTCAAAGTCTCGGTGTACATCTCCATCCCGGTACCCCGCATGTAGTCATTAGTCCATATAGCCATTTCTTGTGACTGTGAAAATGCCGCATACAACACGTTAAACAACAGTACCGTAGGCCAAATAAGTTGTCTACCACCTTATAGGCAACATTTGATTGCACTTCATGAGATGATAGAGTTTATTTTGCTTTGAAACAATGTGAACTTAATGAATTCTTTTATTTACAGGCAGTAAAACAGGTAGACCACTTTCTTGACCTATATTGTACATTCGAAATGCTGAGGCATTTGTTACTGTCATTTTGCCAAATGGCTAGCTGACGGAAACATCATTGGGGTTTTCGTGATATCAAAGTCGAATATTAAAGCCGCCATCATGTAATATTACTATTCCGTATGTGACTTTATAATATTTTTGATTTTGACTAAGTCACTGCAACATAAACAATTATTAAAGTACTTGGTCATTCCAAATTTGTATCAGCACAAAAAAGTACAAAGAGTTACCTTCGTTGCAGAAAATCGTGTTTGCTAGCATCATAATCCAATTTCGAATATACTATTGGCCAGTTGCATCACCGCTTTCATTTTACTAATTTTTACTAGTTAACTGTAAGTGTTAATTTTCTAGATTTCTAAGTGCAACTGGCTGTTATTAAATATGAGGTTGTATCCAAAGACAAAGGCTGACCGTCTTGAAACTCCTCATGGCAAAGAGGTTGGCCATCATGGTGGAGAAGCCGGGGGCGAGGCAGCTCTGCGCGATGAAGCCCAGCTTTAGCTCGGCCAAGCAGATCACATCGTCGCCCTGCTTCCAGTCCCACGACGGAATGTTAAGGAGGTAGGCCTGGAGTTAGAAAATGAGATATGATATTTCTGAACGCGGTCGTTTACCAACACGTTGCTATCAAGTCAAGAGCACAACAGTAGCGGAATTGCACGACTTAATTACTACAGCTAGTAATTAAGTCTTCCTTATTCAAAGAAGAGGGACAGGAAAATAATTGGGATTAGCATTTTTAGACCCCACAGGCTCGTCGCTCCCAACAATAAGAAAAAATTAAGATAAGCCTATGTAGTAGGTAAGTATAATAATTTATTTGGACGAAATGGTGACCATGCATGGTTGCAAACCCAGTTGGCAAACCCAGTTGGCCTATTATATATATAAGAAGGAGGCAAACGAGCAGGCGGGTCACCTGATGGAGAGTAATCACCGCCGCCCATGGACACCCGCAAAACTAGAGGAATCGCAGACGCGTTGCCGGCCTTTAAGGAGGGAATAGGCTCGTTTCTTGAAGATCCCAAGGTCGTAACGATCCGGAAATATAAATACCCCGGCGACAGACAGAGACAAGGATTGTTATTAATCGGTAGGAGGGTCAACATTACTAAATTTTTCAGGGCTTTTAAACCGTATATCGAGATAAGAGAACCAGAGAGTGTTTTTAAAAGCTAGATTGTGGTCTTGAGTTAACAGTATCAAAGGAGTATAATAATAGGGTAGCACAAAATATCGTCGCAAAAAGTGCGCTGTGTCACACAGCGTAATCACTAAGACAATAAGATAAGGTAATGTCGCACCTTATTGTGGTATTGCATGAGCTGAATGATGACCCTGATGTCGTCGGAGTAGTTCTTGATGGAGATGACCCTCATGATGTTAGCTGCGTCTTCCGCGTCCGGGTCCTGGCAGTATTTGTTGGCTAGCACCAGACATGCGTCCGCTTCGTGCACCTAATGAACACTACGATGTATTACTCGTGTCTCACAGAAAAATATACGAGCACATTTCGTTCAATTTAAAATGAAAGTGGATTGTTATTTTTAAAATGTTCCCTTTAATAAATTATAAATTATCGACTTTAAATACATTTATTATCTTAATTATTTTTTACTTCAAGCAAATTATTTATACATCAATATTTACAACAATCTTAGTACACAGTTAAGTAACATCAAAAGTAAAGGAACTAATTACTTACAAAGCTCGAATAAAAAGTAGACAAAAGCATAGAAGATAGCATGAAGAAACACAAACTTGCAAACTAAACACTCATACTAGAAATGTCCACTACGACCAAGGGATTGCCAATTTTACCAATTTTGTTCTAAAATTTAATTTTGCAACTTGCGTAGTGGCCATTTGGGAGAAAGCAGGTGGGTGTTAGAAAATATACCATGCACTAGAAGCGATCATTTCCAAACCAAAGCCATGCACCAATGTCTAGAACTTACCGTAAACACTCGACAATATCGACTATCGACAATCGACAACTGTACTTTCTACGAGTAATTTAAAATTTTGAAATGGAAACTCTTTCTTCGGCGGCCAATTATGTCAAGGATACGTACAGTACAATCGATATCGATTGTTTAGAGTATGATCGCGGGCATACAACACCAAAGGTTGGTAGAGTGCCGCGAGGCAGGGCCGGCGGGCGGCGCCCAGCAATCCGGGGCCCGCGCACGCATGCAAGGCACGCACAGACAGCGCTCACAGAAGGGAACTTCACATCGCTCCGACAGAATCCTTCTCAAAAGAGGTTAGTGAACGAGCATCGCTCTACGTCTATAGAAATGACAGTCTGTACAGCTTCAAACCGACACCACGCCCAAAATATCGCGTACTACTTACTTTTACCCTCTGTAGATCGATTGGGTTCATAATGGTGCCTTGAAAGAATTCCACAGTGGTAAAGTGTCTCTTGAACAGGCCCTCGAGCTCCAAGTCGGGCGGCTTCCTGTCATGAACGCTCAGTTAACACTACGGGTGGATAGTCTGCCAGCGGCAGCGTCCCGATCGTACCATGCACTCTATTTACCAAAATATGCAGTCGTGGGGTGGAGCGACGGCGCCAGCGTAGGCGCCGCCCCCCCACCGTGAGAAGCGATGATTGCATCAAAAGAATCACAAGATAAAGTTACCAAAGTGATTAAAACCTACTGTGACTATGAAACAGCATCTTAGAAGAAAAAGATCTGTTTTATGCACATAAATAAATAAAAATACTGGTTCACGTAGACGCTTTTCAATGATAAGTACGGCCGTGCGATAAACTAATGCCTGCTCTATTCGTCTTACTCTAACCTTGACTCGTTCAAGGTCGACGGCATTCATCATTGTACCCTGAAAAAACTCGACCGTGGTGTAGTGACGCTTCAGTAGACCCTCCAGCTCTAGGTCGGGCTCTTTTCTGAAAGCGTCGTTGGATACTTCATCACACAGAGCTTTACTCCAGCACATCACCGAAGCGTTTGGTTTGTTACATTTATAGCATTTTATTTATAGTAGTTACTCTTTGCTTTTTGCATTTTTTTTGCAAATCCGAGATAATTTGTCAAAAAACATTTTATACTTTAAAATAAGAAGGGTATTTAAATCCTAGCAATGAGCTTCCAACAGGCAAAAGTATAATTTTTAAAGATTCAAAATTAATTCTTAATCTTAAAAAAATTATACTGATTAGAAGAGGAAAACGAATAACATAAGAAGGATTATTGATCGTTTATATATTTATCAAGTAAGTATATTTTTAAGGGCTTGTCAATAAGAAAGGTTTCAACAGAGATAAATTCGTCTGTTGTTAACTCAATCAATGGGAATCAAGTTAGTCTGAAGAGTTCTACTTATAATATAAACTATTGTGTAATTTATAAAAACAAAATTGTACGCACCTGTGTAAAAAAACAACCTCAACATCCACATCTTCTCTGTCCTCGTGTAGGAAGTCTTTTAAAAAATGGCTCACAGACTCGTATGTTATATGGCCACATACCACTATATGCCTGAAATTGTATAACTTTATTATAACAACGTACATTAATAAAACTGCAGATAGTGCTACTACAAATCAGCTGTTTGAAGGTACCAAATAAGCTCTAAAGCGAATTGAATTTTCTCAAGACTTTAATAATATTAACAAATGCAAGAATTTACAGGAAAGTGAAAGTTTTGCTGCGGCATCATTGAGAATTTGTAAAATGTAAGCGGTGCAGCATTTGAGAGTTGAGTTTAGGCTTTTTTAAATTCGTACAAAGCGAACCTTTAAGCTTACAATATTTTACAAGTAGTATAGAAAAAAGAGGTACAGCAATTTGAAGTTTTATTTAACACCTGGGACCTCAGTTACAGACAGAAACATAGAAACAAAATCGTAGGTCGCAACAGGGTTAAACAAAACAGTAGGTGATAGAAGCGTGAAAGATCTACGCGACCAAACGAACAACGTCTCTAATTCAGAGCTGATTGTTTTAAACTGAAGGAAGCAGCTAACATTTGCAAGGATGCCTTTCGAAGATTGAGAGTTCGTTTCGAATTAAGAAGTAGAGACATTGCGTTTGATAACTAAATAGAACAAATAATATATAAATCGTTCATTAATTTGTGGTTACATAGAGAAACACGACAAAGTTATACGTAAGCATTTTCAAATAAATAAGGAACAAGAGATTTTTAGTTTTACAATTCCTCACAAAGTAATGAACTGTCTTACGTTTAACTAGAAAGCTCAGTTTCGTTCAGGACTGTGTAAATCTATCTACCACACTAGTAAAAATAAAACAAAATAACAAAAAATAATAAAACAAAACAGGGTGTTGGGAACTGTGACACTTGCAATGACGTTGTGTTGAAAATTTCGCATTCATTCAGGCGAGGCGCACAAAATTAAAAGGCATTCATTGCAAAAAAACAAATATGACTATTTCGTGACTGTGTAAAACTGTGAAAGGACAGTTTGAAGTGGTTATTGAGATCTTAATATATAATACTCAAGATATCTATATACAGAAAAGGTTTTAACTGAACTTTTACCATTTACTATGTACAAATCAACATGATGCGATAAAAACATTAAAATGTTCAAAAATTTAAAGATTGCGTCTCACTGCATATAAATATCATGAGAAGCTTGCGTCTCATTACAGTACTTTATCTTTAATAGTAAATGGAAGTCTTGATTCTCGTTCGTCTGTGTTTGGAGTACAGCCTCAATTCTTTATAAGTTCAACAGAAAAGGGTTAGGCAGCTGCAAGACAGGTGGGTCGTAAAGGACAGTCGACAGTGTCAGTAATCATGAAGGTTAATGTCATGAAAAATAAACCAAGAGAAGAGTTATTGAGTAACGCATCAAACAAATCCAAAAAGTAAGTGGCATTGAACATAAACACAAATAAATACAAGTCGTCCGATACAAAGCACATCATGCAAACTAAGTATATTCTCTAAGGTGTGGCAAAGGAACTGATTTAATTTTTTTTTTACTCATATAAAATATTACCAATCTACCTTTGATAACGATTGGAGAAATCGTTTTAAAATTTACAAATCAACAAATTTAAAACATCTGTATAATGACTTGGTGTATCACTGCTAAGATGATGTCAATCATGTCAAAAGATGATATGTTGAAATCTAAAAATCTAAATTTGCGTTAAAAATGTCCTCAATGCACACAGCCTTGCCACGCTCTATGAATTTTAAAATACATTACACTAATAAACCGAGGGGGTCGTTCCAAAAGATAAATTACAGATTACAAAACAGTAAGAGGGTCAACATTAAGAGTAAGAGTACAATACAGTTAGACGTGCAGGGAGGGAGTAAGAGGGAGCGAGCGGACTCACTAGGTACGGTATGGGTTCAGTACGGGAAACGCATCAACAGCGCCGGCGGCCGCGGCCTAGGGAGCTGTCGACGCCTCGCACACCAGAACTCCAACAACACACTACGGTACCACTCAACATTTAACTCTCCGTAACTAAGCTTTACGTTCACATTCCTTTACGTATACTAACAGAACATAATCATGATACCTAGTATAATGACGAGCGATAACACTAGCCACTATCTGCTTTTCACTATTCAACTGAACTCAAATTTAAAAGGTATAATTTACAATCATATCGACTCAAAAACAACAAATTCACGGGACTCGCGTCCCGGTAAAGATAAGTGAGAACACAGAAGCGTGCTAAGAGAGGAAAAGGAAGATATAGATTTCACAACACGGAACACATTCAACGGAACGGAGTGAAGACAGCGGCTCACCTGCGTCCCCGCTCATTCTTGAGGGTGCCGCCATACTTGGGTCTAGTGCCGATTAAGTCAATTATCTCTGGGATACAACTGGCAAATATCGCCTAAACGCCGACAGACAAAACAAGACATTCACATTCAAGTCGTTCGGTGAGTGGCGGGGGCCGTGAAGGGAGTCGCCGGCCGGGAGGCGGACGGCTCGCTTGCGGGCCCCCGGGGCCGGCGCGCGGGGGGCGGGCACTGGCTGTGTGTGACGTCGGGACTGGTGCCGGAGCTAGCGCTACAGCGTGGCGACAGGCATCGTGTGCAAGCGAACAAACCAAACACTACTTCATCGACAGCATTACAAAACTTTACATCGGCTCTCTCCAGATCTAGTCTCGTTAGAAGGATTAAAAAGCTCAACGGTATTTCGAGTAAAATTTACGAAAAAAGGCATGTAGTAGTGCGTCGGTCGACCGCGCACCTGTCTCTCTAGTTCGGGGAGAGGGGCGCGGCCGCCGGGAGCTAACTCTTCGAGCATGCGCCACGGCACCGAGAGACCGATTCTAGTGAAGGATTAATAAATTTCATTAGCAAACTCCGCATTCAATCAACCAAGATCGAAACCGTGAGAGGTAGGAAGGCAGGAAGCCGCGTGGAGCGGGGGCGTGAGAGCAGGGTACCTGCGGCGGACGTCCTTGTTGTACCGGCCGCCGTATTTGTTCCGCTGCGCCGCCAGCTCCGTGATCTCGGGGATCCAGCTGGCGAACACAGCCTACGATACACAGCAAACACCGAAAGGTGAGCGACCGCCCCTCCGCGCGCCCCCCCCCGGCCCGCGGCCGCGACCCGCGAGGCTGTGGCCGAGTGTCGTCTGTCTGCGTGGTGGCTGTGGCTGTGTGGGTGCGGGACGGGTGCCGTGCCGAGCTACGCTAGCGGGAGTGACGGCGCTAGCCGTGACGGGACTCGTGACCAGGTGCATGCAAAGCCTAAGGATACATTCGCTAACTAATCGATGAACAGAACTTAAAAAGAAATCGGTTTCACCGGTTCCTAAGCTATTGGGGGGCATTCGATATAGACGCTTGGTAGAGCGTGAACACGAGCCCGCCGGCGCACTCCTCAGCCGGGTGGGTCTTCGCCCCAACTCTACAAAAGGACACACGGCTCGAAAGCTCGGAGTGTCCCTGTAGCGTAAGGGCGAAGAACCGCCCGCCGGAGAGCTCGAGGCCGGGCCGTGGACACGAGTAGATGACACAATACATCTGACGGCACTGAGCAAGCTTTCTTATAGGTGATGATTCAACATCAGTCCCGAGAGCTCGGGCGATCCAGATCCGACACGCGAGCGCGACGCGCGTTTGATGCCCTGCACATGCCGCGAAATGAATCGCCTTCACTTTCAGCGATCAATTTATATATCAAACTGATACCTTTTTCCATGTTCACGCTTCAGCTCGCCACTGTACTTGGACCTACTTCCTACCAGCTCTATAATTTCGGGAATGCTACTAGCGAACATTGCCTGCAACAGACCATGGTGTCGTTCGGAAATCGAGTCTGGCACGCGAACACCATCGTGTGTGCACGACAATGTCCACCTCGAGTCTCGGTTAAACTATGGTGACGCAAAGTCTTAAGTGTAGCCGGTAGCGGAGCGAAATAAAAATAAAAGGAACAAGTGTGTGTCTACCGGTGATGTGAGCAACTGAACACAGCCAGGCACAGGTGCGGCATGCAGAGATCGCGAGGTGGGAGGGGAGGGACAGCGCGGCGGGGCGCCGGCGGCGGGGCCTCCACTCCGGACACGACTACTAGTCTCGGACCACGGTCCCCATTACACTCCTACACATAAGCGCGGTAAGACCTCCGGCAGCATATTTGCGGTGAGTTCACATAACAAAGCAAAAGAAAAACAAAATACAATCATGCAAATCGCTCGAAAATAAGCTCATTTAGTGTTTGGCGATAGTCAAAAGGCTCCATTGAGACGAAGCGGCCGAGAGAAGGCACACCGAGGGCGGAGCGGCGGCGCTGGGCTGCTGCGGGCGCGGCCCGGCGGGCGCGGTAACTCATGCTCTATCATAGATGTGCACTAGACAGGCTTACAACCATTCAACGAGCTGTGCGATAATCCAATTGTCTAACAAGTCCCTTGTGAACTATATGTTAACATTTACATGGCAAGTTATTCTTGTTATTTCCTTTTGCTTTGTTATTCGTATAGCACTTATGCAAGGAATCGCAAGCATGGCGATTTGCCGAAATAGCTGTTGACTACTTCAAATGCTTTGTCATGTGTTTAAAATGTTCTAAACGCGTTACGCGTAAAAATAACATCTTGCCTCTCCTTGCAAAGATACAATAAAAATTCAATCATCAAAGTTACATTAATTTCAATTTTCATTAATTTAAGAAAGTTTATAGATATAAAAATGAAACTTACCAAGCCGACGAGGAGAAAAAAAACCAAAAATGTTCTGCCTAGTACAGTGTGACAGAACACGTCACCATAACCTACTGTGGACATGGTGACTATCAAAAAGTACACACATGTCCAATATGAAAGCTTCTGCGAGTTTTCAAATTCTAGCGGATCGCCAGAGTTTTCCAGCTGAAAACATGGAAACCCAATGATAACGACTTGACTGTGTCTCCGAAAGTTAACTCGAATAATCACACAATTATTGTCGAACATATGCTTGAATATTTATGCAGTAGGGCCATTACGTATGTAGTAGGGCATTTGATAGTCTTTAGAAAGAACATAGTCACTTTTTTATGCTACCCGGGTAATATAATGAATAATCAACGTCGTTACATTATGTATGTTTAATGTTTTAAGCATACAAAGTAAAGTTCCTAAACAAGTAGCATTTACACTCTTCTCTTGTCTACTCATCCTCACGGATCGTGATAATTGTAGGTTTGCCATTTACGATTCCAAAATGGCAGCTCTGACAAATTTGACATAGTATTACGATTTTTGAACCAGTAAGTTATTTAGTAATTCTCATTATGATAATCAATTATGAGTACTCCTACTCTACACCGGTGTTGTAGGTACCTATGTATGTATCCTAATAAACAAATTGTAAGTAATTCAAAAATTGTATATTTTGTCATTTCTCTTTTTAAGACCACATGCTTAAAAATTGCACCATCGATCAGCCTTAGAAGACTAAATTTTAATAGAAGAAGTAAGAAGAGAAGTACTTAGGTTCAGTAGCAAATTAGCTTACTCACCAAATGAATAATGCCGGCAGCAGTCAGCCACACTGATATAAATATAGAGACTAATTGCGCCAACCGAATTGAGCTCGATGTCTTTAATATATTGAGGTACTGCAAAATATCAGGCACGGTCATTAAGCGTAGAGCTCTGAGAAATCTCAGCCCTGAAAAGAGAAAAGGAAACATTGGTTAGTACAATAATTTGATAAGGTTCGTGATGCTAAGCTAAGTTGCCTAAGCCGCAGTCTTAGTTTGTTTCCGTGTCCGTCTTGTTTTCCGTGATCCGCAGTACGTTAAGCCGTTGGTCCTTGTTGCTGCCTGGAGATTCCAGTCGTAAAAACAAGTCATGACGTCACAAATGGGCTTGAAATACTTTGACACCAAGACAAGTGCGTGGTTGATCACTCGATATGAAAGAAGTAGTTACGAAGAATTACAAAGTCCCAACAATTCGAGGATTTTTTCAATGAAACGCCATTTAAAGATCAGAAAGCTTTAGAAGTAAAGAGTTGATCTCGTATTTTGTTACACGAACTGTAGTAAATTGCTTTAGTGGTTAAATAGGTATAGGTAAGTTTTGTAATAGGGCTTACCTATCCACGTTCTGTCCAGGTATATCGATACAAAGGATGGGGGTATCGTGAAATAATCTACAAATGAATACATCTCGAGCATGAACCATAGTTTGTCACTAGCTGCTATAAACTGAAACAGAAAAACGAAGTCATATTTAAAAACATATAAACATAGTTGATCAGGGTTATCATCGTCAACCAGTAAACATCATACTGCTGGGTTCAGGTATTTTTACGTGAACACATATATCAGGCAAGTTACGCAACTTTCATATAACAAAATCACTGGCCCAATTAAAATATCTCAGCTTCTCCATGATCCAGCCACGTCAAGCTATTGGTATTGGTAGTTGTCATAATCTACCAACCTATTTTTATGACATTTTGGTGAGTTAATGTTCAATTATTCGAAAATTTGCTGTTGGTCAGGGTCTTTTCCATCGTAAACGGTGTATGAGCAGCGGGATGGTTCTGTAATATGTATCGTGATTAGCTTACACCTCCCCCGAAAAGTCCACTACGCTTGATTCCTCAAGCAGTGGTAACCGATCTTCTCTTTAAGAATTCTAGGGATGGGCATCACACTGCCGAGTCCCTGATACCTTACTACACTCTCTAGTATATTCAAGTCGGATATTAGGAGCGTGCTGGAACCTGCTAGGAACTCTTTTCTGGTTAAACGTGACGTAGTCTTAATCTTTGATGATGATTCATCAAAGCTGGTTTTGGCTACGGTGATAATATTTCTGCTTATTTAGCTAATCTACTCTGCATATACTACTGTTTCTTTAAGGCCTAAGCCCAGCTGATAAGAAAATGAGGATTAAGAATTTAAAAACGTCGACAATACTTACTCGTATAAAAAAGTAGACCATAAAAAATATGTTAAAGGCAAGGTCGATCTGCTGAGTAATATTGTCACTCCATTTCTGGCATCGCTCCACCTCTTCACTGTAAACCGAAAGGCGTTCATTAAGCATGAGAACGACAATGAGACGGTGCAACAAACAGGTGACATTCCACGGACAAGCCATTTCTAATGGTACACCTTCCAGCCGACAAAGAAAAACATAAAGCTAAAACATTTATTACTATTTCCAGCAAGACAGTCGGATCACATTTATTTTGAGTGTCACTCACGTATTCCTTATGAATTCAGCATATTACAAGTTAAATGGTATTAATAAATCAGCTACGCATCGAAATGAATGTATGTAGGTACTTGATCGGAAATTGTTTTACCTGGACGCGTCAATGAAGTAGATGATCAGCGATGCTATACTCAGGATGAACACCAACACTACCTGGAAAGGAGCAGACGAAAAGGCATTAGGTATTGTTGCCGATTAGATCAAAGTATGTATTGTTATCAGCTATTTTTTGTAAGTTATATACTTTTTGCTTTTATAACAAACACAAGGTTTATATAAAATTGTGACAGCCTCATTGGGATTGAACTTAAAATTTATTTAAGTTCTGGATTTTGATTCAGCTTTTATAAAAGTACTAGCTGACCCGGCAAACGTTGTTTTGCCATATAAATTACTATATCATGCATGTATTTATACATATAAACCTTCCTCTTAAATCACTCTATCTATTAAAAAAAACCGCATCAAAATCCATTGCGTAGTTTTAAAGATCTAAGCATACATACATAGGGATAGACAGACAGCGGGAAGCGACTTTGTTTTATACTATGTAGTGAAGTGATAATCATACCGACTGACGTTTTATCATAAAGTTAAGAAATAAAAGTACTGAGGCAAAAAAGTATAGATAATAGTAAGTAATGGGTTATATTCAATAGATTCGTTTATTGATACTCTTAACACGGTTCTTCATTATTTTATTCATTCTTAAAAGTCAACATATAAATTAAGTTTATAATACGAGCATAGTTTCTTAATATGCAATGCGCTTCAGAATGAGCATCGTGACTCGCACATTGAAGGCCGAGGAAGTTAAAGCTGTCAACATGATGTCATCTTAGGATGTTGAGTCAGGAAGACTGGCACGTTCTATGCAGATACCAGAATATTTTATAATCGAGATTCAAGGTTAATAGCTAGGACATTCTTATAGGTATATGAAGACAAATGCAGAACAAGTGAAAAGCGATAACAATTTTAAGCTCATTTTTTAAATACTATATTGGCTAATATTTATCAGTGTATATTAAATATTTTTTCGACAAACTCAATATTGATTGATTCGTTCATTGGGACAGAACATAAATATTATAACATTATCGACGACAAAAAAAAACGACGACGACTCTTAGATCACATGGTGAATTTTTATGGGGACTTGACATATGAGATGCACCAGCAGGCATATGAGTCGTATGTAAGGGGTAATTTCTAAAACTGGAACCGATTTAAAAACTTATTTCAGTAATAGAAAGCTATACTCCTGAAGCGTTTATAGTTTATATTAATTGAAATGGTCAGTGGTTAAGTTATCTTTTAAAAAATTGAAAAGGTTAACACTAAAACACTCCGCACGCAAAGTAAGAAAGATCCACTTGAATGAGCACAATGCGATCCAATAGAGTTTCTCAGAGATATAAAGAATCAAGTTAAATTCCTATTTTCCTTTGGAATGCTTTCAGCGTTCCATCTCGAATATTTTCTCGCCAAAAAAGGGAATTTCGTATCAGTAAAACTATTTTAAGGCACTCCACGCTTTATTGGATAAAGAGTTGTGGAACGGAAAGAGGCAGAGTTAGGAATTGCACTTAAACGGTGCGGTTGGCGAGAGGCCAAAAGAAACTTGAAGGCGGCAACTTGAAAGATCTTTTACTCGCTTCTGAACGTTTGATTTTTAATAACAATACACAATAGACCAAGCGGGCTGTTAAAGGCAACCGCTGCTTTAGTATGACGCTTGATACAGAATATATCGCTAGTTAATAAGTAGTGAATGCCGAGAAAAACCAAAGGCATCAGCTGAAAAAGAACGCAGTCTGCTAAATATTTCCGATGACGGAGAGAGTGAGAGCTTTGATTTAACAAGAAAACTAATAACACACATAGGAAGTAGACGGTTTTTTAATGATCATATCAAGGATCCTATATAGGAGAGTGAACAACATGAGAGAGATGATAACAAAGAAGGTGGACAGCTTAAAGAGAAGATGGTACAGAAGAGTGGGAGAACTAGAAAGTAGACAGCTTTTGAAAGTGGACGATAAAGAAACATAGCTTAATGCTACTTCTATGTTAATTATTTTTACTATATCACCTTTTCATATCCTGCTATAATGCAAAGGCCTCCTTATATCCATACCTATCTTATTTTTTTTTATTATGGCAGAAAAGAGTCATTACAAAAAATTATATTCAAAACTAAATTACTAAATAACAACAATGTAACAAATGCAACAAAATGTTTAAATAATTTCCACGAGCAGGATTTGAACCTGCACCCTTCTGACATACCGGCCTTTTATAAATAGCTTGCTTACTTCCTATCTGATCTTTAATATTTGTAAAAATATTATGATCGGATGTTAGTGACGGTAGCTGTTGACATTGAATGGGCGCCTTTGGCTTGCAAAGTAAAAAGTGTTGAATAATTTCGGCGGGCTGGTTAGAACCACGACAATTGGAAGAGCACCTGACCCGGTATGCCAGAAGGGTGCAGGTTCAAATCCTGCTCGTGGAAATTTTTTCAACAAATGAAACAAAATTTGCATTAAAAATTATTTTAACATTTTAACAACAATGGATGGAGGTAAGAATAAAGGTATTAAGAACATGGTTTCCATACAAGCATAATAAAAGTAACTAAAAATTTGTATCCTCACAAAAGGTTGCATATTGTATTGAAATAACAACAATAAGCACTATGCATTTCCAGAAGGATTTTAACATAGTGACTATTTTCGATTATAAGTTATTGCTACATCATCATCGTCACCAGGCCTTTTTATGTCCACTCTGTAGGAGAACAAGCCTCCCTGTCATGGGGATACCACAGGAAGAATAGGTGAAACCACCACACACGCCCAGTGCAGATTAGTGGTAGTTACTGCTTCTGCAGCTGGAACCAACGACTTTCTTGCTACAACTAAATTTGAACTAACTACATTCTTAAAAGAGAGAAGGGCCTACTCCGTAATCAGTTCAGATGAAGAACTAGTGCGTTCGTTATTAGATTAGGGCCGGGTGCAATGGTAACGGGATTACACACAGTGGTTGGCATCCAATTACACGGCGATATGCCACCCGCGTGCCGGCAAGGTCACCTCCTTGACTTAAGCACAAGGCTGACATTAATCTTGGAACGTCTATATCTTAATATATGGACTGAATATGTTAGAAGGACTTTTTTCTGGTTTAATATTTATTTATTTTGAAGTTCTATTAAATAAATAAATAAATAATAAATGTTTCCCACACTCACACCAATTATCCAGCCCCAAGAAAAGCTTCCTTAAGAAACTCGTTATATGGGTAACTAGACAACGGATAAACATACTTAATATACTTAAATACATACTTATTATACATAGGAAACACCCAGACCCGAAACAAGATAGAAAAACAGGTATTTCTAAATTGATCCGACCGGGGATCGAACCCGGGACCTCAGAGATAGCGACACCATGAAAACCGGTGTGCAAGCCACTCGACCATATTAGCTTCATTAGCTTAGAAACATAAACTAAGGCTTAGACTGATCCCCTTACAGTATAGTTTTTGCAGTGCTTCTAAAAGGCAGTTTTAGCCATAGGTCCCGACTGCTACTTAAAAGAAGCATTGGTCCATACTAGAAGATTCCAATTGTAAAAACAATGATTGATGATTCTCATTCTTATCTATGATCAGCCTGTAACCGTCCCACTGCTGGGCTCAGGCCTTCCAACATGATATAGTCGTACCGACAGACATTTATACAGTCATGTACTTGATTTAAAAGCTGAACAGTTTGTAGCTCCTTGCATTCTCTGCTTACTTATTCGCGCGAGACTGTTCAACAATACACTATCCGTAGCGAGCAAATTAAAAGCGAAGGGTACAGATAACCAGACTGCAGAGAGCTCCTCCAACACGCTAGCTTCACACTCTTTCGAAGATTGCCGTGACTTGACATAATTTCATGGAAACAAAATGCTCGGGGTGGCGTTGACCCGCCCCACTTTCGCCACACGAAATAAGGAGAATTTTAATTGCATTTTAAAAGTGGAAGGACGACCCACGCAGGTTGCTCGTACTGCCCTACATTTACGGTACATAGCGTTGCGGTTTCCGTGTAACAATGTAGTAGTTTTCTTTAATATGGCGTTGCTTCGTTACGTACCTATCGCATGTTTATGTATTTTTTAAACTCCTACGTTGTTTTATTAGCGCTCCTTTATACATTTCGATATTTCATACCACACATGTATTTGTGTCTGTATATGGTTTTTCCTAATTGTAAAACTGGGAAAAACTATATAGACATAAATTTCATAAATTTGTTAAAATCCATGTATGAAAGTAAATGTATGTATGTATGTTTTTTAATAGTATCTAATTAATGTCCTGTTCCGCACCGGTGGGCGCCGGTGGCGGCAGGCTCCGCCAGAATACCAGCGTTGTTGCGATACGCTTCGTTCGCAACAACACAAGCTGAGGCGGGGTCCTGATTGACCTATTGTTTGTTTTATGTTTTTTATTTTTATTTTATTTTTTATGTACTTGTGTGGTCAATAAATGTTTCTCTCTCTCTCTCTCTCTCATACAAACTTAAAAATCAATTTTTCAAGAAAACCATTACGTCAAAAACTTTCTACCTATGCACAGTGGTCTAAACAGATCGCAGCAAACATTTACTCAACTGCATTTATGTAATTTGTTAGATTTATAGTTTAGTTTTGTAGTTTAGATTTAGCTACAATATTTTTATTTTCCTTTTGTTGATGGCTTCGTGCGATTAGCACATTTAGCCAGTGTCAAAGTAATTTTTCTTACAAGTAATACATAAATAAACAATATTTCTTTTCTGTATGATGAATCATCATATTCATCATACAGAAAAGAAATATTGTTTATTTATGTATTACTTGTAAGAAAAATTACTTGATGATGTTGAATGATAATAGAAATGAGAAGTGAGAAATGATATACCCCCCAACCCTTCGAGTATCTCAGTAAAGTTGTGGGGCTTTACTAAGTCCTCGGGCGGACTTCTTGAGAGAATTTGAAAAGTGACGTTGCACTGTTTTGTTTCATTTGCCAACACTCATGCACACTCACGAACACTTAACGGTTAATAATCCAACATTATTTCACTATAACACATAAAACAAAACCGCAGACATGACTCTTTACTTTCCCGCCAAGAAGTTCAGCTACAATTTATGTTTTAATCCATGTATAAATTTATGGCTATGGCAGAATAACAGGGTTTGTGGGTCTCCTGCAAACACTGAGCCATAGACCTTTTTGTCTATGTTTTTGGCGAATAAATAGGTATACTTATTAGTATTATTATTATCTCCTTTATTTATTTTCTTTCTTAAAAATAGATTTTTACAATATTTTAATATAAAAACAAATAAATAAAACATTATAAAAACCTAATCCTAGAGTACCACCAGCAGCGGGGCATTATTATTATTATCCTCTTTATTTATTTCTTCTCATATATAAATTTACATTATTTTTTTTTAAAGTAAATAAATAAAAAAAAATTAAAATATAAAAAAATAGGGGTCCGCCGGCATCGGGACCAGGGTATTATTATTATTAAACACTTAATTAAAGAAACAAAATAGTGATGTCAAAGTTTCCATACCCACACAATTTCTTTAAAAAAAAAATCGTTATGACAGTTGCTAAAAAGTTTATCTATTGACTTACCAGTCAACCCAAGACAATAATTGAAATTTCCAGTAATAGCGGCATTTTTCAAGTGGCTTACGTTATTTTAAAATTATGTTATCTACAAATACTTAATTGCCATTGAAAAACAATTAGGAGAGGATAAGAAGAACGCTAACTTGAATGAATATAATTGCGTCTAATTTTATCTGCGCTCCACCGTTCACATTCGTTTCCAATAGCAGCGGCATTTTTCAAGTGCCCTCCCCCCCTCCCACTCCGCGCTTCGCAGATCAAAGTGGCGGGTATTTGCGGTCACTCTCCCGGAACAGATGACTGCAATTATTAAATGGCGGCTAATTCTCCGTTTGATGTCGCCACACTGGATATTTAGTTATTCACGCTTAATTTGTGTGCAAGTCATTTCATGTGAAGAATTAAAAATAAGATAATAACTCGTCATTGTTTTTTTAAACCAAAGTGTGTTTAGGTATTATTTTATATTAATGAAAGTAAATAGGTCTATGGTATTATATGATTAATACATATATTTTATGTCCTAACCTTTTTTTTCTGTCCGAGTCTACATTGGACTGTAGGTACAAATAAAGAATCCTAGAAAATACTTTTCCTTTTTCCATTTCTTGTACAGCGTCAAAGTATTAGGGAATTTCAGCCCTACGATATTCTTTCTCGTGTGTTGTTTTTATTTTTTATCTTAGTACGAATTTAAAACAATATAGATTCGTTTGACCGTGGACTATTAAAAGCATGAACTGCTACGTTTCTTCGTCCTCGTAGGTTAACGCTTTTAAGACTAGGCGACCTAACAGGGTACCTAATGCAAGTTTTATTTGCCATTCTATCACGTAAAAGAAAACGAGAATTTGTATGCCAACATTTTTACTCTCCTCGTTTATCACTAAGAGGTGCTGCTTCAATGTCATTAAAACCTCATTTTTCGTTTACATGATCGAACGGCAAATAACTCGCATTAGGCACTCTTAAGTGACAAACGAGAAGAGCAGTAAACGTTGAACGTTTTCGTTAACTTGATCGAAAGGCAATAAGAATTCGAACTAGGCATCCTGATTTGACGCGACAAAATGCCGCCCTATACGTCGCCCGCCGCCGGGGCGCCATCGCCAGCGTGTTTTCGTTTCGCTTTCAAGACTAGGCAAGCTAACAGATCAATCCGATTGCGAGCCGGGCTAATTTGTCCCGTTTGATGTCGCAGCGCCGGATATTTATTACATGACCCATTTGCTTGTTTCCCTTGAGTCGGGATTGCAATAGGATTGACTTTAGCTTTAATTGTTTGTTTTAGGATTCTTAACTTAAGGCGAAGGGTAAGGCACACTAGCGCCACCAATTGATAATTTGACAATTACTAACGGCCTGGATATTCTTTTAAACATTGCGTACCGTCCGATAACAGGAAAGCATCCATAGTATTTATTTAATAATTGTGCACTACTTTTTGTTGCGTGGTTTATTCACAAAACGGGCTATCGCATTTATTTACAAACAATGGCCACTGTTGGTCTTAGCGAATGAATACAAAAACAAACCTAAAAGTAGTGCACAATTATTAAATGATAGATGTTTGCCTAGTGTCGGAAGGTCCACAATGTTTGAAAAAAAATCCAGTTTAGCAGTTATCAAATTAAGTCCATTAGCGGCGCTAGTGTGCCTAACCCTTCACCTTAAAGATAAGCCACTAACACTGCATTTTAGGAGTTTTTTTCAAAAGAGATTTTTGAAGGCCGCCTTTGGTTTTTACAGGGTAACCGGACTTTTTAGGGGCTGGGCGGCGAGAAACGAAATGTTCGTACTGGACTTATTTGGATGAAATTTTCTGTGTGTGTTCAAGTAGATTCGAGAATGGTTTAGATTTACAATTGGACCCGATAGGTGGCGCTGCTATAGGGGTCCATCATGGGATACGGGTGTCCTTAAGCGGACGAATGGTTTGTTTGTTTTGTTGTCATGGAAACTGTCATAGCGGTACGAAGTCCGCCGCGCCGGTCAGCTAGTATAGTGTAAAATTTGGGTCATAACCATAACCCAATGACTGACACAATGAGTTTGGTTGGTGGATTTTAACTACTGCCATTTTACGGCAACATCTGTGACTAACGGCCTTTTAAAACACAAAGAAGTTCGAGCTATTTTAATGCGGTCACCTGTTCGGTGACCCGGCAGTGTAAAATTTGTTTTAATTGTAAAATTGCAGCCCAAACGCGAAAGTCGGTACGCCTTAGAGCACCAACTTTTATGTTTATTTTCAAAACAGTTAACATAAATCAGTATCGCTATGAGCAAAAAGTAAAGTATAAACGTAAAATTGCCGTTTGATTACAAAAATTATTAATGTCTTCACGCGCGATTAAATAAATATGTAAAATATGTACACTTGCAGCTGTTTTACGAGCTAAATCCGAAGTACGCAGTCTATAGCAAACACAGCAGTACCACTACAATATATTACACAAAGTTATTACATACATACCTAATAATTTGTTATGCGTTCATAATTGGATTTTAAATACAATTAAATAATATCATATAGTTATTTTTTATATTAGGGACACATCATTAGCTTACATTGTAAAATCTTAGAATCTAAATTAAAAGCTAGCTGTAAAAGACAGTTACAGCCCCCACCACTATTTACTCGTAGTAAGGTAATAATGTGGCTTATGGAAATACTCAAAATATTTTCATCATCATCATCATCATCAGCTCATTTATGTCCCCACTCCTGGGGCACGAAGCCTTCCCTATGGATGGATAGGGAAGGCGAGGAGAACGGGCCATGAACCACCACGCGGGCCCAGTGCGGATTGGTGGTTGTTAACGACTGCTAATGCAGCCGGGACCAACGGCTTAACGTGCCTTCCGAAGAACGGAGGAGCTCGAGATGATACATTTTTGGTCACCCATCTGATGACCGGCCTTTGCGAAAGTTGCTTAACCGCAGCACTCGCAGACCGGGCACGTTAACCACTGCGCCATCGAGCTCCTCCAAAATATTGTAATAGTAAGTATTTATTTGCAAGGGAGATGTGCCACAGAACAATCCCTTGGTTACTGAAAAATTTACTGAAGAGTCTAAGACCAAACGAATAGTTACTGAAGTGTTCCTCGTAGAGCAACTACTTACCAATATTTTTGTCAGTTGTGTCTTCCCCGAACACTTTTAGTACGTATAATGATATCAAGTTACTTCGTAAGATTCTTAAGGATGCATTACTAGGTAACATCAGAGTGAAAAGTCAGTTCATAATTGGACAGTCCCGTTCATTTCCATTTACTACAAATAAAACGATTATACCATCTCCAAGAAAGCGGGCGGGCGGTTCCGTCCTGTCCCGGCGCGCAGTAAAAAGAATTCGTTTTATTTATAACATATCATTTGTCATTCTGGGCGGGAAACGTAGATTTCGTGTCACCATTAAAATAGAATTTCGGTACCGACCACTTACGAACCTATTTTTTTACTTTTTCTAAATCACGCGATGTTTTTCTCAATTTTTTTGTCGAACCAGAAATAAAAGTTATGGCTGCTTTTTAGTCATCATAATAACTCTTCTATTTTAGTGTTTCGATGGCCACGGCAGATTAATTGGTAATTTATTAACTACTGAACCGTCGAAAGTTTATATTATAACAGTTTAGGAATGACAGAGTGTGAGCATAAACATCCTTTAGCAGTTATGGCTTGTGGAAGGCATTAGTTTGTTTCAACATGTTATTGTAATAAGAAGATTAAATAAATAAATAATAAATGTTTCCCACACTCACACCAATTATCTAGCCCCAAAAAAAGCTTCCTTAAGAAACTCGTTATATGGTTAACTAGACAACGGATAAACATACATAATATACTTAAATACATACTTATTATACATAGGAAACACCCAGACCCGAAACAATTTAGAAAAACAGGTACTTATTTCTAAATTGATCCGACCGGGGATCGAACCCAGGACCTAAGATATGGCGACACCATGAAAACCGGTGTGCAAGCCACTCGACCAAGGAGGTCGTCAACAGATTGACAGAAGATGATTGAGATTTGTAAACTTTGATATTAAAAAGCCAAACTCAATAGTTAACTATATTACGAGGACAGTTAAATTTTGATTGACCTAACACACTACTACGTTATTTCAATTGTTAACCCAATGGGTTATTATTGCAGGTAATTTTAGGCTGAAAAAACACTTACCAAAATATTTTCTTTAAATGTATGTATTTGTTGAAAAACAAGTGCTACTCGAAAATTAGGAATACTCATATTTGCATGGTAAAATAAGTAATCTGCGGTTTTATGTAATTTTAATAATAACTATGAATTAAGGATAACATGCAAGTCTACACTTTTGCATTAAAACTGTAATGATAGCTGTAAAAAGTAAATAACTGAAAAAGTTTTGGAGGCTTTTCCCCTTTTTCTTTATAAAAGTTCTTTGCGTGTTTTCGCACCACAAATAAAGTGGAGTATTCCATTTTGTAGGTCGCTGTGGGAAATCGTTTCCTACATCCAAAGTGTATTAAATTTACACTACACGCGATATTAAAAGTAGTAGGTAAGTATAAAAAAGTCCAACAAATTCAGAAGAATGGTTGGGAAAAGTTGAAAATAAAGGCTCTTTCCAAATTGAAAAACATACCTGACCCGGAATGTCAGAAGGGTGCAGGTTCAAATTCTGCTCGTGAAAATTTTTTCAACATTTGTGTTTACGAAAAACATTTGTTGTCAGACGACTGTCGCACGTTTGCATTGTGTGTCACATTAAAACAACCCGGCTACACACGACTTTAAAGTTTATACTGACACCCCCCACCAACCGCCAGGTCATAAAGTAGGTTCAGACAACCTTGCGCAAGCACAAGGGACCATCTGCGTCAGGTCATAACGCCAGATCAGTATGCGCTGCAGTGCATTCTTCATCCGACTAGTGTCTCGAGCGAGTTGCCCGTGGACACGTATTGGTTAGTGTTGCTTCACGGTTGCGGTCTGACACGAAACGTCTTCAATGAAAGAGCTCTTAAGTCTTAAATTATTATTTTTATACTGCTGAGCTGGTAATAGAGCATAGGTCCTCTTGATGGAAATCTATGTGCTGGCGTCACAGCCCATCGTCGCCGACGCTTACAACACCATAAGTATCGCGCACGTGTTGACTCTGAAGCTTCAGTTCTTGTGGTTTCCAACCGAAATAAAGCAATGTAAAACAATGCTGTTTTGCGGCAGAAGTAGGTATGGAGGTAGTTATCATCACATCATCACCAGCAAATTGTCATGTCCCTACGGCTGGGGCACGATCCCCTATGGATGGATAGAAAGAATGAACTATAAACCACCACGCGGTGCCAGTGCGGATTGGTGGTTGTTAACGACTGCTAATGCAGTCGGAACCAATGGCTTTGATACGTGTTTTCCGAAGCACGGAGAAGCCGAGATCGAGCTAAAGATGATACATTTTTGGTCAACCATCAAATAACCGGCCTTTGCGAAAGTGGCTTAACCTTAGCAATCGCAGACCGGGCGCGGTTACCACTGCGTCACGTATGTATGTGTATATGTAGATATCAAATGTGAATGTTGAAATATTTAGTAACAAATAAGATATGAGGTGGGTACGGGGGGAACGCTCCTTGAGAGTGCCATGAATAAGGGATAAAGCGCTGGCCTGTCTCAGAGTTGTGCAGCGAAGTAACAATAATGCACAACTTGCGGGTATTATATGCCAGAAATAATGCTTTTGTATAAGGTTTAGAGACTGCTTACTCATAAAATAACGCAGTTCAATGAGCTTACAGACTGCTTGATCGCAAAGTAATAAAAAGACAATCGTATTTTTTCACACTATTAAATTTTATGTAGTTAAAACATTTAAATTTTGATTTAAAAAAGCTAAACGTATGTTTCCTATAAATCTATCTGTATATATAACGATATAAGTAACGACTAGGTAAGTTATTGTGTATTTCTGCTCCCTCAAACACTATGTTTACACAAGAAATAAAAACAAACTTGCCGTTTCAAAACTTAGACTCAATAAGGTCGGTTATTCATTTGTTGGGAAATGTATAAAAATATATAATTAAATGCCTTTCACTCTAACGGAATTGCCACTACACAAGTTTAAGACAGAAATAAAACAAGGTCTGATGAAAAAAGGTTACTATAAAATTGATGATTATCTTAATGATAAGAATGCGCCTGCGCATGTTATTTCACGTTGTATTAAGTAGTTACACTTTTGTATACAACTCTTAGTTTAAAAGAGTAGCTGCTAAGTTTCTTGCTGGAGACTTCTCAGCAGAATCAACCTTCCGAACCAGCAGTAGAATCGCATTACATATTATTGTGTGTACTTATATTATTTTTTAATATACTTTTGTGTTTTTTATGTAACTACTTGACGTTCATAAGTGCAATTTATATGCCTAAATTTAAAGATTTTTTCATTTCATTTCATTTAGTTGAGTTCACTGACACAGCGGCTGTTAATGCAGCCGGGACTAACGGCTTTACGTGCCTTTCGAGCTCGAAATCATGCCTCCGAGCTAGAGTTTTTTTGGTCACCCATCCGATGACTGGTCTTTGCGAAAGTTGCTAACTTCATTCGCACCAACCAATCGCAGACCGAGCGACATCGAGCTCCTCAGTAATCAGGGATGGTCATTACGACCCAGAGTAATTGTAAACCAAATACGAAATGAAATGTCGATTGGCCTCCCGTCTGTCGCTCGCCGATGCGAGTGACAAACGACGCATAAATATCCGCCGATGTGAAATCCATATTTGAATTTCGTCGATTAATTGTTTGCACGTATAAATTTATCCTGATATCGATAAATTGTAAGTTTTAATTGCAATTATTAGCATATTGTCAGTGAATGTGAAATGAAATATATATCTTTATATTCTTAGGTTAAATAATTACTTTCCATTGATTATTATATTATTATTAGGTATTATGCCATTCCGTCTAGAAACCCTTGACGGTGTTTCGATCACACTGATCGAGGAACTCTTTAAGTTTCCACCGCCCCCAAAAAAGTCCGGTGGCGCTGTAAAGGACGTTTGACAAACAATTTGTAGGCGCCTTAAATCTTTGACTAAGCATTCTAGGCACAGATATTCGATATCGACAATTCGCGGAGCGTTGTTTGAGTTCACCGCACTACGCCACTGAGTTAAATATTGTTTTGTCGACAATGCACGCCCATTGGCTTTGTGTACGCCGCGCCGTGTGCGAACGACAATTTGGATTGGTTCACTAAATACAGACCAATTTAATGGTGCCGCTGCTACCTTTGAAGAGCATGTTAATTGTGCAATCACAGGATTCACAGTGGCTGATAGAATTGACAGTTGGAGAAGACATAATGTGCTACTAGCATTTTATCCGCGTCTTCTTCCGCGTGGATTTGAGATTTTAAAAAGTACTTTCTTTATTAAACTAAAATATAACCAAAGTAAACCCCAAAAAATGCAGCATTTCTGTGAAAAAAAATTTAGAATTGGACCAGTAGATCTAGAGATTAATTTCTTCAAACAAACAAACAAACAAGCAAAGTCACAAACTTTACTACTAACTTTACTATTCACTAGTTTAAATATGTTTCTAATGTTGATGAAATATGATTTTGACTATAAATATATAAATTCACATTTCGAAATCTGCCGTAGGTACCGAATATGAAATCATGGAATATAGATTGAAGAGACCTGTATAAAGATCCTTTTAAAATGAGATTAACATAGACGTTATCAGTATCTTTGCAAAGCTCAATTCTTGGTTACCAATCAACATCTGAGATCAAAAAGTTTTTCAATTTTTAATCAAACGAGCACGTCTGACATGGCGAAGGCGCCTGTACTTAATAACACTCTTTATTTTTAAATCTTTTTGGCACGAGAGTTAGCAATTTTTTTGCCGTATTTTATTTTTATATCTTGGTTGACATATTTAATTAACAAAATATAAACATGCTACGTGAATCCAGCGAGCATAGGCGTTTTTATGTTAAGGTGAATGAGATCGTAACTTTCAGATGCAAGGTCAAAATCGTTTGTGGGATTTATAATCTAAAATTATTTAGGAGTTCATTTTTTTATTCCACCGTTGACTTTTAAATTCGCCTACGAATCATTTACATAAATGAATTTCGTTTCGAATAGTCACTTTTCCTTTATTTTTGAACCATTGGAAACTGTATTGTCAACATCATCATCATCATCATCATCGGCCAATCTTAGTCCACTGCTGGACCTAATAGGATAGGCCTCCCCTCCCCCCGCATCCAGCATCTGCCTGCAGTCTTTCGCAGGTCATCATCCCACCTGGCCGGAGGTCGTCCTACACTACATTTACCGAGTCGTGGTCTCCACTCAAGTTATGTTGTCAACAGCCAATTAAAAAAAAGCTTTTATTCATTTCGAGCACATTTTTTTTGTTAATCTGGAATGGTAGTCCGATCATACACCGCAGCATGTAACGGAATGAATTCTTATCACTGTGCCAATTTATAGAGGCTTCAGACATGATTTTTGCCTGTGAATGTGAGGAACTGTGTCTGGTATTTTGTTTTATTCACAAAAAAAAGTGTTTTGCCAAATAAGAAATGTGTTTTAATGGAGCATAGATATTTTAAGTGTTAATTTTTATATTTTATGTGTTCGTGAATGTGATGCTGTGTTTTGTTTGGCTGCGTGGAAAGCGTGGTGGAAAGGAAAGATGTATAACTTCATTGAATAGTTGTGCCTAACGTTCTTGGCGTCTCTTGTGTGACTTCAGAAATATACTATAGATTTACAGGTAGGCAGAAGACAAGTTCAAAAAGCGAGTTATGGTCAATGTAACACTTGATTTAAACCTACAACTTACTTTGAAAATAATCTAGAACTTTTCGAGACCAGCATGCCTAAAAAACAGATAGACAATGTGTTGAAAATACGATGCGAGAAAATAGAGACGATAGAGACGATGCGAGAAAATAGCCTTCGGACGACCGAGAGGCCGGTTCCGAGCCGTTTCATAGAATAGTTTCCACGATCCACCTGCGCCTGGCAGAAATAATAGATGAACGTTTTGGTAGCTCCAAGAACTGTGTAGTAGTTTCCATGATCAATATTTAGGGATAAGGCTTGGTCGCACAACGTTTGATAATTTACTGGTATCGCGGCATCTTTATTTAATTCATGACGATAGTTATATTAAAACACTTACATAGTGGAAAACAGAGTTTTAAACTCTGGAGGTAAGATTAAGCCTACATATTTTACACAGAAAAAATACTTTTAGATCTTGTCAATTATTAATGTTTTTAAACTACTAAGATTCTTAAGTGTTTTATTAATTTAATAAATTCAGATCGTGTTTAATGTTGGAAATCGCAACGATTTATACATCAACATCGCATGAATGCACAAGATGAAACGTCACTTCCGTAAAGATTGCTGAATTTTTTTACGGAATAATTGCTGCTTTGAGTTTTCTTCTTTATTCCATCGATTTAACTACAAGTAGTAATATTGTTTCCAAATATAATAATATATAAATCATTATTATAAGATGTTTCATAAAATCTAATAAATATAAACTACAAATTGTAGGACTGAAAGTAGTTAGTGAAAAATCTCGCAATCATGGCTGGTAATAATGAAAAGCCTTTAGCCCAGTTATCAACATCTTAACACTGAAATGATGACATCTGAAATTTCAGCCACCCAAATGATACATTGACTAGAAAGCTATGTGCAAATCTAATTCAACTAGCTCAAAGTTCATCGCAAGCGCCACCACGTAACAAGAAATGTGTTTTGCCCATCAGTAAACAAGGTCTATTTTTGTCCGAACTTATTAAGTCCACGTCGGACGATGTCGCGCTATGTGACAAGACGAGTAAATATAGGCGAGTTATATATAGAACTCTCACATGGGACGGGTTAACATAGTTTTGGTTTTGAAGCGCATGTCGTAACTTACGCCTTGATGTGGCGGATAATGCTTGAATCTACGTAAAAACAAACATTTTGTGGGGATTAAGATCGTATGTCGATTAAGGGGATTGGTGAGCGCTTGTTTATTTAGGTCAACTAGTGAGATGTACGAGACTGTATTGAAATAATGGATTTGGCTAGTCATAATCGTATTGGTTATCTCGAAATAGTTTTTCTTGCAAAACAAGCTCATGGTAATAGGTAGGCGTCTAGAAACTGATTAACACTTTAAGAGAAGAGATGTTGCTTACTAATACACGCTAACTTTATAGATACACTTTATTCGTTCAAATCAGTTTCTTTGCTTTGAATTGCGTGGAATCTTTACATATTCTTATAGGTATTATTTAAGTGTAATGATACCATAAGCCATCATCATTTGGGTCCCGAATCCCGACCAACGTAAGAAGTCAGACCGAGACGAAGATGGCGTGACGAGCTGGACTCATACCTACCAAGTACATAGATTGGCCCACTGCATCGGCAGACAGAATAAAGAGGAAAAAGGCAGAGAGACCCAACCTGCAATGAGACAAAATGGACTGACAAAACGTCTAAGAGAATTGTAATTACTTTTATGTTTGGAATGAAAACCTTCTCGTTAAACACGAAACGCAAGTAGAATTCTTTAAGCGCAATTACCGTTGATTTTATAATCGTAACAGACTTAGGAACCACGACAGAATGGGTAGGAGCGGTGACCGACTCTGGATCGATACAGGCCTTGCCCCGTGGCACGCTGTGCCAAACACCTCACAATGAAAATCTACGTAACAGCTGTTATATACGAATCTATAATTTTGTTTTGCGTTTACTAAAACGATGCGCGATTCGTAGTTCCTTTTCAAGGTTCAACGTTCAACGCAATCAAAGGCACTAAGCTTATTTTGCTCAGCATAAAAACTTCGCAGGGCTATTGAGGATATTACACACTATAATTTAAACTTTATGCTTTTGATGTATGCATAAAGTCGATTATCATTTGACTGTTTCTGCATGCATACATTAAATAAATGATACTGATAAATGATAATGATACGTACATTAAATGATTAAAGACAGAGCTTTTACTAAATATTGTTCATGTCATACTTTTTATAACGTATTGTTAGGTCGGGTTTAAGGGCGGCGTAGCGTGTAGTTTAGTGGTATCTCAAGCGGTAGTAAACGATGAAGCATGTGTGAAATTTATTCTACATTCCAAAACGAGAATTGGTATGGCATTAAAGCAGCGCCTTCTGGTAAGAAACAAAGTGAATTTTACGTGCGCGTTGACCATGTCATGGTCTTAGGAGTTCAATGGTGCAGTAACGCGCCCGGTCTGCGATTGCTGACGATAAGCAACTATGGCAAAGGCCGGCAATCGGATGGATGACCAAAAATTTGTCATCTCGAGCCCGTCCGTGCTTCAGACGCATGTAAAGCCGTTGGTCCCGGCTGCATTAGCAGTCGTTAACAACCACCAATCCGCACTGGGCCGCAGTAGTTTATGGCCCGTTCTGCCGGTTCTGCCTGGGATATAAAATGCTCTGGTGAAAATGATGATGTAGAAATAATTTAAATTTAATAATAGTCACTATGTTAAGATCACCTAATTCTGGAAATGCATATTGCTTATTGTTGGCATCATCATCACAGCGGAAACGCATTTAGCGTGGTCCAAGCAGACACCGGAGTTTTTAGGGTTCCGTATCCAAAGGGTAAAACGAGACCCTATTACTAAGACACCGCCGTCCGTCCGTCTGTCTGTCTGTCTATCTGTCCGTCTGTCACCAGGCTGTATCTCATGAACCGTGATAGTTAGACTGTTGAAATTTTCACAGATGATGTATTTCTGTTGCCGCTATAACAACAAATACTAAAAAACAGAATAATATAAATATTTAAAAGGGCTGCCATACAACAAACGTGATTTTTTTTCAACTTTTTTTCTCTGTCTTAATAACGATAACAGGTAGAAACTTGAAATATTTTTATAGATAATGGTACGGAACCCTTCGTGCGCGAGTCCGACTCGCACTTGGCCGGTTTTTAATTACAGGCCGCTCTTATCATTACCGGTAGCGGAACTTCATAATGAAACACAGGAATAAGTATTAATTAAATTTAAATCCACCGCAAGAACGTGATACAAAATATGAAAAATGACAAACTCCGTGGCCTACATATTAGCCACACTTCACACGTTTCGACGTAGCCAACTGAACGCAAGGAAATCAGCCTGTGTCGCCGGGTTTTACGATTAACTATTTATTTATGCATATTCTAGGAAAAGCAATTTTTGTTTTCGATTAAATACTCTATGGATCGTTTGGTAAAAAGCTTTTATCGCTGTTTATTCTAGTGATACGTATTTTTATTTAAATAGTTTCCTCCTTTAAAAAGAAAGTCAAGGATCACTTTCTGTCATTTATGTCATCGCAATGAAGCAATGATAGACACTATGTTATATTTATATTTATTATTATATGTAGGTATATGTTCATATTTATGTAGTATTATTATGTATGTTTATGTAGTTTTAAGAATGTTTGCACTTTTGTCGCTTCCTTTTAAACATGATGCTCCCATTCCACCTTAGGTTGGCTGGAATAGATCTCTTTTAGAGATAAGTCCACCTTTGCTCACCATTGTTTGTAAACTGTTCTCTGTATGTGTGTTTATGTGCAATAAAGAATATATATATATAGTTACTTGGCGTAGAAACAAATACACAGCAGTAAAACTAAATTATTAAATTAATCTATACTAATATTATAAAGAGGAAAGCATTGTATTTTTGTATGTATGAATGTATGTATGTATGTATGTATCTATATATGTATGTACGCAACGAATAAACTCAAAAACTACTGGACCGATTTAAAAAATTCTTTCACCATTAGAATGCTACATTAGCACTGAGTAACATAGGCTATATTAAAAAAAAAGGAATGCGGTACGAGGTCCGCCGGGTCAGCTAGTTAATAATAAAATTAAATTAAACAAACTATAGTATCTTTTGTTGGTATTGGCCATGGCATTGGCTAGTGTTACTGATTAGTCCATTTCATTTGCCCTTGGTGCAAATAGGCCAATCATAAAAATAAAAAATAAAAAGCGTTTATTTTCTCTTCACAATAAGGAGTTACAAAAGGCTTAAAATATACTATTAAGATACATTGCATCCTATCATTTGTGAGAGAGTGGTGCCTGAAATAGGTTTCGTGAGAAACCTGCAAATACAGGTCACCAGGACCCCCCTCACGGACATAGACAGAATATAACTAATGGCAACATGAGTGAGATGTTACCTAAATTGACAATTAATAAAAATAAAATAAAATATTTCTTTTATAGTAAAAACTAAATATAAACTAAGGTAAGACTGCAGAATTTTCCAACCTACGTATGTACGTAATCATCATCATCATAAATAAATAAATAAATCATCATCATCGTCTTAATCAACCTATAAATGTATCTATGGATGTGGCCAGCCTACAAATGTACCAGTGCATATGTCTGACATTCCTGGCTGAACAATATGCACATTGAGAGAAAAGAGTCGGTATACCTCACAAAACTTTTTAACGACACGTGGATTTTAACGACTGCTGGTTAAAGGGTGCGCCAAAGTTCATCTAAATTTTCAACTCCGATAATTGGAACTCCGAAAATGTTCTTCCTTACATTTTTCATCCTAACAATCACAATTCCTAATTACTCTGTTTCTAATGTTCGTAATTACGAATCATTCAACTTCATAATGTCAGTAGCAATAAACATATTTTATACTATCATAAATATAATAACAGTCTTTTACACTATTATTCAAAGTCATATCTTTTTTATTTGAAGCGACTTAAAAATAAATTCGCTTAGGTTAGCGAAGAGCGAAGCGACGAGCGGGGGGTCGACCGCCTAACTCTCTCGCTTTCGATCGCTTTGAAGGCGAGGTGAGGAATAGGCCTCATCTTGTTATTTCGAAAGCAATATGAAAGCAATATCGAAAGCTATTAGCTATAGCTTTCGATATTATTCGATATTATATTTCGATATTATATTAGAAAGCGAGGCGAGGGCCTCGCCTTCGAAGCGATCGAAAGCGAGAGTGTTACGCGGTTGGGGGGCGGGTTAGGTTGACATAAACACAGCAATGCCAGAAGCGAGTTTAGGGCGTTATACATCACTTTACAATGGAAATTATGTTTAGGGATAAAAGCGTTATGAAAAACAACAGTAGGAGATTAGATATATTTACATTAGTGATATTATTAATTACAAATTTCAGAAACATGAGTGTTATGAATGTCTGTAGTACTACAAATTGTATGAATAAAAACTTTAGGAAGAAAAATTTTAGGAAGAGTGATCATTCGGAATACAAATCGGTAGGAATAACAATTTTGGGTAAAAAACTTTAGGTGAGCCAATATGGACCCCTGGTTAAACCTTACAACAAAGACGGACCAACGGCATAAATTGTCTACCGAGTCACGGTGGAACTATAATTTTATTTAGATGAGAGACAGACAGACATTAAAATTGTATTGTATTGTATTGTTTTTTATTTTGTATTGTAATGTATTATGATATTTGTAATAGTGATGGCACTATTAAACTTTTTCTATTTCTATTTCTAGACAGAGACTCTGCATTGGGAAAATTGCTTTTTTTGTAAGTTCGCAATATGAACAGGCTAATTTGATTTTATCATTATTAATAGCTTTTGAGCTCAAAATATACTAATTAATATCAAATGTAGGTATATGATCTGGCAGGCGGCCATGCTCATGCTCACCTGTTAGTACCTATTCACGTAAGCTGTACAGTCATACATTGGGTTTAGAATAATCTAGATGTTTGCAGATTGGTAAATTCTTGTTCGCCATACCTAGTCTTTAAGCAACTTTCGCAAAGGTCGTTCATCGGATGGGTGACCAAAAATTTATCATCTCGATCTCCTTCGTGCTTCGGAAGGCACGTAAAGCCGTTGGTCTCGGCTGCATTAGCATGCAGTCGTTAACAACCTGGTGGTTGTTAACGACTTTGGTGGTCGGATTGGTATCCGCACTGGGCCCGCGTGGTGGTTTATGGCCCATTCTCCCTATCCATCCATAGTGAAGGCTCGTGCCACAGCAGTAGGGACAAAATGAGCTGATGATGATGATGATGATGATATAGGTATATATAGGACTAAATCTAGACTAGGGTCTAAATTTAGTCAGATCATTACGCTATGTTCCTAATTAGACTACTTTGTATAATAGAAGATTTAAAACTAACGCTTTGAAAACGAAACGTTATTTAAGATATTTATTTATAACAAAGGACTTAAGATAAGCGCCATTTCAAGAGGTGAACAGCATTTTTACTGAATTTGGGAGTTGTAAGTAAAATAAATATTGTGATAGACTCTCATCAAAGCCTCTAACATTCCGCTATGCAAGATAGAATGATAATTAACAGGATTATTACCAAATATTATTATTGCCTTTGAGTACCCAACATTTAAGCACATTGCATGCGCCAAGATCACGGATATACTGAAGTACCTGCGGGTAAAAGCTTATGAATAGATAAAACTGTTTACTTTCCGTGTAAATTTGTTGCGCTCGAAAATCGTACCTACCTACTATATGTTCATTTCAACGGCACTATTTGATTTTTAACCCGAATAAAAAACAGTAAGTATGCTAGCAAATAATATGTAATTACTAACAAGTAGGTAATTAGGTATATAAAATCGCATTCATCATCATCATCAGCTCATTTTATGTCTCCACTGCTGGGGCACGAGCCTCCCCTATGGATGGATAGGGAGAACGGGTCATAAACCACCACGCGGGCCCAGTGCGGATTGGTGGTTGTTAACGACTGCTAATGCAGCCGGGACCAACGGCTTTACGTGCCTTCCGAAGCACGGAGGAGCTCGAGATGATAAATTTTGGTCACCCATCCGATGACCGGCCTTTGCGAAAGTTGCCTAACCTCAGCACTCGCAGACCGGGCGCGTTAACCACTGCGCCATCGAAATCGCATTAAAGTCCTGTATTTAACAAGTATCTTGTATTATTGAAAATAACGTGTATTTTTGAAACTTTTTGTCGACGGTAACAGATATCTTTTTTTTTATAATTAGATAGGCTTGCCATGATTTGACTACTATCTCACCTGATGGTAAGTGATGATGTAACCTACGATATAAAATGCTTGCCTAGAAGGTACCTTTTCACTCGTGGTTTGAAGACCCCAATATTTTATTTGGCCGCTGGGGTGGAACAGTCCTTGAGTGGCGACCGCGTACCGGAAAGCGCAGTGTGGCCAAATCTCCAACATGGTAGACCGATGATCTTATGAAGGTCGCGGGAAGCCGCTGGATGCGAGCTGCACAAAACCGGTGGTTGTGGAGGTCCTTGGGGGAGGTATTTTTCCAGCAGTGGACGTCTTTTGGCTGAGATGATGATGATGATGATGATATTATATTTGATATGAAACACAGACTGTGACAAGGAGTTCCACAGCTTTGCGGTACGTAAGAGAAACGTCGTACGTAAGAAATCTGAATTCAAATTGGGGACAATGACATAAGACGAGGTTGATCAACCTAAGAAATTGGCAAAAAACAATCAGTGGGTGTGTCTAGTCAAATATAATTAGCATTCCATTAGTGAGAGCGTAAACAGTGCCAAAGGAATGAGGAACCTTTGTCCGTTTGTCGTGATTTCACCAGCCTTGACCTGACGATGGAAATGAAATCTTAATTGTGGGCGAAAGCTATTTATATCATAGCATGTATTGTTAAAAAGTTTGTCAAATTTTAAGTAACGAATGAAATTAAACATAAGCTACTTGTTTGAGTAGAATTATAACCTTTCTTTCTGTCGCGTAAAAACTTGAATCTACAATGACGCGTCAGGTACTCACACAGTAAAGAACTTTATAATGACAAAAACACTCAGTAGTCTTTAAAAAATGTTTAATTATCAGAGCAAGCATACTTTATCTCACACACTTAACTATTCCTTAATTGATATTGTTAATTAACTAGTCACTCAAGTTAATTCGTAACATTATTTTATTACTTCATAAAATTGTAATTACTTACTGTTTTTTTTGCAAATTATAAAATGCCTACGTTTTAAGTATTTCATTTAAAAAAATGAAATCGTTGAAGAAAATTCATGAGCGGATTCAGCTACTATAGAGCTATGATAACATGCTTTGTAGTGCACCTGCACCATAACATATAAAATTACGTCATCAACTAATCGTTCTTTTAAGATTTTTGTCAAATACTTTGTCCACATTCATTTTATTTCGTCTCCCATGCGGTTATGATGTCACGCGCTCAAGATTTGGCGTCACCCATTCGACACCTGGCAGCTCGCTTCAGAGCCAACCCGCCATCCCGGCAATCAAGTGTAATCTGCGATTATGATTCAAAACAAAACACGGTTTTATTAATAAAAGTGTAATAATAATGCCGAGTGGACGCGTGAGGACAGCTGAAATGGCAGGCCGCCAGCTGAGCGTACTATTAAGAGTGTGTCAGGCTGTGACGTCACCGTCTCACCGGCTCACCGTCTCGTGCCCTCTCGATGCAAGTGCACCGTTTATCACTCTACCGGTGAGTCTGTCTAATAGGCGGACGTTATAGGCTTTTGTATTGTGTACTGGCGTTGTTGAAAATAAGCTCGCAATTTTGATATGTCATTTGAGAATTGTAATTTAGATGTATAGACACCACGAAAAGCCACATTCCATAACTTCCGTATAAATTTCAGATCTAATACGTATTTTTATAGTACAAAAGATACAGCTAAACTTCGGCAGTCCTCACAAAGATAATATAGGTATATTTTATGGAAGAATCAATATGATATTTTTAACATAACATTAAATTGTATTGGAGGCTAGTATCCTGACCTCCTATCAAGGCATATAAAAAGGATTGGCTTTTTAAAAAAGCTGCGTAGGTATAACTGTGCTTAGCAAAAACAAATCACTATTGGGGGTAAGAGGGATAAGAAAGGCAGTGATAGCCAACCGTCCGTACATACCACAAGTTGCACCGTCATTTGTCAGCCGCGGGTGCACGGCTTAACGGATGGTCAACCGTTATCGGGACTGGACTCGGCCCATTAGCTGGCAGACGGACACTGGGGCCGTTTGCTTAATCATTGTTTAGTTTCAGCTTCCTGTTTCCACAGTTACGTAAGCTTTGGTTTATTTCACAACGGTGAAAATTTCTTATCTCATCTATGAAGTGATGATAACGCCGATGTAGCAAGCTCATATCTTCATTTTTACTGTCGAGAGGCACCAACGCTACTAAAACTGTTTGTCATATAACCATAGTGCCGTGATAAGATGGCGGTAGCAAGTCAGGCGGACTTTAAACAAACCCGACCACCAATCAAACTGGACCACATAAGTGGTTAAAATAGCTAATTGATATTAACAACCCACCAACCCGCGTGGGTGGTGGGTTATGATCCGATTTTCCCATCCATAGAAAGTTTGTACGTCAATGATGATGAATATTTCCAAAATGTTATCAATGTCGTTCAATTAAAAAATAATTTTATTGAAAACATTCGAGCATATTTTCACGAGTAGACGCAATTTATTTACGCCTCCAGTTACATTGCAATTAGAGTAATCGTTTGTGATGAGAACGTGTGCTATAACGAACACCGATGCCTTTGCAAATTACTACCACTTGAGTGCTCAACCGAATCAATTATATGAAACATACACCGCTTTGTAAACAAAGGGTGCACATGATTTATGTACTGACTATAACAGCAATAGAAATGTACCTAGTGGAAGTATTGTGCGATAAATGCATAAGGTGCAAACTTAAAAATCGATTTTTGAAAATACTGCCGAGTGAATACATAATTCAATTGACCGTTAAAAATTACCTATACTAGCTGAATACCATTGCAAGGTAAAAAACAGTGCCAAAACTTTTGTTTTCTTCCCCACTATCTCAATATACACGAGCCTTACTACAGGTAAAATATTAATTAGCTGTTATCGAGTCATTATTATTCTTCTTTTCTATTCTTCTCTTTTCTTCTATTCTTCTCTTCTTGTATTATTCTTCTCTTGTAGCTGTTGTTGCTAGTTCAAGTATTACTAAATTCTAAGTCTAACTTTAACTTGGACTACGGCCGCTTATGAATTGGCAGCTTCAGTCAGAGACTTGGTAGAACCTAAGCTATCTCGACTCGACTCCTAAGAGTCAAGTTAGTCTTCACTAACTACTCATTATCATTATTTCTTCATCCATAGCAACAACGTGGCAGGAACGAAGGCTGTATAGAGTAAGAAACAAGAACGTTAATTCCTTGTCCTTAGTTTTATGGGGATTTTAATATAAGCGACAAACAAGGTCCTGAACAATGAATAGTTTTTATTTTATATCCTTCTACACAATTTAATATACTTGACACAATGTTTGCAGGTTACCAGGTCGAACCCTGAGCTACAGCAAAAAAGAACTGTAATTACAGATTCAGGTCGTGATTAACATCTCGTCAAAGGTAACAAAAGTTAAGGAAGGAAGATTAACAGAATACAAAAGACTTAAGACGTAACCTGAGCCCATAGACTTAAGAGACGGACAACGATTCCGCTGTAAGTTGCTCTTAAGTTGGAAACAAAAGGCGTCAGCCAGATAACTGGGCCACATTACATCACAGACATGTTACATTAGAACTTCGCGATAGGGAGAGGTTAAATCTTACTATATTTTTTAAAATTTTCATGTAAATAGGTATGTAGTAAGTATTTGGACATCTATTTATTCTGGTAATGGTTAAATTTACAATGAAACAATTAAAAGAAAATATAAAAATAACACTCGAACCAAAGACCGTTCGCAATCCAGACGAACTTTAACTGAGCTACGGTGTCATTGGTTTCCCTGATTTCCTTGTTAAGTTTCAAGGAAGAGTTGCCCGGATTGCTTAAAGTCAAGTCAAGTTCAATTCCGATGTGCAGCATGTATTTTTTATATAAGTGCTACGATATAAAAAAATAGATTAAAGTTTTGCATAGATAAAACAAAAACATTAAGAAACATATTATAAGAGTATTTCTGGTAGCTAATCTAAAAAACTTTATGCTGATTTGTACTACCTTTCTCCTAATCTAATTATTACAAAATAATGTGGGTATTCCATGCTATAAGCTAAATTCTGCAATCGCTAAATCTATACAGAGAGTCTATACAAATGGAATACCTCATAACGCTAGTCGAATGGAAATGGAATAGACTGATAAACGCAAAACGTATGGGATTGACATAAACGTCACTTAAACGTATCGTTAGCTTATGTCATTCTCATACAATAATACGATTCGATTCGAACCCCTCGAAGAATCTTGTAGGAAACGGGGACATGTACTAGACTACTATACTACCTCTGAGGGTGTTTCGTTTCACATGGCTTGAGGAACCTTTTAAGTTTCTCGCCGCCCCCAAAAAGTTCCGGTGACGCTGAAAATGCCGCCTGACATTAGCAAACTCTCTCCAAAAATAAATAAATCATACAATAATCATTATATTAGCGGGGCAGTACTTAAAATACAAGCTATCTTAAATGCCTTCTGAAGAGTTAATATTTCTATATTTCTATTTAGATATATTGATAATGCATCCGCTTTAAACTTATGCAGCTTCTATCCTACACACGTTTCTGCACCGTGTTTTCGTTTAAATATACTTATATGTTTTTATTATTATCACAAATGTCGCATATTAAAATAAGATATTGTTAACCGTATCAAGCGATTTTAACAATGATACAAATAAATATGTCGCCCGAAGGCCACGCGCGTACCACGGTGGCCCGCGCTCCTGCGGCCAGTGTTGGTAATCGATAGAACTCCGCCCATTGACCTATATTCCAGGGATTAGGAGAGGAGATGTTCTCGTTTTTGTCTCGTGCGACGCCTTTACACGTCTGAGGAGAGGACGCGTTGGGACGTCAAAGGCGAACGGATTACGTCTGTCACGCGAACGTGCTGCCGACTTTTGGGGGGAATTTGAACCGTGTGGCGTGGTGATACGGTGGTGAATGTTTTAGTTGTTCTACGGTATATTCAAATTAGAAATTAATAAAAAAATAAAATAAAATAATAAGCTTTTACTATAATATAAATAAATAAGATCACAATAGAAAGACTTAAGCTTATTCTAGTGATACAACCACTGTCCACTATCGAAAATCTAAATCGCGACACAGTACTAGATACCTATATATATATATATATATATATATATATTGGTGGATGTGATATGTGGTGGCTCAGTGTATCAGTTTACCATAAACCCTATACCCCTAGGATAACCCTATATCAAAACAAACTACCAATAATGTTACAGTCATCATCATAAAGCTATCCTTTTCCAATTATTTTTTAATCCTTGGTCCTGCCTTTTAAAATGTACCTACTTTACGCGGTTTGAATTCCTAATGTTATTTTTAGGCGAATCCAATATTCATGGCGGGTCGTGCCCCTCCTTTGATGTGTGTTTTGTCACAGGGATTTTGTGCCATCTGCTAATGTTCTCCATAAAACTTTTTCTACTCCAACTGGCTCCAAAGCCTGCGGTCGCCGCCAAGTTGGGGCATAGACAAGACGCAACAAATAACGTATTTTTTTTAATTCTTATAGAAAAAATTATTGAGTTACTTTTATAAATCTCCAGTGGTTATTCTTTTTTTATGTTGCAGCTTATGACAACTATAACACGTAAGTTTTGTTACACGTGTGTTTTTGAATTTGTAGTCAAATAGAAATTATGAACCAAAAGAACTTATTTGATATTTGGTAGGCCAATACATATATTTAGAGTGGGAATTTAGATACACTCCTTCTAAATAATACGAGTGATACACGTGAAAAAATACATAAACTACATAAAGAGCTTTGTTGAAAGTTATAATATTCACAAAGAAGTAATTTGGAAAAACCTTTATGATACGTATATAAAGTAAAGCAAACTGCTGAGCTAGGCCTCTATCAACACATAGCTTCAAATTAGCCTAAACAAAATATATAACTTATATCCTTCTAGGTACTTATATAAAAAAAACTTAGGCAGAAATACGAACAATCATAAATATCGAAAAAAATATAGCGAATAAACAACTCGCCATGACCCTAATGTGCGCAATAGATTTCAGGTCGTTGGACCGAAACTGCCTAGTGACATGAATACCTACACTACAGGTAGTGTTGTAAAAAACTCGAGACCGTGAGTCTAGATATAAGGACTTGACTCTAATCACAAGACTAGACTTACAAATACAGAAACTCAATCAATGCATTCCGAGCATATCGAGTATTCGCATATACTCGAGTTCGACTTCAGTGCTCGAGTCTGGTAAGTAAGAGAGCTCAGTGTACAGTGACAGATAGAACTTGGTAGTTTGGTGTAAATCTTATGATTGGGACTTCACGCGGGCCAGGCCGCGTACGGTGGAATTGTGAATAATAAAATTGAAATGTAATATAAAAATATGTACGAAATTCAGTGAAATTTAACCCTTCTTTTACTCGAGGCTCGTTGAGTAGAAATTGCTCAAAATTCAAAATCATTTATTCAGTTTAGGCTACAAATAGCTCTTATGAACGTCATTATGCCATCGGTTCGTAAGTCTACTCTGGGCGGGAGATCTTGTACTGAGAAGAACCGGCAAGAAACTCAGCAAGTGTCCAGATCTTTTCTCCCTTACATCGTCAAAAATATTGGAAAATGCCCTATCATAAAAGGACATTTTCCATCACAAATAAATAACACATAATATAATCACATCACATGAGAAAAAAAATAAATTAGTTTGCAAAAACACCATTTACCAGTTGAATTCGAGTTGAAGCTCGAGTTTTATTACAAACTTGGGTCATGTTCTTTTTGGGCTCAAGTCTGAGCTTCGATGACTCGCGCCCGACTCGGCTCTAAGCTGTGAGTGTTTATGAATTTAGACTTCCGGACTCAAGTTTGTTACAACACTACCTACAGGCCGCGCTGAACTGGACGAGACCGAAACTGCGTACAATAAAGCTACGAATTTACCCCTACCCTACTCCAAAGCCACGCACACAGGTACTCTCAAAGTATTGTTTCTTTTAACAACACTTATGTACAGTTTAGTTAACAGAGAAATATAACAATTAAAAACCCAGTTGGGTGTATAGTGTGTTTCATTTGTCATTTGAAAACGAGAATTATGGCGTTAATCGAGTATGGTATTAAGCGTATACATATTTTCGTTTTCGTTAACATAATCGAACGAATAGTAAACAAAACTTACACTAGGCACTCTGTTAATTTACTTCTATACTATAAATATTTATAATTCACCACTTCCGATCATAAAACGATCGCTTTAATTTCCGTAATCCTACAGTTTTTTAGCCACGGCCACATTACACATCCCTATTTTTAACTACCTCAATTTTTTTAGGGTATTTTCTGCCCATAATTTTATTATGTCCCCACTGCTGGGGCACGAGCCTTCCCTATGGATAGATAGGGAGAACGGGCCATAAACCAAAACGCGGGCCCAGTGCGGGTTGGTGGTTGTTAACGACTGCTAATGCAGCCGGGACCAACGGCTATACGTGCCTTCCGAAGCACGGAGGAGCTCGAGATGATTATTTTTTTGATCACCCATCCGATGACCGGCCTTTGCGAAAGTTGCTTAACTTCAGTACTCGCAGACCGGTCGCGTTAACCACTGCGCCATCGAGCTCCTCCACGAACCAATTATGAACTTGTAAAAATATTCAGCTGTTCCATACATTTTGATCGAGTTAGGTATTACATAATGTATGGATCAGCTTGTATTTTTTTACGATACCAGAGTTAGTCTCATAGTTAAATTTCTGCTCAATAATGGGCAGAGACCACCATTGAAGACAGACCACCTAGTTCCTTACGCCATCCCGTAAAATTTCAATGAAAGTCGATGTTATTTTTTGGTGGCGAAAACTGTGTCGAACACTGAGTATAAAGTGTCGAACACTGGTGCCTAGTAATTCGCCTATAGATAAACCTATTGCTTTTGCTGCAAAAAAAACAGAGCAATGCACCTCCACCCGCATGGTTTGTATGGGAAAGTTAAAAAAATATCTCGTTTTTTGACCTATGTTTCTTGGGGAAAGTTGTTCAGTTTCATGGTCTGATCTACCCACCTGCGGGAAAACAACCAATAAAATGTCTCGGTGTATATAGCATGTAAATGCAAAAATTTCAGCTCATTTTATGTCCCCACTGCTGGGGCACGAGCCTTCCCTATGGATGGATAGGGAGAACGGGCCATAAACCACCACGCGGGCCCAGTGCGGATTGGTGGTTGTTAACGACTGCTAATGCGGCCTGGACCAACAGCTTAACGTGCCTTCCGAAGCACGGAGGAGCTCGAGATGATAAATTTTGGTCACCCATCCGGTGACCGGCCTTCGCGAAAGTTGCTTAACCTCAGCACTCGCAGACCAGGCGCGTTAACCACTGCGCCATCGAGCTAGAGATAAAAATATTAATAAGGAATAACCTTTCGACTGTGAGGGTAGTAACATCACAGTGACGTAATACCGCTGGCTTGCAGTGTAAATCACAAGTACTAGAAAAACTCAACGAGTCTTCTGGGGTCTCGATAGCTCAGCGGTTAGAGCATTGGATCAGTTATGCAAAGATTGTGAGTTCGATTTCCACTCGAGCTTCCAGAGACTGGTTGATTTTACTAGTATTTTTTAAATTTTTTTTGTCTTGCAATCATACTATTGTATTTTATTAGCGTTATGCCACTTGTCTCGTGAGGATGGGCAGGCAAAGGATGATGATTCACGAGACATCTACAAAAGAGGTATGCAATTGGAACTAAACAGCGCAAATTGTCGGGTGATAGTGTCTGGCGGCCTTGTTTTTGTGGGCCGTCGGCATAATCCCTTGTGGCTAATTAGCATATTTGGGGCGGAATGGAAAGGCCAGTGGGCAGACAGAACTACGAGTAATCGGTTTCTGTAGGCGTAGGCGATCCTTTTATTTATGACTAGCTGATACAGCGGACCGCACTTATTTTTTTAATTTTTTATTTATTTTTAATATAGCCTATGTTACTCAGTGCTAATGTAGCATTCTGATGGTGAAAGAATTTTTTAAATAGGTCCATTCTTTTTCCTTTTTTTAGGGCTGCCCGTGTATGGCCATACACGGGCAGCTTAAACCAGCCAGAAGGCGACTATTTCAAGTTGTGACTGCATAGTGAACTACAGTTTTCTATTTACAAACACACATTGAACCGCTCAAGCAGTTGTGTAGTTCACTATTCAGTCGCAGCTAAAAGCAGTCGACCCTGACTGCTTTAAGCTGCCCGTGTAGGGTCGCCTTTACTGTCCTATTTGTTAATGGTAGGTATTACTAGTTTTTAGGGTTCCGTAGCTAAATGGCAAAAAACGGAACCCTTATGGATTCGTCATGTCTGTCTGTCTGTCTGACTGTCCGTCCGTATGTCACAGCCACTTTTTTCCGAAACTATAAGAACTATACTGTTGAAACTTGGTAAGTAGATGTATTCTGTGAACAGTATTAAGATATTCACACAAAAATAGAAAAAAAACAATAAATTGTGGGGGTACCCCATACTTAGAACTGAAACTTAATTTTTTTTTATTAAACCCATACGTGTGGGTTATCTATGGATAGGTCTTCAAAAATGATATTGAGGTTTCTAAAATATTTTTTTTCTAAACTGAATAGTTTTCGCGAGAGACACTTCCAAAGTGGTAAAATGTGTGTAACTTCTAAAATAAGAGAATGATAAAAACTAAAAAAATATATGATGTACATTACCATGCAAACTTCCACCGAAAATTGGTTTGAACGAGATCTAGTAAGTATTTTTTTTAATACGTCATAAAGTACGGAACCCTTCGTGCGCGAGTCCGACTCGCACTTGGCCGGTTTTTGTTGTCTTTGAGCACTTATCCGTATTTTTTTATCATTATGATTACTGTATTTGTGAGAATAGTTGCGGGTAAGGCAGTCACCCCTTCCCTCTCCTTATGTCAAATGTCTTTCGTCTTTGTAGTCTTCTTGTCTTGCAAGAAGAAGTTTGTAATAACACAATAAAAATGTGTAAGAAAATATATTTGTACTTATATATAGGTTCCTTACCTATGAAATTGACGTTTATTTCACTTATTAATAGGTGTATTACTTACTTCTAAAAGTCAATACCGATTGTTAATATTATTATACAGTTTTAATTAGGACTATGTTACTTAGGCTTCAGTAATAACAATGATTATTTATCATGTCTTTATGGCCCAATTTTTTTTTAATTTACTTCTTTTTTGTTTCGCACAATTGACTTTTTTTCTTTTTAATGTCTGCTATATTTAGCTAGTGAAACACAGACACTACCCTTAAATTTTTATAGTGTTAACATAAGAAAATTAAAAAAACGTTAGTATAAAAAATATAATTTTATAAAAAGACTTCATACAAAACGTCAATATTTTTTACAATAATATTTTCTACAGTAACCAAAATAGTGTTATCAGAGAAAGCTCACTAGCAACTGATACAGTGTATACTGAGGTAGAAGTTGGCGAAGGCACAATCCATTAAGGAAGGAAATACAAGTTAACTCGTACACAATTAGTTCGGAGTCGGTAGAGAGACGGTAAATACTCGTTGGTTTTCTTGCAACATTTTTATTTCAAAGTTCTGCTAATTTACGCAAAAAACACTGCTCTTCGCTTTATTTATTCTTGCATCGTCAAATAAATAAAGGATAGCCACGATAGCATAGTTGGTAGTGCACCTGACCCGGCATGTCATGGGGTTCGAATCCCGCTCGTACAATTTTTTCAACACTTTGTCTTTTTTCAAATTACTTCTAACTAACTAGCTATAAAGAATTCTAGTTTAAGGAAAGAAGTTGAGGCTTTTTTAACAAGTTCCGCCACTTAGTAGATTTACACTTGTTAGATGACACCGATACCTATTTATTCATTAATTTCATAGTGGCATTGTTTTCCATGCCCTTTATCTCAACTTATAGTAAGTGACGATGAGGTACACCTCACCTGGAATCCTCATTTAGGTACTGAGGAACTGGCTGTCTTATTTCTAACTGACGGCACTCAACTACCGAGATACTTATTAACGTATAGGTACTTTGTATACCAGTGCAGCGGGCCCCGCTTGCTGCGTATACTGAGCTGTGCACAGTGTTGGTATCACATAACAGGTAGGCTACTCTTGACGCAAACTCAATCTCAATACAATTCCAATGCGATTAATATTTATCGATATTGGGATAAGTTTCGCAATTTCGGAACGCCCCATCTCGATAATAATTTGTTCACTCAATTTCCACGCAATTTAATTCCAATGTGACGCTATTATCGCTTTTAAGAGTGCCATTTGAATTTTTTAGATTTGTGATTGGAAATTGATTATTGCAATTGTGTTTCAAGAGTAACCCTACAGGGCGCAATGTCAAATTGTTATTATTTTTTATTCTTTTTGTTACATGTTGTATGTTTAATTGTGTGTTTTGTTATGTGATTGCAATAAATGTATTTTATTCTTATTCTTTATTGTAAAAAATTGTGGTAGCTAGCCAAACGAACTTAAAACAAACCCTTCGTAAACAAACACTACAAACTGAATTCATTAATACCTACATAAATCTCGTTGAGGATTCAATCCGGGATCTCTAGGCCTGAAACCGGTGGTTTAACCACTAGACGCAAGAGGCGGTTAGCTGCTACCCGAATGTAGTATAACTTGAAGCTCGTTAGCATGCGAACGACTCCGCCGCCAAAGTTAGTGTGCTCTAAAATTGGAAACTACCATTTGGCTAACAATACGGCGCAACGTACATTATTGACACGAGCCATTTAATTCGTAGAACTGCCAAACTCGTAAGCTTATTAGCTTGCGCGGTAAACACACGCTCCCAGTGTCACGTGACGGGCGTTCGGATTACGATACTGCAAGCTGGCTTTGATATATGTAGCTTGTACTTGGATGGTGATCCTATAAAAAAAAATATATAGATAAGGTCCGGTGACGCTGACAACCCATTCCAGAGGATGGGCAGCAGCATCTCTCTGAGGTTACCCTCAACCTACTGCGATCGCCAACCCGCCTGCCAAGCGTGGCGATTACGGCAAATACGACCACTCCTTAGGGGAAGCCTTTGTCCAGCAGTGGACGTCTTTTGGCTGAGATGATGATGATGAGATGACGCTGAAAATGCTGTTTGAGGCAATCAGCAAACTCTCATAAATATAATAAAAATATGACGGAGGTAAGCATTTGCCCACGCTTGATGTTAACTAAGTACCAATAATGTGGACAGTACTGTGGTGGTTAATTCTTACCTAGAAAAAGCTTGTGGACCATCTTTGTTCGGTCATCATTCAACGATACTTATCGCTGACCACTTAAGTACCATATCATAATGTGTTTATTCAAAAGAGACAAGCACCTGTTAGATTTTTTAGTGGCTTGGTAAAGTAATACAGTCATCATCATCATCATCATCAGCTCATTTTTTATATCCCCACTGCTGGGGCACGAGCCTTCCCTGGATGGATGGATAGGGAGAACGGGCTATGAACCACCATGCGGGCCCAGTGCGAATTGGTTAACGACTGCTAATGCAGCCGGGACCAACAGCTAACGTGCCTTCCGAAGCACAGAGGAGCTCGAGATGATAAATATTTGGTCACCCATCCGATGACCGGCCTTTGGGAAAGTTGCTTAACCTCAGCACTAGCAGACCGGGCGCGTTAACCACTGCACCATCGAGCTCCTCAGTAGTAAGTAAGTAAGTAATACAGTGTTCAGTGTATATTGTTGCTGCCTGTGCGACCAAGGGAGCAAAAATATGCACTTATTAAATTCTGATGCTCGGTGATTTTTATTACGAAAGGAATGGGGCGTAGGCAGAGGTCATATTGCGTACATATACATAACTTTGTTCTTTATTGTGTCATACCATTTTATCTTTGTACTCATATCGGGAGGCCATTAGGTTAATATTTTTTTTAATCAGGCCATCATAACATCATAATAGTTAATAACATTTGTTTTAATAACACAGTTGTTGTTGTTTTGGTGGCTAAACCGATGCGAAACTCCTTGTTACGAAGGTGTTCATTAAACGATAGGTGTGGCGAAGCAACTTGGGGGTCGGCAAGGTAAGAACGGCTTGCGCGTCACAATCCTTCACTTTGCTTTCATTGCATCTGGACTCCACTTCTGCTTTACACCAGGTGAAACGGAGACATTTAAATAATTTCGCCATTCCAGTTTTAGTACCATTACCTACATTAAAGTCCACAGAGCAGCTCTTACAATTTATGTTTAAAATAAAATTTGCCGGCAGCAGAATTCGCCCCACGCAGCCTTTGTCTGTCTTCTCCAGTAGCGCCCAATGTGATAAATAGCGGAACTGCCCCTGAATTGACGGATCTGCGGTTAGTGATTACTTTATCCCAAATAATCCCATTGCATTTTTGTTTGCTCAGGACTGATATCTATACATATTATAAAGCTAAAGAGGGTCGAAAGTCTGTACATGGAAGATATTCGAAAAAAAGTTGGCTGGGGATACTTAGAATCGACAACAGAACACGTTCCAACAGTTTTTAGAATTTTTGTCTGTTTATCTGTTTATTTAACCGCGCATCACGTGAAAATGGCAGAACGGATTTGGATGAAACTTTGCACATAGACAGACCATGACCCGGACTAGGATATAGGATACTTTTTATCCCGGTAACAGGTTCCTGTGGGATAAGGTAGTCTTCGCGAACGAAGTCGCAGGCGACAACTAGTTTATAATATGTTGATGTATTGTCTGAAAATATTATTTATTTAACTATTTTTAATTGATGCTGTTCACGTTCAGTTTTCAATAAACAGTTGGAGAATCTGATATGCTGCTTCCAATTGACTAGATTATTGCTGACATGCTGGTAATGTGCAATTAATACATTAAAAATAGTCCCGCAAATCCATCCAGACCCCCGTCTAAGAGAACTATGGGAATTGGAGATTGCACCACGATTCAACCCGAGCATATTTGCGTTAGGCTTCTGGCGCTTTAGGTGTTCTAATCCACAGAAGTGCCTTCATCACTACTGATGGCAAGTAACGATAAGGCAGAAGATGGATGCGTGTGTCACATGGGTACGTCAACCTCGGAATTCACTATCTTTCATATCGTCTGCTTCCTAGTAAAGTATAATAAGTGTACATTTCGTTGAATTGAGACAATAAAGCTTGAAAGTTCAAGTCGATCTTTGACTATCGTTAAATTGAATTGTTGCGATATTTTACATGCCTATTACTTAATAGATTAAATATTCTGCTTTATGAGTGTAAATATTATGCAACATCACTTGCAGAGAATTTATCAATAAATTAATATTATTGACCGAGGATATATACTTATCTGGTTCTAGCTGTAATTGAAAAAAGAGAAATTTAACTTTATAATTGCCACAAGGTGTAGTTTGAATAAAAATGACAAGCCTTTGATAAAGGTTAATAAATGAGTTTAAATTATTTAACCTTACCATAAACATCATTCATAGTTAAGTAAATACCAAACCGACAAAGAAAAAACTTAAAGTGACTTAACATCTCTCACTTGTGTCTGCATTGCTCGAATTCAGTGATAAGTCGATTTACTTCTGTTCAACCGAATGCTTAAGTATTGGTATTTCTTACCATTTACCATATTTTTAACGTGCGTATCTTTGCGTTGAACGGTCTTAGCGTTTATTCCATTTTACCAGTAGATAGAGCGTCGAAAATTACATATATCTGCATTCATAACCCATTTTTAATAAAATATGTAGGTATTTAGGTATCATGTTTTACCAGTAACCGGGTTCTTTGTGTTTGAAAATTTTAAGTGATGTAACCTTTAGATCAATGAGGCGTTTAAAATTACCACAAGTTGTTATTGGACAAAGAATAAAAATGTTTATTGCAACACATAGGTACAACAATAATTTAGTAACAAAATTGTGACAAAACGGCGTCTGGCTCAGCTCATGCTGCTGCATCAGCAGCGCTGGTTTTCAGCCAGAGCCGGCATCTGACAAGATCAAATTTATTTTTATTTGTTGGCTGAATGATAAAAACTAATTATGTATTACAGTTTACAGTTAGAACAGATGTATAAACAATAGGCAAGAAAAAGAAGAAGATACAATAGGGTGATTATAGGTCTTACAAACACACACACACACACACACACACATCTTTTTAGAACACAGGCAATTTTAATTTACGAACGCAATGAGAAACACTCCTTTTTCCAGTATACTGAGAGTCTTTAATGGTCTCTCTGTATTTAACTCTAATTTTACATTGTGATAAATGGTTGGCAGTCGAAGACAGATGGATAGGTGAGTAGACTCGAAATTATACAAATGTCTTATAAATTGGCGTGTTAATAGACAAATTACCCATGTAATTATTTGTATAAGATGACATGGACATTATATCTTGTTATTTAATTTAAGCATAGTTAAAAATACAAACTAGCATGCGATTATTTTCGTCATCATCAACAGCTACTAGGTAGCCCCTGCAGGTTGTAAACATCCCCTTGTATAATAAGCACATAAGCCCGTTAGTTATTCGATTATTTTAATAAACACAATTATTTTATTTAAAACAATAGCTTGAAGAATAAGCGTAAAGTACCTATTTGAATTGTGTACAAACACAACACGCCTCAACAGCCGGAAACATATCAATCAAAATGGTTACACTATAAAAATTTATAACGTTCGGCGAAACTACAAAATATTTTTGATGTTCAAAGGGAGTACTTTTTTCTTTTCAAGCTTCCTACTTTACGTATTCATGCGGGCCATAAAGGCTGGCAGCGGAATGTGTAATAGGCCGGCCGGGCCGTTTGCCGAGGCCTTTGTTTGGCCTTCTCAGATTTCTGCCCCAATCGGGTGATAGATGGGGCCACCTTCGTCAATGGATGGGTATTGGTAATTGATCTCTCGCTTGCAAAGAATTTCGTTTAAATTTCATTCTATTGTTTAGGGAAACGCGAAATAATGAGAAGAAAGCACCAGTCAAGTCATTTTGTTTCATTCTTCTATCCTGTCTTCACTGATATAGAATTGCACTGTCTCTGTGAGCGTACACCGTGAGCTAAGTAGGTAATTGAAAAAAACTTCAAGTAGGTAGTATAATAATAAAGTAGCATAAAACCGGTCGTTGTGGAAATCCTTGGGGAGGCCTTTGTTCAACAGTCGACGTCTTTCGGCAGAGATGATGATGATGACGATAAGTGATAAAAGTACAAAGTGAACTGAGAGAGGAAAACCTTCATAGTTACCACTAAGGTAACAAAATATATCAGAAAATTAAGAACTGGGTGTCTTTTTAAAAATGGTTATAAAAGATATAACTAGGGATCACGAAAGATGGTCATCTATGGTCTCTGCCTACCCCTGGGGCCTATGGAACAAACAACACAGATGTATATTTGTATCTAGAAAATAATACCTACATTTGTCTAAAACAGAATAAGCATTTAATTAACGTTCTCCTAACAGGGCTTTTATCGATGACACAACATTTCCATTTGACTCTGACCCATTAAATTGTTCACTGGGCATTATTTATTCTGGAAACCGGGGCAAAACGTGCCAAATTTGGAGATCTGCTCGTTTCGGCTGACCTTTGAAAAGTAGGTCTGCCATTCTATTTCGGAGTGTACCTATGAGGTCTGCGGAGAAATCGATTGTGTCTATAATTCCGGAGCTTGAATCCAGAGTCGCATTTTATGTCGATACAAGCTGTGCCCAACAAAGTTCTTGCGGCGCTCTTAAAGCCACGGCATCTACATAAGTTTACGACTGTTTTCTTGAAGGCGGAGTAAGATACGAGCAAAACAGTTTAACCAATCTTTGCGAGGGAGCGTCTGATATCAACTGGCATTAAACTCGTAAATGGAGCCGCTCGCTCCCTGCATAAATTGTACATTTGTGGATAATGTAGTAAAGAATTGAAGTACATACAGCTACTGCCGTTTTTCATTGATTTTTGATATCTTTGTCAATATTATAACTAATATACCAATGACAATTCCACACAGAGCGAAAATAATTTAAGTATTGAAGAAGATAGGACATTTTTTTGTACAGGAATGCTTCGGAAAACCTAGGAAAGCATGATATTGTTATGAGACGTCTGTTACGAAGTGATTTGAGACCTCAGAATACCTACATGTTTCTATTTAGGATATGAAATACAGGATGTTTTTGGAAAATTTCTAAAATCCAATCCAAAGTATATTTTAAAGACTTTGGATTTTTACAAGATATCGACAGCAGAGGATCTGAAGGTATCTCTTACGACTACTTATAGGCACGGGTAAACCGTGTCGTCATCGTGACATCATATTCATCGAAAAGTACTAGGTATTCAAATTACAAACATTTGCGATTAGAAACACTAAAGCGAGCAGCTATGACCGTCAAATACCCAAATTACCTATGTCGTTGTGGCCACGCGATCCACCAGGGACTAATAAAAAAACTTGGAACACGCTATCGTCGTATGCAACGAAATACTTAGTAATTGGGCGGCGAGTGTATCAAGGGGCTTTGAATCAATTAGGGATATTATTATAATTCACCACCAATCCGCACTGGGCCCGCGTGGTGGTTTATGACCCGTTCTCCCTATCCATCCATAGAAGAAACTACATACCTACCTATATACCTCCTACTACTGATCATGGTGTATGCATCTATGCAATAATAACGGATATTCAAAGTCAACAAAATAGGCAGCAATCCTGTTAATTATTAGTCAAATGTTAGTTAGGGAATAGCAATGATAGTTTAATCTATTACTAAAACTTAGTTTCAAATAAGTCTACATGCAGTTAACGAAGTTTCTCACACTATTAGCTAACGATTCATCTCATCAATGCTAAAAGTAAGTAGATAATTGTGAATACAAAATCACAATTTGATTTATAATATTTGTAGTAAGCTAAAGTATTTAATAAAAATAATTTCAATATTCAGATTTTGTTTCCAAACGTTAGGTAGTCTGTTTGCTTTAGATTTGAGTTCTTAAAGAAACTTGTACAGTTGGCACATGATGTTGGATTTAGAGTGATTTATTATTGTTTGGATTAGTTATGGAAAGAACTAAAAAGAAAAAATAGCAAACACGAATCGCTCTATGAGTCAACATTTTATATAATCGACTGCCCAGAGTTTCTGCTTGCACCTACTTGTCAAAATACGGATATATCCCAGCCTGGTTCTAAATGTGCTATGGGAAATAGGTTATTAGATGATTTCTAATAGCGAACTGACACGTACCACAGCGGTGTTCGCCCAACGCACAATACACAATAGGTACACAATGGCGTTGTGGCGATCCTTGGGGGAGGCATATGCCCAGCAGTGGGCGTCATATGGCTGACGATGATGATGATGATGATACACACACAATACATTGTGAATTCTGTGCAGATTGTTTTTAAAATACTTCCCAGCATGTCTAGTAATGTACCTACAGTTATAATAACTTCATCATTTTAAAATATGATAAAAAAAGGCTAAGGCGATGACTGATTGGTGGACGAGGACTGAAGAAAAACGTCAAACGTCCATCGACGAGATGGGTCGACGACATTTTTTAAATAAGATTACAAACACATTCCTGATAGGTTACCGACCGACGTTTCGCTTGCCAACGCCATGGGTCAAACCTGGACGATATTGGCAAAAACCGCGGAAAATAAGCAAGCTATCGCGGTCCTGAGCTGTTCTTCCAGTCGAAGAATCAAAGGAAGATGTTTCGTGGGGAAGTCTCCTGTGCGTTAGCCCACACATAAGAGACATAGTTATGGATGATGATGAAATACTACTATATAAACAAGGACAGCTTTGGATAAAATTTAAAAAAAATATTTAAAGCTAGAATGATATCAAAAATAGTTTTCACCTGAAACGTTGATCGCGATTTGCGTTAAACCAGGTTAAACGTTTAAAAGTGAGGTAAAAGGACGCGAAAGTGTAAAATTGCATTTATCTAAAGTAGTTTTTGGACTTATAATTATTTAAACTATAATGATCACTTGCATTAGAGTAATTATTAACGGGATTGTCACCGCGTTTATTAATTGTGAGTATTCGATATTTCGGCACAGTTGCTGTCACTTTTGGGACGGTTCAGCAATATACCAGCTCGCCGCGCTTGATTCGGTGAGCCAGGAAAATTATAGGTGACGATAAGCTTGTAAAAACCAAGCTTCACAGTCTCGCTCACCGCCGCACAGTTGCCTGCTTGTCGGTCTTTTACAGACTATACTTCGGAGAGTGTGCTGTTGAGCTGCATGAGCACATTCCACCTTCCTCATTTTACCATCGGGAATCCAGACGTACGGCTGGCTACCACCCTTACCTGGTTGACATTCCACTTTTGCGCACGAAGCGTTTTGCTTCTACATTTATAATGCGTACAGCCAAAGAGTGGAATTCCCTACCGGCGTCTGTATTCCCGAGTGCATATAACCCTATAGGCTGTTTCTGGGCAAGCTCGTTCCATCGTCGGTCTCTTCTTAGCCCTAGGGATAAGAATGAGGCCAAGAGCAAGCCCATCTTACAATAAAATAAAAAAAACTTGCATGCGCCATGACCACGGAATTACTGCATAACATGTAATAAACATGGTAAAAACCCCGTTAATAATTAGTTTAATATATTAAACCCGTAGAAATTGATGACTGGCGCCTGTCGCCCATTATTGAGCGAAACCCATTAAACTAGTAATATCACTAGTACGACAATAAAATGTTCTAATTTCACTGCCACTCATGCTCGTTATATAGAATTTTATGCGATGACGTCATTCGGTTAGGGAAACTGTTAACGGCCTGATATTAACAACCCATACCAATAAACATCTATTTAATTTACATACACACTAGATAGTGCGGTCAGCAAAGTTAGTTCGCCAAGACTTTAGTAGGTACCGCCTCATTTATTATATAAGGTCACATTTTAATAACTGCAAATATTTTAAGGATAAATTCAACAGCATATATAAACTATATTTATGAAAAAACCTTACATTTTTATACGCTAGTTTTCAAGAAAAACGCCAAAAGACATTTCGATTAAAAAGTAAAATAAAGCACTTTCGGTAGTTTCAATTCAAAGGAGCCGAAACAGAGGCCGCAATGCCTTCACCGCTTACACGTGCCCATAGTTTCATTCAAAGGAGCCGACAGAGAGGCCGCTCTTAAAAATATTAAAATTTTGTGTTAGGAAAAGTAAAAAAAAAACTAGCCTGAATTTTTTTTTAAATGCTAGGGCCTTATTTCTCTGATGTAATTAGATGTTTTGTCAAAATATTTGCAGTTGATAAAATGTGACCTTATATTTGCTGGATGTTTACAAGATCCTGTCAGATTCTTCACCTGCTTTGACAAAGTATGTACTGCATTATGGTACCAGCCTAAATATTGGACACAGGGCTAAATCACTGCAATCTATGAAACATAAAAAAACATTGAGAAAGTACTGAAGTGTTGAGCGACTTTCGTTGCCGACTGTAAATCTATAGTTCTACACCTATTTTTCAAAGGTGTAGGCAGTTACGACAGATTTCCACTTGCGGTCCTTCCTGTCAGGTCCTGGCGGTCCTAGCGGTCATTCCTATCGGTACCTACATACGTGCTGCGTTCTGTTCATATATTTCACCTTTTCATATTGCTAATGTTCTTTTGTTATTGTTGACAGTAACACAATAATTAAGTAACCCAACTAATGACAATAATGTGTGAACTGCTTTTTAGATTGCGACAACTCAACTTTATTAGCTTTTAATATTTTTTAAATGAGGACATCGCTGCTTTCTAGGTAATGATAATTTGACTGTCAACTAATGCATCATCATCATCATCATCAGCTCATTTTATGTCCCCACTACTGGGGCACGAGCCTTCCCTATAGATGGATAGGGAGAACGGGCCATAAACCACCACGCGGGCCCAGTGCGGATTGGTGGTTGTTAACGACTGCTAATGCAGCCGGGACCAACGGCTTTACGTGCCTTCCGAAGCACGGAGGAGCTCGAGATGATAAATTTTTGGTCACCCATCCAATGACCGGCCTTTGCGAAAGTTGCTTAACCTCAGCAGTCGCAGACCGGGCGCGTTGACCTCTGCGCCATCGAGCTCCTAATAAGTAGTTAATATAGTTTAATTAATTTAGCAGTACCTACCAAGCAAGAACAATGGCAATGACAGACCAGACAGAAGTGAAGATAGTTATTATAAAAAACGTGATTTTGTTACTTGAATAAAGTTTAAAAACTGAAAACTGCAAAGTTAAGCTGCTTCAGTGCATCTAAGAGCTAAACTTCAATTACAGAAACTTACGAGTATATTATAGCAGCTGATTTGTATCCTCATCCAACATCTAATTAAAGAGGCGATAAAAAAGAACATTCAGCTAACTAAACCCTATCGGAAAACGAATGAAAACAACTCTTAACCGCCCCGGGCGTGGTCCAATCTAGACAAGACCTACAGACGTGCTGCATACGAATTAAAATCGCTCACAGTCAACAGTAGTGGAAACCGCCAATCAGGTAACGGCATGTAATCATTCACGGTGCAAATCAATGGGGAACGAAAGGGAAATGATGTACTTGAACTAGAGAGGGGTGGAGGGGGCTGCATCGATACCGCGAACTGGGTCAGGGTCTGTGTAGGGCTGTTTCTGGAGAAAACGGGAATGGGATGCTAAAATATTACAGCAGGGAATTTTCCCGTTGGAAATGCTCAGAGCCTTTTTGTTCTTTATACATTTATACGCAAATTGCAACGTTTACTTAACATCGAACATGCATATTAAAATGTATATATTTCCACTGCTGGACAGTCTTTCCAAATGAACAATATTACAATTGATTTAGTCACCCATACGATAAACTAGCATCGCGAAAATTGTTTAACTAAGCCACTAAACTATTTGGCTCATTCATAAAAAGATACTTTACTTACTTACTATCCTGGCGCTGTAGCCCCAAGTGAGCTTTGAAAATAAGATAGTTGTACCTACGTAATTACAATTAATTATTATTATTAATTATTCACTTCAACGTTTTTCTAGTCCCTGGACTATGGTTGGGTTGGGACTCACTATGGGATATTTATTTAAAACAGTAAAAGTATTTGTTTCTTTTTACAAAATACAAAAAACCAAATGTTGAAAAAATTTCCACAAGCAGGATTTGAACCTGCACCCTTCTGACATACCGGGTCACGTGCTCTCCCAATTGAGCTATCGTGATTCTAACTATATGGTATTTACTTTTACTTTGAAAGTCAAAGGCGCCCATTCAATGTCAACAACTACCGTCATTAAGGTATGTCAGAAGGATGCAGGTTCAAATCCTGCTCGTGGAATTTTTTTCAACATTTGTGTTTTTGTAATTTATTCGCAACAAAATTTGCGTTAAAAATTATATAAACAAAAACATCTTTAAAAATATATAAAAAAAGCGTTGCGTACAATAACATAAAGCGAATGAAATATATATAGTAAAAATTGAATTTTACATGACTCATGTTTAATTTTTTTTTATTTGCGTAGTCAGCAGCGCGGCCCTATTTTTCCGTGACGTAGACTAGGTCGATGACATACGGCATTTTAATCCCGTGCTTTGATGCATTACCGATTCGATAACCTCACTAATTCGTTTGATGACGTCGCAGATTTTACAATGAAACCTTTCCCTTTCAGAAACGTTAGTGATTGGTTTTGAAACTTATCAGAGTTCAACATTTTAATTATGTTTTCTTAAGTTACTTTCGGTTTAGTCTTTTCTTTAACAAAAAGTATAGTTACCGGCCTTAAGCATCGACTGTTAAGTAATAATCCGATTGTAAGTTGTCAAGAAATCATAACTTTCATTAACATACAAATATAAAAGAATGATGTAGGGATTCTACATATTCATATTTATATTTACATTTATATAAATATATTTTGATCTACAGAAGTTTATTGTAACCAAAAAGAAGTAACAGGTTAAACCATTTTATCTATTAGTTAGATAACCGCAGTAGACACGCTAACCTCATTACCAAGTTAAAAATAAATGATATTAAACCTTTTATAGGGTAAATACTTTTTGTTCATTTATACTTTTTATATATTTTCACTTCTTTTGTTCTGTCCACTGTCTTTTGTTTTGCTTTTTCTTGCCATTCGTTCTATCTACGTTCTATCATTATTTAGCTTGGTAAGTTCTGCTTAATTAATGTCCTGTTTAATAAAAAAAAACTACATTTTACTTTGTTTGTCTTTTAATAAATTGCAAGGTTTGCCCACGATTTACAATTTGTTACATAAACCAGGATGTGTTTATTATGTTTAAAATGTTTTGCGAAGCAATTAATTTCCATAAGGCGTTTGTTACCAACACCTCACGAAGACGTTAAACGTAAGTCATCTTACATTTTTATTACCAAGATAAGTCATCATCATCGCCATCATCGTCATCATCATCATCATCATCATCATCATCATCATCGACATCATCAGTTTATATTAGTGTACTGCAATGTTCAAGTCGTTAGTAAAATAACTTTTTTAATAAAACATTTGTTATCGAAAAATGTAAAAAGTTTTTTTTATTTATTGTTTGTTGTCCCTCTTTCATGCCGAAAAGGAACAACGGATCGCTGTAGATAGTTGAAGGGCTGAAAAAGACTTAAACTGCTGATGGAGCTCACTCAGAATGTAAGTAATAATAAATATATAGTCTCATTTAAATTCCGTCTACCATTTGGAATATGCAACGTTTCGATAAAAAAAAGTTTTGGCTAACAAAGTAAGACTACGTAAAAATATTGTTGAAACATTTACACGGGTTGGACAGCAACCACGATAGCGTAATAGGTAGTGCACCTGACCCTGTATTTTAGAAAGTACGAGTTCAATTATAGTATGACAACGAGTAGGTGCTAACAATTATAACCGTGCGGCCTAAATTGATTCGAAGAAACAAGTACTGCGTCGTCTACAATTATGGATGAGGAGTAGATAATTTATTAAAAGTATAGTCACATCAAGAAAAGGGATTGTATGAGGCTGACGTCATCCTTAGGAAAATTGGTCTTGTCAATATCATGGAGGGTGTAGACTCGCTGACG